>OY856410.1:235401906-236001906 GCA_963693085.1 Alisma plantago-aquatica
AAACTGATGGTTGGCATATCTTAATCTTAGATCCAATTGAGTATAAGAGACAAAGTTGTCTACAACGCCCAAGAAGTATTTCCATGTATCTTCTTGTTGAGGGGTTATTAGATATTAGAAGTATCTCCATCTTATGTACAATACAATAAAAATTTGGGATAAATGTAATCAATGACACAATCGATGTATTTATAAGTTCATTCTTCTAAATGTGCATTGTAGTTTGAAACATCTATGCATTTGGATAGCGTATTCTCTTATGCATACTGTTGTTATACTCAAATCAATGCTTCTACTCTGTGTATCCTAACTTGTTTAGAGACTAAAGTGGTCTTTGAAACTCAACACATTCCCTAATATGAAACACATACATTTCATCCAACCATTTAAATATTATGATAGCCATCCAACAAGTAGAAATGATTAAAAAAAGAGACATTTGGTTTTCATTTTCAATGTGAAGAATGACTGCAATTGATTCCTTTTGGACCCTTTCTAGACATTAGTGCAATTCACAAAAATAAAAAGGTCCTAAAAAGCATCAATAGTGTGAACAACAAAACTACACGAACGTCGTCTGTGTGTCTTTTACTTCCCTATGATGAATTGCGCCTTGCGATTTTGTCAATCTTGAATCAAAGTTGGGTGTCAAGATTTTGTCAAGCTTGAATCCAAGATGGGTGTCAATGCCTATGCAATGTTTACTGTAGTTATTTCTAACACGATTCTTGTTACAGATCTACTAGTTTGTATCCATATTTCCCACTCATAGTTAGGTAGTATTACATCTCTTGTTCTTCTTGCGGGATGGATCCCTTTAACAAATATCCTCTATCCTTCTATTCAATTAGAAATCTAAGTATATATCTTATGATTCATACACTAATTCTAATTATCTACACTAGTTATGCTTGCACTACATTTATTGGTGAAGTTTTTCTTCAACACTCCACCCCCAAACAAATGGTTCTTCTCACAGATTTTAGCGGGGTGGCTTTATGAGGACCGATACCTAGATTAGATAGTATTCCTTGATTTATCATTATATGTCAATCTCCCTATTTTTATGTCATTAGTCCTAATATGACATAAGGAAGTCTTTTTGATATGATCAAATGAATTATTTATCACTTAAAAACCCCAAGTGATGATGTCATTGATTTTTTATACAATTTAGCACATTAATTGATTATTGAATTCATACTAAATAGCATATTGATTGGTTGGTTGTGGATTTTGTAATCAATCTTGAGAGGTCTTTGACGGCTAAATCTGACCAATTTTGGATGCACATATTACCCTATTTGAGTGTACCTTGAGTAAGAGGAGTTATGGGTAATTTTGCCCTTTTTTAGATGTTTGGAGCTTTACATGGACATATATGGTTAATGCCAACGTGATTAAAGAAAATGATTCGGTTCCTTAAATTGATTCTTAATCATGATGATCATGTAGCAATTAACAAGGAAAGTATGATTGCATTACATACTTGTTGTGTTCATGTTGGACATAATACACATTATATTTATCTATTTTTAGGACCTCAAACATTAATTTCTGAGCATTGGGTAGAAACTTGATACCGAGTGACGTACTTGATATGGGGTCTATGTCAACTGGTTTATCATACTTTTCATTTTAAAATAAGAAAAGAAAAAGAAGAGTTTTTTTAGAAACATGGTTCAATAAGTTTGATTAGTTGGAATATGACCTGGAAAGAGTTGCTTATCATTGCTTTTATTACTAGGTTAAGTAGATGAGGGGTGATAGCTTTCTAAATGATATAATTCTTTCATATTCATGGTTTATATCATTGTTATCGCTGATTTTCTTACTAATTTACATATATTTTTTCCAACATTGAGTGTGGTTTAAGCATGAATGAGCAAGTATCATGCTTAGAGTACTCTAAACATGATTGAGCCAGTAATACACCTAAGTACTTTAAACATGAATGACCCAATAATACACTTGAAGTATTTCATTCGGTACTAATTATAATATGTCTCATATTCACTTTTGTTGGTATATATGCCCATAGAGCCATCCCAAGCGATTGCATCGAGTTGGATATTATTTAATCAATTAATGCGATTATTTGGTTAATTAATGAATTTCAGAATATTCTAATTAATCCACGAGCATTTTAATTAATGTAGCGTTTCTGTTTACCGATGTGTTTAGGAAACCCTACTTCCCTTCGTATCCTATTTAAAGGAGGATTGACGGCTAATATCTATATAAGATATCGAGAGAGGCTTTTCAGTTAACGCTCACGTACGTAAACCCTAGTTGTCACCGTCCTTAGGAGAGAAAGGAGAGCAACGCACCGCTAGCACGCCGCCACACAGACACGACTCCTTCCCGCCGGCTTAGGAAGTGCGAAATAGAGTTCCAGTCCATCCGTTTGGACGAAGAAGAGACACAGACGCTGAGACGCCTGCGTTCAAAGGACAACGATGACCATCTGTGCAGGTTACGAGCGGCACACATCATCGCACGAAAGGAGCACCGCCGGATCTTCCTACGACAGCGAACGGGAGAGAAGTTCCATCCGTGTAGACAAGCGTCGTTGCACACCTTTGTGCAGCGGGACATCGTCGAACTTGCTCCGTGATAAGGTATATCCCGCAAATACTCCTTCTGAATATTCTGTTGTTGATGAGAACCTGTTTCGGGTTGAGTGGAATTTTTTTTGTTGCTTCCTCCACACAATTTTCTCCACAAAACCCAATAGTGGTATCAGAGAAGTGTCGATCTACGATGTATTTGGATTAATTTCGATATGATCAAATCACTGTATATTGTTTTTATGTTGCATACGATGTGAATTAAAACTGCTAATGTCCTAAACCTAATTCCACATACGTCGCATGCTTCTATTTTTGACGTTTTGGACGGGGTCGACTATGGAAAATATTGATTTTCCTAAGTGCACGGAAGTAAAATTCCATAGATCTTTCAGGGGCTCTGCCCCTGTGTACCCCGCATAGGCTGCGTGGGAGTCAAAAATTTATTTAATGGGGAATGTCCCGCATTAAAAGTACTACAATTTAATATGTATATACGTATATGTAGATATATCTATGATAGCATACATGTCACCTATAAAATCTATTTTATGTGGTGAGTGCATGCACGGTTATGGCCTAGGATCCCCTTTTTGTGAATGTTGTGAATGAATGTGGATGTCAATCTTGTGGATATGTTTGTTTGTGAATGCTATGGATGTATAATGGTTCCATATGGATCCTTTGTATAAAGTATTCGGCTTGCATGCCGAGCTTCATCTCTTATTTCAAAGTGTAATTAATTCTTTTCTTTTATATTTGTACTCATATGATGTAATAGAGATAGGATTAGTTTTAGTCTTTGTAAACTTGATGTAAGGAGGCCACTTGAAGATCTAAATCCAAGGAGTGTCCATGGAGAAGAACCATGAAGATCTAATTCCAAGAAGCAACCTGAAGATCCAACTCCAAGGAACGTCCATGGAGAAGCAACAAGAAGATCCAATTCCAAGAAGCAACTTGAAGTTCCAACCTCACGAAGCATCCATGAAGTTGTTCATTGTAATGTCGATCATTACAGGCTTACAAGTTGATTCACAGGTGTTGCATGAGATGCATAAGACCATAGGTGGACCGTAATCCTTTGTTGCTCCAAAGGATTACAATAGTATGGCCATAACCGATGTATTTGTGTTTATAATTGCATGTCTATCGTTTGTGGTTGTGGATATAGTAGTATATGATACCTACAATAAGTATGTGGTGTTTGGATATGTATATGTATTAATAAAACCACTCAATTAATAATATTAAGTTTTAGTTGCCTTCCATAAAGCAGCACGCATGAAAAGCTTGATCGACTATGTGTGGGTATGCCTCCGCGTGGTACACTGTCTATCTCATGGAAGTGTGATGGTGGGTGTGTGGGTCTGCCTCCGCAGGGTGCACACTCATCGTGTTGGCTTATGGGTTGGACTTAACTAGGGAACCTTGATAGGATCAAGTACCTAGAGGCACACAGATGCATCATGGCAAGGAGCTGTGCATGATCATCTATCTAAGAGTTGCATATGATGCAATTGGAAAAAGTTGCCTACCTTAGTATTTCGTCTATGACGCCGGCATTGGCTGGGCATTGATCCAATTATTTTGGGTCTTGGCTCACTAGAAGGTTGTGCATTGCAATCTTCTGAGTTGATAGTGAGGGCTATCAATTTGAATAAAATAGTGGGAGCATAATTAATTAAATGCCTAATTAATCTCATTTATCAAATCTTTACAAGTCAAAATGTTTTGGACTAAATGCAAATTTTTCTTTTGTAGCAGTCAAATGGCAAACAACACTCACACTTTCTCATTGCGATCGGTCCTTGAGAAGGACAAAATTACCAGAACTAACTTTAAAAACTAGTTTAGGACATTGAGAATTGTTCTCACATATGAGCGTAAGTTCTATGTCCTTGAAACACCAGAGCCAGCGGAACCCGCCGCAAATGCACCCAAGGATGAAAAGGATGCTTACAAGAAGCATCTTGATGATGTCGTGGATGTCAAGTGCCTGATGTTGTGCTCAATGAACTATGAGTTGCAAGAACAGCATGAGAACATGAATGTCATGGAGATGGTAACACATCTCAAGAACATGTATCAACATCAAGAAAGACATGAGAGATATGATGTCTCAAAGGCTTTATTCAGGAGCAAGATGAAAGAGGGAGACTCAGTTGGCACCCATATACTCACTTTGATTGGGTACGTGGAAAGCCTATCCAAGCTGGTATTTCCCCTAGGTTAAGAGTTGGCCACTGATGTGATTCTACAATCGTTTCCTAAATCATATAATCATTTTGTCATGAACTACAACCTGAACAATTTTGACAAGCCATTGTCAGAATTGTTTGGCACGTCGAAGACAGCTGAAGCACAGATGAAGAAAGTCAAGCCCAAGTCTGTGATGGTGATCAGCAAGGCAAAGGGAAAGTCAAAAAGCAAAGGAAAGTCTAAGAAAGGTTCTAAATCTGGGTATAAGCCAAAGTCATCCACGCACAAAGCTAAAGGTGGGATCTCCAAAGAAGGCAGTTGTCACCATTGTCACCAGCCTAGACATTGGAAAAGAAACTATCCTCTCTACCTGGAGGAACTGAGGAAGAAGAAGCAGGGGATAGAGATCTCCACTTCAGGTATATACGTTATTGAGCTAAACTTAAATACTTCTTCATCATGGGTACTAGATACTAGATGTGAATCTCACATATGTTCTAATATGTAAGATCTGATAAGAAGTAAGCCTTTACGAAAGGGCCAAGTCGAACTACGGGTTGCAAATGGAGCAAGAGTTGCTGCCACTACAGTTGGATTTATTAGTTTATCTTTGCCTATGTGCCTTGTAATAGAATTAGAGAATTTCTATTATGTACCTGCCATTAATAGAAATATTATTTCTGTATCTTGTATGGATAAGAGTGGATTTGAATTTCACATTAAGAATGGAATTATTTCTATTTCTAAAGATGAGATCTTTTATGGAAATGCCCCTATGTCTTATGGTATCTACTTGTTAGAACTTGAGACTAGCATATACAACGTAAATACTAAAAGGTTAAAACTTGACAACTCAAACAAAACATTCTTATGACATTATCGTCTTGGGCACATAAACGAGAAGAGCATATCTAGACTCCATAAGGATGGTTATCTAGACTCTTTTGATTTTGAATCATTAGAGACATGTGAGGCATGTTTATTAGGGAAGATGACCAAGACTCCTTTCACTAGATGCAGTGAGAGAGACAGTGATCTACTAGGGCTCATACATATTGATGTATGTGGACCTTTTAGATCAAATGCTAGAGGAGGCTATCAATACTTCATTACCTTCACTGATGACCTCAGTAGGTATGGCTATGTATATCTTATGAAACATAAGTCAGAAACTCTTGAAATGTTCACGACTTTCATGAATGAAGTAGAGAAGAAACTTGGTAAGAGTATTAAAGTACTACGTTCAGATCGAGGTGGAAAATACTTAAGCTAAGAGTTTGAGGACCTTCTGAGAGACTGTGGTATTGTATCACAATGGACTCCACTTAGTACTCCACAACATAATGGTGTGTCAGAAATAAGGAATCATACATTATTAGACATGATACGATCAATGATGAGTTCAGCTGAACTTCCAATATCATTCTGGGGATATGCTCTTGAAACTGCAACGTTTAGACTTAACCGTGTACCTTCCAAATCGGTTCAAAAGACACCATATGAGATATGGAATGGGAATTGTCCCAATTTGTCTATGTTAAAGATTTGGGGATGTGAAGCTTATGTTAGGAAACAATTTCCTAAAAAGCTTGGACCCAAATCGCAAAATGCTATTTTGTTGGATACCCCAAGGAAACTCGGGGATACTACTTCTACACACCAACTAACAACAAAGTGTTTGTTGCTAGGACTGTTGTATTTCTTGAAAAGGAATTTATTTCCAAAGGAATTAGTGGGAGGAATGTAGAGCTCGAAGAAGTTTGAGACCAACAAGAAAGCAGAGAACCTGAGGAGGTACATAAGGAACATGAAGACTCACTAATTGTTGTGGAATTTTAAGTTCCAAATGTAACACAGGAACCTCGTAGGTCTAGTAGGACACGACTTGAGCCTGAGAGATTTGGATTTCTCGTGACTCAAGACAGTGACGAATTGGGCATAACAGATGAACCAACTTCCTATCTAGAAGCTACTAAGGGACCAGAATCTGAGAAATGGCTCGAAGCCATGAGATCTGAGATGGAATCCATGTACACCAACAAGGTATGGACCTTGGTGGATCCACCCGAAGGGGTAAAACCCATAGGGTGCAAGTGGGTCTTCAAGAAGAAGACTGACATGGATGGACATGTTCAAACCTATAAAGGTAGATTGGTTGCGAAAGGATTCCGTCAAATTCAAGGTGTTGATTATGACGAGACCTTCTCATTAGTTTCCATGGTTAAATCCATCAGGATCATGCTTGCCATTGCATCTTATCATGACTATGAGATTTGGCAGATGGATGTTAAAACAACATTCCTTAATGAGAATTTACTCGAGGATGTGTACATGACACAACCTGAGGTTTTTATCAATCCAAAGGAAGCCAATAAAGTCTGTAAGCTACAAAGGTCAATCTATGGATTGAAGCAAGCATCTCGAAGCTGGAATATACATTTTGATGAAGTAGTCAAAAAGTTTGGCTTTAGTCAAAATGAAGATGAACCTTGTGTTTACAAAAGGGTTAGTGGGAGCACAATCGTATTTCTCATATTGTATGTGGATGACATACTATTGATGGGAAATGACATCCCTACTCTTCAGACAATAAAAGGTTGGCTAGGGAAGACCTTCTCTATGAAGGATTTAGGCGAAGCATCCTATATACTAGGAATCAAGATTTATAGAGATAGATCTAGAAGGCTTCTAGGCCTAAGCCAAAGCACATACATTGACAAGGTGCTAAAGAGGTTTAGCATGGAGAGTTCTAAGAGAGGTAACTTGCCCATGTCCCATGGGGTTACGATCTCTAAATCCCAATGTCCTAGTTCATGTGATGAACGGGCACGCATGAGTAAGATTCCATATGCATCAACAATTGGATCTATCATGTATGTGATGTTATGTACTCGTCCTGATGTGTCGTATGCTTTGAGAATGACGAGCCAGTATCAGTCAGATCTAGGTGAATGTCACTGAACAGCCATAAAAAACATCCTAAAGTACTTGAGAAGGACTAAGGATCAATTCTTGGTATACGGTGGTGAGTAAGAGCTCGTGGTAAAGGGTTACACCGATGCTAGCTTCCAAACTGACAAAGATGACTACAGATCGCAATCTGGATTTGTGTTTTGCCTGAACAACAGAGTTGTGAGCTGGAAGAGTTCCAAGCAAGAGACAGTTGTGGATTCTACAACAGAGGCTGAATATATTGCCGCATCTAATGCTGCAAAGGAAGATGTATGGATCAAGAAGTTCATTTCTGAACTTGGAGTGGTTCCAATCGCTGGTGATGCAATTGAGTTGTTTTGCGACAACAACGGAGTAATTACACATGCTAAAGAACCAAGATCGCACCAACATTCCAAACATATTCTATGGCGGTTCCATCTCATACGAGAGATCGTACAATGAGGAGATATGAAGATTTGCAGAGTACCTATAGAAAGCAAAGTGGCTGGCCCGCTCACAAAAGCACTTTCACAGCAGAAACATGTCCGCGATCACTTGGATTGAGATTCATGAGTAATTGGGTATAAGTGTAAGTGGGAATCTATTGGTATGTGTGCCCATAGAGACTATCATTCGATGATTTTAATGGGATACTATGTAAACGATTTGTAATACTACATTGCTCATATCAATAAATACAAGTTTCCAATCTATATGTTTGTGTTTTATATTGTGAGATGACCATAAAACTTATAGATGTCTATAGAATAATATACTCAATGACATATGTCTTCGGATTGATGACCTGAATAGTGAGATCATATGTATGCTAAGAGTTTGTATTCTTGATTTGTCCCTAATCGGTTGTTATTATGGAAATATCCATAGACATCAATAACACATAAGATTAGAATGTATGTTGGTTGATGGAAGAATCTCATTATCCTTGAGATGGAGATATCAAACCGAATACATAGATACTTGTTAGAGAACAGTGTATCGGATAGACCCACCTTGAGAGTGACACATGGATACCATGATTGGTAGTTAGAGTCACATCTCATAATGATGGTGGTGATTATGGTTCTTAGACCTGAAGTCACTACACTTATCACATACCGTTCGGTGTACTTTGACATCATCCATCATGGTCTTGAATAAGGATTGCCATAAAGATGGTGCTTGGGTGCATTGTGACACATGGGGATGACTGTGAGTGATGTAGATGGAATTTGTCCTTCCTACGGGAGTTTGATATTCCGGCTACTTGATAAGCGAGACCGAGAAATGCATGGCCATGCTGATGTGAGTCAATATGTTATATTGAGCTTACATATATCTCAGACAGTCTGCTCTAGTTCAAGGAACATGGATTGAACGTTGAAAAGGATAATAATTCCATGACTCGAGTTCAATCCGGATATCAGCGACAAAGGAACTATACAATCACTGTAAAACTAGTCATGAATGATAGGTTAAGTTGTTCTCCAACTTCTCCAATTACTTGGGTGGCAATGAAGTCTTGCTAGATACCAATCATTGCTTGTGAAATCATAATATGATTATGGATATCACTGCCAACGTAATTTGGAGCCTACCGGGTCACACACATAGGATGTGTTGGAATAGGAGTATAATTGTGGATTTGATTGGAATTGCTCTTAATCATATTGATTATTAAAATGTTTATGTAATGGATTAGAATAATATTGGTGACTGCCTCTAAGTGTAAGTGGGAGTCTGTTGGTATATATGCCCATAGAGCCATCCCAAGTGATTGCATGGAGTCGGATATTATTTAATCAATTAATGTGATTATTTGGTTAATTAATGAATTCCAGAATATTCTAATTAATCTACGAGCGTTTTAATTAACGTAGTGTTTCTGTTTACCGATGGGTTTAGGAAACCATACTTTCCTTTGTATCCTATTTAAAAGAGGATTAACGGTTGATATCTATATAAGATATCGAGAGATGCTTTTCAGTTAACGCTCACGTACGTAAACCCTAGCCATCACCGTCCTTATGAGAGAAAGGAGAGCAACGCGCCGCTAGCACGCCGCCGCACAGACATGACTCCTTCCCGCCGGCTTAGCAAGCACGACGTGGAGTTCCAGTCCATCCGCGTGGACGAAGTAGAGATGCAGACACTGAGACGCCTGCGTTCGGAGGACAACGACGACCATCTGTACGCATTACGAGCAGCGCAACGTCGTTGCACACCTTTGTGCAGCGGGACATCGTCGGACGTGCTCCCCGATAAGATATATCCTGCAAACACTCCTTCCGAATATGCTGTTGTCGATGAGATCCTGTTTCAGGTTGAGTGAATTTTTTTTGTTGCTTCCGCCGCGCATATGTTCTCCACAAAACCCAACAACTTTATATGAGGAAAAATAACTCTAGCATTAGCTATGAACCTCGGTCATGATTTCTATAACTTAAATTCCATTCTAAGATTTCCGAAATCTTCCACTAATGACAAACTCGTGGAGGACTGAGGTTAGTTTGGGATATTTAAATGTCTTTGGTAATACGCGTACACCATAGTGAAAGTACTGATTATTGTTAAGCACTGTGATAAGATAAACATGCAGGCATATTTATCTTCCTAGAGCATATTTACATGCCCTATGACGGACATACCAAGACCCACCTACGACCTTCACTTCAAGGGCTGCAAAGAAACTGAATAGTACGTCAAGAAACATTCTAGATGCATGATTTGAATGCCATCACTTTTGCGGCTATAACAAGATGTTATCGATTAATGGCTAATCATAGGCGTGCAAAGAGTTTAGTTTACCCCCAAAATCATTAACCTAAACAGTTCCTATATATATGGCTCAACCCTTACCAAATAGTAGGTTATTCCAAACAAAATCCAAATGAATAACTATTTTACCTTCCTGTTGAATTTTGACCTATAGCGAGTTTTACTAGATTATAGTTGAAAAGATGTTATACGTAATTTGTTCCAATGAATGCAAACACCATCATATCATATTAAGATGGCCGAATTTGTGGCGCCCAAATCTGTTGTTACTTAGTGCTATTCCAAATGTTGTTGCAGAGCATCTTAGCCATCCATCTATACCAAAACCCTACCCCTAAAAAAATTAAATGGATGCTTTAATGATAGGGATTAATTGTAACACGCTGGAACTGTTGGGAATAGGAGTCTGGCCCACATCCGAATTGGATTGGGACTTAAAAAAGGAATTGGACATGTGTTTCCAATCCTAATACGAGTCAAATCCAATAGGAAATAAGAAGATGGTTCTCTTTTGCATCATGGAGTTGGACTAGGAGTGAGACTGGGATTTGGATTAGGAGCCCTGATTGCAACTACATGGATGGAGGCCTATAAATAGAGACCATGGGGGAGGCCATTGGGATCATCCCATTAGTTGTTCGTTGTTGGTGCCTTCTGTGGTAGAAGAGCCGTAGAACAAGAACAACAGGTGGAGCTCTCTTATAGATAAGAGAGGGCCAATGATTTTGCCTTGAAGCGAAGTAGCGGTTGGCAGTCGGCAACACAACAGAGGGCATTGACAATGGAGGCGGATCCGAAAGCGGAAGACGCACATCACAGTCAGTGGCGGTTGTTGGTGTTGTGACTGTGGTAGGGCGGTTGTTCGTCCGATCAGTGGAGGACACACACTCGCTCTCTCAGGCGGAGAGAGATTTCGGTTTGCAGAAGCATGTCGAAATCCTAGTTAGAGGAGCCAACTAGATTGAGTACCGTAGGCAACAACGAGGTAGACGACCTTGTCATCGGTGGAGAGATCGATCAGCGGTCATAGCGGCAACAAGCAATCCCCAGTAGCGACAACAGCGTCGTGAGGAGATAAATTTAAGAGAGAGGTTTTATTTTGTACACCTTGAGTGTGATTCTCTTCTTCCTTATCTTTGTTCTCATGTGGGGGGAGCTACTCGGATTTAGGGGTGATTAAATCTGGGCGGTGTGAGTTGTAATTCGAGTTACATAGTGCTTATTGACTGGTATTGCCCCATGGTTTTACTCTCCTTAACTTGGGGAGAGTTTTCCACGTTAAATCTCGCGCCTTGAGTCTTGCAGAGTATTGCCACTTTTCACAACAAGTGGTATCAGAGCAAGGTTGGAAGGTTGAAGTGGAAATGACAATGACGTATGAAGATGGAAAAGTGCGCATCGACAAGTTTGATGGCAATGAATTTGGCTTCTGGAAGATGCAGATTGAAGACTATCTGTACCAGAAGAAACTGCATCAACCTCTAGCGGGGACTAAACCTAAACAAATGAAGCAGGAGGATTGGGATCTCCTTGATCGTCAGGCACTTGGAGTGGTCAGGTTGACATTGGTGTGAAATGTTGCATTCAACATTTCCAACGAGAAGACAACTGCGGGACTTCTGAAGACGCTGTCAAATATGTACGAGAAGCCAACTACTGCGAATAAGGTATATTTGATGCGTCGCTTGTTCAACCTGAAGATGAGCGAATGAGCCTCTGTAGCTGATCACATCAACGAGTTTAACGTCATAATCACGCAACTCAACTCCGTGGAGATCAAGTTTGAAGATGAAGTTAAAGCTCTTATCCTACTCTCCTCTTTGCCCGAAAGTTGATCTGCTACCGTGACAACAGTCATCAATTCGTCAGGAAGCATAAAGCTAAAGCTTGACGATATTCGGGATTTGATCCTGAGTGAAGACATCGGCAAGAGGGAATGTGCCAGATCTGATTCTTCAGGTTCAGCTCTACTCGTTAGAGGCAAAGGAAGAAATTAGAGTCACAATCACGGTTCTAACCGTGGAAAGTCGAAGACAAGGGGTAAAGAATGTTACTGTTGCGGAAAAGTTGGACACTTCAAGAAGGACTGTAAGGTCTGGAAGAGGGTGTCACAAGAACTCACCAAAGAACAAGAGGATGATGAGTAGAACAATTCAACTGTTATTGCAGAGGAAGTGCTTACAGTCCAAGAGCAGTGTCTGAATACAAAGGATGATGTTGAGTGGGCGATAGACACGGGAGCGACGTGTCATGCTGCATCTCACAAGAAGTTCTTCACAAGATACAGAAGAGGGAACTTTGGCAATGTGAGGATGGGGAATGCTAGCTACTCAAAGATCGTCGGGATTGGTGATATCTGCGTCAAAACAGATGTCGGGTGTATTGTCACGCTCAAGGATGTTCATCATGTTCCAGATCTGAGACTCAGCGTAATTTCTGGTTCCTTATTGGATAGGAACGGATATGATCTCGGGTTCGGAGGAGGCAAGTGCAAGGTGATGAAAGGGTGTTTGGTGATAGCTCGAGGCAGACTGTGCTGCAATCTATATAAAACCACATTCAAAGTGCACAAAGACAAGGTTCAGAAAGTGAAGAAGTCAAAGCCATCTCAAAGAAGATGGAATCATGGAGGACTACGAGGAAGTTCTATAGATAGCCGCATGACTGAACTGCAGGATTCTCTCAATGATGTCAAAAACGGTAGAAAAGTGGATTTCTACATGCATCAGGAGATGCACTGTGACGACTCCCAGTTAGAGAAGGTCGCTCCAAATACTTTCTCGAGACAACACACATGTGAGGAAGGCGGGCAATACATTGAAGATGTAGTTGCTACACTCAGGATGGAGGATCAGACTCTTGATGTAGACTTACATAGACAGGGGGATCGTCATAAGAAGGTTTCTGAAGCTTACTGCAGAAGGCCAGAAACATGGTTTTCATCCAGGAGGGCTCGACTGACCGGTCAGGGGGAGCCGACAAAGTTCCAGGTGTGGGCATGGAGAGAGAAGCAGCGTGACCAAGATACTTCTTCTCTGTTGCTTGGGAACAAAGTGAAGTCAAGGTGGGACTTTAAGAAAAGGGATGAAAATAATAAGATGCTGACATGCTTGAGGAGAATGACCACCTATCGGAACCCATCACAGGTGGTGATGGAGTCCAGAAGATACTTTGGATGATTGATGAAGACAACGTCTCCCTTATGGGCCGGAGGGGGAGATTGTTGGGAATAGGAGTCTGACCCACATCCGAATTGAATTGGGACTTAAAAAAGGAATTGGACATGTGTTGCCAATCCTAATACGAGTCAAATCCAATAGGAAACAAGAAGATGGTTCCCTTTTGCATCATGGCGTTGGACTAGGAGTGAGACTGGGATTTGGATTAGGAGTCCTGGTTGCAACTATATGGATGGAGGCCTATAAATAGAGACCATGGGGGAGGCCATTGGGATCATCCCATCAGTTGTTCATTATTGGTGCCTTCTGTGGTAGAAGAGCCGTAGAACAAGAACAACAGGTGGAGCTCTCTTATAGATAAGAGAGGGCCAACGACTTTGCCTTGAAGTGAAGTAGCGGTTGGCAGTCGACAACACAACGGAGGGCATTGACCACGGAGGCGGATCTGAAAGCAGAAGACGCACATCACAGTCAGTGGCGGTTGTTGGTGTTGTGACCGTGGTACGGCGGTTGTTCGTCCGATCAGTGGAGGACACACACTCGCTCTCTCAGGCGGAGAGAGCTTTCGGTTTGCAGCAGCGTGCCGAAATCCTAGTTGGAGAAGCCAACTAGATTGAGTACCGCAGACAACAACGAGGTAGACGACCTTGTCACCAGTGGAGACGATCGATCAGCGGTCGTAGCGGCAACAAGCAATCCCCAGCAGCGACAACGGCGTCGTGAGGAGATAAAGTTAAGAGAGAGGTTTTATTTTGTACACCTTGAGTGTGATTCTCTTCTTCCTTATCTTTGTTCTCGTGTGGGGGGAGCTACTCGGATTTAGGGGTGATTAAATATGGGCGGTGTGAGTTGTAATTCGAGTTACATAGTGCTTGTTGACTGATATTGCCCCGTGGTTTTATTCTCCTTAACTTGGGGAGAGTTTTCCACGTTAAATCTCGTGCCTTGAGTCTTGCAGAGTATTGCCACTTTTTCACAACAGGAACAACATGTGCGGATCAGCAAATCTAAATCCGAATTTGTGCACGTACTGTTAGGAATATTTCACATTAATGATGCTATAACCTTATATACATACGTCTAGGAAGAAGTAATAAATTTTACAAAGTATAAATTGTGCCGACATTTACGTCAACATCAGTTTGATGGAATTGAACAAAATTACTGCTCATTGGTTTAAAAATTTCGACCAACCAAACAAAATCTATACCTTTTTCTTGTGGGTAACAGAACCAGTGGTTAGGGTCAGTTCAATTTTTTTCACTGTCTGGTTCCTGTTTTTCGCCCCAAATATTTTTGCTGCAGCGCGTAACTGGCCTGACGACTGATGCTTATGCGGGACGAATATAAGCAAGTGATGCAAGACCTAGCTAGCTAGTCGCCAAACTTATCCCAAACGGTGTGTACATGCCTGATCTGTCACGACGTGTTGTTTCCACACTTTTTCCACCTATATCTGGTAGTCGTTTTCCAGCCGTTTACTGAAATAGCCCATATGTTTGCATCTCCGGTTCATGAGATCATCATTCTACCTTCCAGCTTTCTCTCATCTCTGATCTAAGAAGCCTTTCTGCACCCATGGAAACGAGTGACGCTGAGTGCAGATTCCAGCCCAAGTGCCCTAGCATGGCCGTCATACAACAAAGAAGCGACAAGAGGAAGGTTATCAAAAAGAAGAGAGACATGAGAGAAAAGGGGAAAGAGAGGAAGATGAAAGAAGACCTCAAGGTTACCTATTTCTCTAATCCCATAATTGTAACCACCAGCGAGGACGACTTCAAGAGCGTCGTCCAAACTCTTACCGGCATGTACTCCGATGTCGACCAGAATCTAGCCCTTTATTTTTCGACTGAGCTTCCACAGGGTCGACAGAGTCTGGATTCTACAATCCCTAACGGTGGCGGCACGGTGGTTGTTCCGGATGAAAGCATCCAGTGCGTGGAGCCGCAAGAAGAAGACGACGTTGACTGGCTGTTTGATCTTCTGGAATTCTCCTTTCCATTAATGGATCAGCTGCTGTAGTGTCTCCATGACTACTGCTGAGTTTGTATACAGGCATATACATACTGCAAAGGTGTTTCTGATCGTCTACTGCCCTTCCTACTTTTTGATATATTTTCATTTATGTGCCAATGAAAAGCTTGGTTATGCAGATATATATGTCCGTACGTTAATTTCTTGATCTCAGAAATGATATAATTATGTATTAACATCTGATGTTTCGTTAATGCTTTACATGTACTATTTAGGTATGGTTTTGGAGGTATGTACAATGCCCTCTTCACCGCCGAAATTAACACATGTTCATGCTTCTGTATGTATATTTGAGGGCAGATGAGGCGCGTTTGATTTGGCGGAATAAGTTCACTGGGCTCGTTGTTTGTGATTTCAAGCACTAGCTGCATGAGAAATTTGGCTATTTTCATTGGAACACTAACTGATCCAGCAGTTTAACTTGAACATCAACAAATTACGGCGTATTAAACGTCATGTTTGATTTTCCGGTTATTGGATTTTTCTATATTGGATTGTACTATGCAATCTATTCATTTAAATTTTAATAAACTTTCTATGTTGAAGAAATTTAGCATTATTGTCCCTTCAACGAGCCAACATAATAGCATATCCTGCATTTATCAACACGAACAAACTTGACGGAAAATTCAGCTTTTGCATTTGACTCTGCGGAATGGAGTAAATGTATGCTTTTTCTAGAATGCCGACAACAAATGTGCCCTATTAACATATGCTGTTTCTGAAAGCATATACAAATATAGCTGGGATATATTGTAAAAGCAATTGCCTCCGCTTACCGTTCGGAGGCCTGCAAGAGACTACAACAATAGCCTTTTCAGTACGTTAGCAGGCACATGTATATATCTTATAGTTGTCCTTTTAATTTTCTACTTCAATAAAATAATATCGGAGACGAATTTTCTACTCGTGCTTCTACATAAGCAAGGGATCAATATTTGGAGGTATATCATGAATAAACACTTTCCCTGAATACGTGGAGCATTCCATGCACCCGTATATGTAATAATTGACTTGTTCACCTACCAGCTGCAGCAGAAACAAGGACATTTTCTTCTTAAAATCAATCGAGTTGATAACATTGAATGCTGCCTTTACTAACGCTACACCATAGACAACACGTTTGATATCTGACAAGCTTCCAAATAATCAAGCGCCAAGCTTCATCTTCCGCCTTTCGTTTTAAAAGGGCGGCGTCTTTCCGTGCTCATATAATTGAGCTTCGTCTTTCACGTGTGATGACAGTGATAATGTTCCAGATCGTAGTGCTTCTGCTTTAAATGCAACATAAGTGGCCGCCGTAGCTCTTATCCCCTGGTAATGAGTAGAACTTGTTTTTCAGTAACACCATTACCCTGCCTAATCATTTACGGGTGACGTACTAAATCTGTACTGATACAGAAACCCTAGGGAACCCAACACAGTAAAAAATGGTACAACGGATAAAATCTCAGTCCAATTAACGAGTAACACTACACACCCCCGCTCCCTCACCCGGGTGCCCACCCGGTGGTTGGGAGGGGGGGCGCTGCTTTTGTAACAAAAAAACCCTAGTTAAAAGTTAAAAAGAAAAACAGTTTTCTTCATAACTTTCAATTCCGAATGCATTTTTTTACGAAATAAAAAATATTAGATTCTTTATAAAAATACTTTGTAATTAGACACATGTTGATATATTTTGAAGTAATAATAATATGAGATAAATATTATATTCGTATTTCAGGGTATAATACTTATGTTTTGGGGTATGATACTTGTGTTTTGAGGTAAAATACATCATCAACAACCCAATGTTACTATGAGATTCCGTAGGTACTGTATTTATACTTCTTGTCCAGTTATACAATTATGCTTACTTTTGTAGATGCTAGGTACTATACTTATGCTTGAATAACTGAGTTGAAATAAACAAGTGGGTACCGTACTTATAGATGCATTTTATAGATGATCTCTTGAGCTGATGTGCACTGTACTTTTGAGATCATTAACAAGTGAATACTCAACTTATGTCTGTATTTTGAAATAACTATTTGTCCAGATGGCCAATGTTGCTTTGAGATTCTGTAGCAACCGTGCTTATACTTCTAGACCAGTTATACAATTATGCTTGATTTTGTAATTTGCTAAGTACTGTACTTATGTGTTACAACCACAATTTTTGGATTTATTTGGTGAGAAATGTAATTTCTCATATTAAGAATATTTGAACAAATAATGATATAATTTGGTTCGAATAAATGGATTTTGTTTACAATAGCCTTGATGTTTTTTTTGTGGGCTTTATTGGCTATTGGGCCCAAATAACAAGAAAATTCAATTAGTGAATGAATAATTGAATATTTGAGAAAAGAAAAATGTGGAAACCTCTAGAAGGCAAATCCAAAGAGGGATTTCTTGCCTCTTGGGTTCCTTGGGTTCCAAGGAGTCCAAAGTTGCATAAAGAGAGTAATATGAAAAGAAAAGATTAATTAAGTATTTCTTTATTAAGAAAGAAATTGAAAATATTGATGAAATGTGGAAAATAAGTGAAAAGAGGTATAATTGAGCAATCCTTGGTGGAATTTCGTATCCCAAGGATTTATAATGTTGAAAGGAATACCAATGAGGAAAATAAAAGAGAAATAAAGAGAAAACCTCAAAAAGAGATATTTTAATGAGAAATAAACAAGATAATGTGAAATAATGCATTTAGATGCATCTAGAAGGATAATGAATATCCAATAAAAAGGATTTTGAAATAATAGAGTTTCTTGGGATCAAAGGAGTCCCAATGAAGAAAGAGGAAAGAGAAAATACCTATAAAAAGAAAATAAGAATATCATGTGAATACATTATTAATGGATTATGTGGTATTGCTAAAAAGAAAGTATTTTCTATTAAAGGAAAATAGGATTTCGTGTCAATGGGTTAAAAAGCAAGAACAAAGAAAATAAGAGAGATGATTTTCAAAATCCTAATGTCAAAGGAAGAAGGAATATTATAGAAATATGAGAGAGAGAGAGAAACTAACTTCTTAATGAAGGAATCACTTTCCTATTGGTAGAGAGATTCGTTGCTTCGTGGGCAAGCACCCCGGGGTAGTACTACACCCCCATATATAAGGGATAAGACCTGGGGGGCGAGTCCAGAAGATCCCCCACATATTTTTTTCTTATTCCTCCATGGTTTCATCCATAAACCCTAAATAAAGTAAAGTTGGGTGTTTTCGGAGCCACGGGGCCACATGAGGGAGTCGCGAGGGAGCCTTGCTGCTTCCACAACGACCTGAAGTGCTTGGGAGGGTATCCTTTCACCTCTGTTGGCCGTGGCAGCAACATCACAGCTGCATTGGGCGGTCGTGTTGTAGGTCTGCCCAGGCTGTGTTCCGCCATCGTGGATGCATCTTAGGGTACATGTAGGTGCAGTGGAGGGAGCTCAAGAGGATGGAGCAGGTTTCGGTTGCCTTTGGGGTCCGGGGGAGGAGAAGAACTGTGCCCAAACGTGCCTAGGGTAGCCGCGTCGCGCTGTCAAGAGGTGGAAGATGACCAATGTCGGGTTGGACGGATCTACCCCTACGCGGGGTGAAGAATTGCCAACTTCAACGGGGGCAAATATATAATTTCAAAATGTTCCTGGACAAGCCGCGTTTACGTTGCATGGAGAGGACACTTGGCGCACTCTGATTGGCTCTAGTAAGTGAAATCTTACAAAAATCATAACTTTGTAACAATAGCTCAGTTGGGGACATATTATACATGAATCTTGCTCAGAATAACGAGGGGAATCTAATAAAAAATATACTTAGAAGCTAATTCCTCTTGTAATTCGAAAAGTAATGGAAGATGGAAACTTTAATACTTTAATGTTTAAAGAACCCTATTTTGAGTTGATTAATATATTTAATAGGGTTTAATGGATGATTAAAGTTGATATTAGCCTATTAATGATAAAAAGTAACATTAAGAATAAAAAGGATGAACTTTGCATGTAATTCATTTAATTTAGAATTTATGTGCATAAATAGGCTTTAGTGGGCCTTGAGAGCCTAATGTTGGTAATTAGGACTAGTAATGGCTTTAATTATTCGATTTCATATATAGAACTAATTTTTCATGGTTATAAGCTATTTCGAGCAATAAATTTCCTAATTTGTGGATGAATAACCTTAATATAGAAATTAAGGTTTCCTAGTGGATAAAAGGTAGAATTAATGATAAATTACAGTCATATGTGAATTATATCATAATGAACTACAAATTGATGATAAATGAGAATAATGACTTTGTCATAAATTAAAAAGGATAAAAATGGTAGCTTTAATGTAAAAGAAGCTTAATGAAGTTAATTGATGGTTATTTGTGCATTAATCTGGAATTAAGGTTATGGGGTTGTAAATGGGTAACCTTAATAACCTTCGTGAAGGATAGATAAGAAAATTAGGGTTTTAAAAGAGAAAAGGGAAGTAAAATGCTAATTGCAAAGTAAACCCTAAAAAGAGGAAGAAACCCTAAAGAGAATAGAAACCATAAGTAGCAAGATGGTTTGGATAGTTTTTGATAAAAAGGAATTGGATGTATATTTCAGGATTGAACTGTGTACTTGCTTGATTTTGGATTACTTGCTTGTTTGGACTATTTCTGCATCTGAGTCTACCTGACAGGTATGTGGTTATGCTTATGATTATCCCACATTTGTTTTTTGAGGATTTTATCGATGTTTACATCGTGGCTTGAATTAATTGTTGGATGAATTTAATTCATGCAAATTATATTGTCAATATGACTATCACATAAGAGATGTGCCTACTAGCTCAGATCCTAGTCCCCTCTGTAGATGAATGGGTTGACCTAGTACATGGCTACCAATGGGGTAGGCCCATCAGGTCATCGAATGACTTAGTACATGGCTACCAATGGGGTAGGGCCATCAAGTCACATGGAGTCAGAGATTGGACTACCCATGGGTAGCACCATGCGAATCAACCCTAGATATTGATCTACCTATTAGGTAGGATCATGTAGGGTTTAATAAGGATCTACCTAGAGAGAGGTAGTATCTCAATCCACTATAGGGACAACACAGAGATAGGGGATAGGAAAGGATTGAGTAGTATGGTTTAAAACGTAATCTTGGCTGTTAAATGATAATTGGTTGATTACTTGTTGTTATATAGTTGCACGATTATTGTTTCCCCCACATACCAACTTCTTGTTGACTAACATTTTTCTTGTCGGCATTTTAGATACAAAAGAAAAGAACAAATAGTAAAGTGGCATATGCAGAATTAAATGAGAATTAACGGGAACGGGAGGATTAGTTAGATTAGTATCTTCATGGATAGAAGTTTAGAAGGTCCAGTTTTTAAAAGGTAAGAAAAGTTTTATTTTATACCTGTTTTCAGTTTAGTTGGTAAGGTTTATTAATTGTTATTGATTATTTGTCGAACCTTTGATCCGGGTTATTAGATAACGGTTCTGATCTCTTGGTCTCCCTTAAGTGGGGGTTACCGAGAGACGGG
Source organism: Alisma plantago-aquatica (assembly GCA_963693085.1). Taxonomy (NCBI): domain Eukaryota; kingdom Viridiplantae; phylum Streptophyta; class Magnoliopsida; order Alismatales; family Alismataceae; genus Alisma; species Alisma plantago-aquatica. The sequence goes on from OY856410.1 coordinate 235,423,101, forward strand.
GTTGTTATAATTGGTATCAGAGCATATGTTCCTCATCTAATCATTAACAGTTAATAAATTTTACAAATTCCATAGAACTGAGGGAGTTATTAGAGGATTGTCTGAAAGACTGAGGTGTCTAGAAAAGGATCACGTCCGGGGGCTGGCAATATTTTCCTCCGCACTGCTAGTCGGAATACGAGGATTCTCGGATTATGTGACTTCCTGGCCGATGTCTTAGGATATGACTCGAAATAAGATATCTTTAGGACTCTCTCATCTTGTTCATCCCTTCTCAACTCAAATTCTATTAAGGACAGTAAGGATTAGGGTTTTTCTCTTCTCCTCACCCTCTTGAGGTATGGGTAAGGTTAATAAGGTCTAAGGAATCCTCCACCAAATTAATGAAAGGCATGTAAATAAGATGTCATGGACATAAGCTTAATAGATTAAACGCCAACTAAATAATAGATACATTCTTAGGTCATATGACACGAGTTGTCATCGCCATTAGGAGAGACCTAAGGATAGACCTCTTTGTCAGGAGGATGAGTTGAGAGTGTCAGTCTTGGAGGTAGAGACCTCCATTAAAAGTAGAGACCTAGCACATCCTATGAGGATGATGTTAACCCTAACCCTAAGTGAAGGTACGAGAGAGAGATTACATGATGAGTTACATGTCATGGTTGACCGAGTGTTTGGATGGACACACCTTGGGACGCCATACGAGCCGTGAGAGGTTAGATGACCTAGTACATCTGACGACCCAACCTTCGGAAGGGTCGTGCATGTTAGAGTGAAGGATATCTCCTTCATTGATGAGGAACCTATAGAAACCCTAGGGGCTTATGCAAGTAAGAGACAACATGCACCCAGAGTACATCAGTGGTACGGTAGTAGGTTGAAACCCTGGCCAGAAGGGCACGATGGATGGCTTATGAGATAAGCATAAAGAGATATGGATAATCATGAGCAAACATAAGTTTGAGCATAGGCTTCACCAACGTAGAGGTATGCCTGTGAGCTTGATCCTTCATGGAGAGATGACCTCTAGTAGTATGACTGGATGTGGAGTTAGTTTTAGAGAGAGAAAGAAGGAACCAAGCAAGAAGGTTGGAAACGTAAAACCCCAAGATGTGAGGAACAGTGGGGAGACAAGAATGATGCGACCTAAGTGGATGATAGTGGTTGCCTCATGCATGATCCCTGGAGGCTGATGATATCTTGGTTACCTTTAGAGGAACCAAACCCTAGAGAGAGGATGATGCTTCTGGTACCTATGTGCCTGTGGTACAGGCGTTTACCTTCTGAGACAGGAAGAAGAGTTCCTTAGACCTGGATAGGGTTGGTAACAGGTTGTGAGGCCTTATACCTTGTTAGTTGTCCTTGAGGAGGACTCAACCCTGATGTGTTGCTCAAGTTGAAGGATGACAGGGAGTGCATGTCATGCCTTGTACATGCTGGATTCATGGTTAAGAGTTTGACCATGTAGTTGGACACCCAAAGGTGAACCTAGGGTTCCTAGGCCTAAGAGGGGAAATAGTGTACCCAATGCTCATGATGAGATTTGAGTCTCTATAGTTTCGAGCATGGTACTCCTCATGCGTAGAGGTAAAGGAAACCCCTTAGGTTAAGGGTATGTTTGATGAACCCCTCATGACTAAGTTGATCTAATGTTGAGGAAAGAGAACAAGTATGACCTAGCATGGTTTAATAGGTGGTCTACTTGTGCCCTAGTGGTTGTTGGGTTAGGCATGCTCATGTGAATGTAAACCCTAGGGATGGTTGTGACCTTGTTGTCAATAGTTGTAGTTTCCTCCCATCCTGGGAGAGGGACCCTTTTGTAGGGTGTATATCAGTTTTATTGGTTTTGAGGTAACTTAAAGAGGTCTCATAGGATCTTGAGAAGCTAAGTGAAAAGTACACAGTATGAGAATGAACATGTAGACCCATAGATATCCATCTCTATGTGCATGTGGATGTGTTACCATGTAGGTAACCGGTATGGGGCCTGACCAAGGAAGACATGTCACCATGACCCCTATGAAGGGATGAAAGTCGGCCCATGAATGCAAAGAAAGATGATGAAGGCTTGGGTAAGGTTCTAAGTTGAACATGTGCTATAACAAAATCCTAAGTCTATCCTAGGGTCGGGTAGGGATAAGACTGATGGAAATAGAAGTTGCCTAATTCCCTAGTTGCACATGACCATAGGGTCAGGAGGTAACAGCTATCATTGTTTGAGGGCCATGGGTTAGGAGATTGATCACCTTCATGATCTCATGGGACCCAAAGGGCAGATGAGTAGGGCACTCTCTGGATGCATAAGGGAAGAGGGATGACCCCAAAAGTGTCGGCACCCTATAGACCTAGAAGAGATGACCAAGGATTGTGTGTAAACCCAAGTGAAAAACCACTAGAGGGGGGTGAATAGGGTTTTAAAATTAATTTAACAATTATTTAACTCAAACAACCAACTATAAGAATATTGGACAAGGGGACAAGGATTTAGAGTGGTTCCTACCTTAGCAAATACTAAGGTAGTCAGTCCACTACCCGGTTGCTTACCCAACCGGGATTTTGAAAGAATTTAATTTTATTACCTCGCAAGGACTTTACATAAAATTACAATTCTTTCCCTAAACCCTTCGAGCAGCCTTCACCTTGAAGTAATTGCACCAACCTTGAAGAAGCCTTCTTGAAGTAACTTCAAGCTCCCCCTTGAAGTAGCCTTCCTCCTGAAGTAGCTTCCCGTTGCAATAGCCTTCTTGAAGTAGCTCGAAGTCCACCTTCTCCACCGAGAAGAACCTTCTCCAATCCGCAGCCTCCAACCCTAGGAGTAGCAAGGAGAATACAAAGAATAAAAGGAACAAGAAAGAAAATGGAAATTACACTTATCCTTTGAAGCACAAGGCTTGATTTGCCTATATCAAGCGTGTAGATCTCCTAACCAAAGTATATGCACGTGTAATTGTTGTGGATAGGAGATACTAGCCTATAGGACACGAAATTAGAGCAAGTAGAGGGATTTCCAATGCAAGTGTTGCTCAATTTCTCAAAATAGTTTGCCAATTGTAGGTGTATGCTCAACTGTATCACAAGTGTAGCTTAGGTGTGTTTGGGTGTCCTAAGGCATGTCCTATTTATACGAATGGCCTACAAGTGCTTAAGGACATTCTAGACACTTTCTAGGGGGTTCTAAGTGCTTAACTAGCTGTTAGGTATAAGTTAGTTGCATTAGTAACGGCTAGTTACTTTATTCTGCAGTTGCTGTCAGAGTCCATCTCGGTCGAGAAATTGTCGACCGAGATACCTACTCGGTTGAAGTTTTGTCAACCGACAGGCTCTCTGGATCAAGTATTAGCAACGTTCATCTCTAGCTGCCAACTACCTTCTCAGCTGTGTCTAACGGCTACTTGGGTCATTCTCGGTCGAGAAGTTTGTCGACTGAGAGTGTCTCGGTCAAGGAATTTGTTGACCGAGATTGACCCTGTCTCAATCTTTCAATCAAGGCACTAAGTGTGTGTATGAGTGTGCATATGTGACACTATTGAAGGGGATGACCTATCTAAATGTGATGTTTAGCTAGGGAAGATCTAACGCTTGATTTACATGAAGTCTAAGTACTTGTACATTATATATTTGTACAAGTTTACAATTTATTACATTTCATGAAATTTACAAGCATTCAAGCATATAGATTCCCTAGTGCTTTTTCATCCACCTCATTCCTGCAACACTCAAGTAGCACGTTAGATCAACAAGAATGAAATGTTTGTCATCATTGAAACAAAGGGATTTATCATAATGTCAATTTAGCCAACAATCTCCCTCTTTTTGAAGATGACAAACATTTGCTAAATATAAAATAAGGAAATATAAAACATGTGAGTTTCATACCTGAAATTTACCTTTGTAGCCATCTTTGGTTTTGCAAGTGACTGCTGGCCAAGATATGATGAAACTCATTTTAATTTTATGTTTGTGATTTTATATTATTTCTCCCCCTTTGTCATTTCAAAAAGATATCCAATACAATCAAGGGATTTTTATTGTCAAATTTAGCCACAATTTGTATCTCAATCATTTGCAAAGGATGTTAAGCCTTGAAATGATATGAGTTTCTTTTAAGTTTATGGCTTATGTGTATTGATTTCTCACCCATTTTACAAGGGATGTTAAGCCCTGAAAATGATATGAGATTCCCTTAAGTTTATGATATATATTGATTTCTCATCCATTTTGCAAGGGATGTTAAGCCCTAAAAATGAAATGAGAATCCTTTAATCTTATAGTACATAAAAATGTCTCTAACCAAATGCATTGGATGTTAAGCCCTGATTTGTTTAAAGAGTTCCTTTAAGAACAAGATATATTATTTTTATGAAATTCATAGTTTTATTCATAACCAAGAGTAAAAATACTAAGGTCGTAACAAGCTTCAAATGATGTTTACAATGTTTTTGTAAGCTTCTTAATCAATTAATCCAATTTGTTTTTATGAGCTCCCCCTTAATCTTATAATTAAAGCAATTTAAAGCTTCTAAGGTCACAAATGATTTTAAATTTTGATTTTGACCTTTATCAAAAGTATACTAAGATTAAGTACAATAAAAAGATGTTCAAATAAGCATTTTGTCAAAGCTTATTTTAGGTCGACCTTGACTTCGACCATAGCGCCCCTTGGTCAAATTTCATTTCAACCAAGAGGCAATTTTGCAGATTTCCAAATTGAACACTCATATATGAAGTATAATATCTGCATGTAATTTGATTAGATATCAATTTGAAGCATTTTGAATGATACTCAATATGAAAACATTCGTCCTTGATTTTCCTAGAATATTTATATAAACTTTGTTGTAGGTACATAAATATCAAATTCCATTTCTTCTTGTACCCTCATAAGATTCTTAAAAATGAAAACACGATTAATATCTCAAGTCTTTTAAAGATACTAATTGAGAAATTTTTATCTTATATGTTATAACATTGTGCTCTTGCAAGCATTAAAGTTCTTGTTCTAAGAAACATATCACCAATGAATCATTTTGCTTGCCTATGTATCACCAAGGATCCATGCATACAGTTATCATTATCTATTCGTGCTAACATAGCATCATCTTTATGAGTTGAATGGTGAAATAGTGAAAGCATATCCATGATGTAATGATAGAACAATAAAAACATATAATGATAATTCCATGAAACACAATGATTGTGATTATTTAAGCTAGATGTCATAACACATGATTTCTATATGGATAGACCAGAAAATATTTTAGGAAAAAATCATGTGAATAATGATAAAACAGAAATTTCTTTTTATTAAACTAAGCATAATTTTAGTTTTAACTTATTTAGAGGATCAACCAAAATAATCTCATTTATATTTATAAGTTTTTCAATAATGATCTTCAACTTGTTTTGCATGTAAAATCAGTCATTAACAACAAATAGATAGCAATTTGATCAATTGAAAATATATTCAGCAGATTTATTGCAGACTGGAAATTAGTGACCTGCTCGGTCGACAATTTCTCGACCGAATGTTCACTCGGTCGACAGATTCTTGACCGACAAAGTTTCTGGAATGTTTTCAGAACTGTTTATTGCTTCCAAGTAAAACAAAATTATGCAAGTTAGAGCTCGATTGTGTTGAGATATGACATTTGTATATCAAGAATCAGTTTAGGTCAAATCTCAACTAGTTAAATTTAGGCTTCTAAGTTTTAGGAATCCAAACTAAATCATCATTCTTTTTCTTATATGGGCATAGAAATGAATAATGTCCAAGGCGCATGCAATAATGACAACTAATGGAGTCAACTTCATTTATCTTTCTAGGAATTGTGTTCTTAGGTACAAACACCATCTTAGACTTGGATGCTTTAGCTCTTGTAGGTTGATTTTTCTTTGGATCATATCCTAATCTGCTTCTTCCATTATAACTAGAGGAAATTTTCAAAATATTCTCAAGGATATCATTTCCTCTTAACTCATTTATTTTTCTTTGTAACTTAACAATATCATCCATCTTCTTGTTTATATCTTTCTTTGCTTGATCTAAATCAGATACTAGAGAGTTTCTTTCGTTTACAACCTCATCATAATCTAAGTGTGAACATAAGATAGGTTGTTTCTGAAGATCATTCAGTTGAGTTTGTAAGTTTAACTTCTCTAAGGAAAGAAGATTGCAATTAGCTTCTACAGATTTTAACTTAAGATCATAATCTTCATTTGCCTTTTTGAGATCCTCATTTCTAGATGCAAGAGCAAGAAGTTCAACATTTAAATCATTATTTACTTTATTTGATTTCTTAAGTTTCTTCTTGCACTCAATATATTTCTCATGAGTATCTTGAAGACTAGCAATTAGATCTTCTTTTGGTAGATCAAAAAGACTTACCTCTTCTTCTTCTTCTTCATTTGTTGTAGCAATGAGGCACTCTACTTCTTCTTTTCCATCATCACTATCATCACTTGAATCATCCCATGCAGCTTTATATGCTCTTTCTTTCTTTTTGTGAGATGATTTCTTCCCTTTCTTGAGTTTTGGACAATCACCTTTCATGTGTCCCTTCTTGCCACATTCAAAGCACCTGGAAGAAGAAATACTAGAAGTTTTATTAGTTTTAAAACTTTTATACTGCTTACCATTTAAAATGAGAGTTTCTTCTTCACTATCATCTTCACTTGTATCATGATTGTTCTTGGTTGATGCTTTGAATGCAATGTCCTTCTTCCTCCCTTGTTGAAGTTCACGTTCTCTTCTTTCTTCCTCTTCTAACGTTGCCTCATGAGCTTCTAGGTTGCCAATGAGTTGTTCCATCTTTAGTCGGGTGAGGTCATTTGCTTCTTCAATGGCCGTCACCTTGGGCTTGTATTTGGGAGGAAGTGATCTAAGAATCTTTGATACCTGATCTTCCTCAAGAACAACTTTACCTAAGGCATTTAAACCATTTACAATAGAAGAGAATTTTGCATACATTTCACTAATAGATTCATTTGGATCCATACGGAAATGTTCAAACTTTTGTTTAAGCATACTAACTTTGGGATTCTTAACTTGAACTGTCCCTTCATAAGTTATAGAAAGTCTATGCCATATTTCATAGGCTATTTTACAGTTTGATATTCTATGAAATTCTCCTACTGAAATTGAACAATAAAGAATACTTATAGCCTTTACATTCATTTGAGCCGATTTTACCGTATTGGTGTCCCAAGCTGCATATTCCATTTGAGGTAGCTCATAAGGGGTTGACACCATTCTCCATAGATCCCAACTTATGCCTTGAAAGTAGAACTGCATCCTTCTCTTCCAATATGTGTAGTTTGTTCCATCAAACACTGGAGGCCTAGCAACAAGTGTCCCTTCAAGGTTAAGGTTGTTGAGCACCCCGTCACCCATTCTTCAAGACCTTGTTAGGGTTCCTTGAAGCCTGCTCTGATACCAATTGAAAAACCACTAGAGGGGGGTGAATAGGGTTTTAAAATTAATTTAACAATTATTTAACTCAAACAACCAACTATAAGAATATTGGACAAGGGGACAAGGATTTAGAGTGGTTCCTACCTTAGCAAATACTAAGGTAGTCAGTCCACTACCCGGTTGCTTACCCAACCGGGATTTTGAAATAATTTAATTTTATTACCTTGCAAGGACTTTACATAAAATTACAATTCTTTCCCTAAACCCTTCGAGCAGCCTTCAGCTTGAAGTAATTGCACCAACCTTGAAGCAGCCTTCTTGAAGTAACTTCAAGCTCCCCCTTGAAGTAGCCTTCCTCCTGAAGTAGCTTCCCGTTGCAATAGCCTTCTTGAAGTAGCTCGAAGTCCACCTTCTCCACCGAGAAGAACCTTCTCCAATCCACAGCCTCCAACCCTAGGAGTAGCAAGGAGAATACAAAGAATAAAAGGAACAAGAAAGAAAATGGAAATTACACTTATCCTTTGAAGAACAAGGCTTGATTTGCCTATATCAAGCATGTAGATCTCCTAACCAAAGTATATGCACGTGTAATTGTTGTGGATAGGAGATACTAGCCTATAGGACACGAAATTAGAGCAAGTAGAGGGATTGCCAATGCAAGTGTTGCTCAATTTCTCAAAACAGTTTGCCAATTGTAGGTGTATGCTCAATTGTATCACAAGTGTAGCTTAGGTGTGTTTGGGTGTCCTAAGGCATGTCCTATTTATAGGAATGGCCTACAAGTGCTTAAGGACGTTCTAGACACTTTCTAGGGGGTTCTAAGTGCTTAACTAGCCGTTAGGTATAAGTTAGTTGCATTAGTAACGGCTAGTTACTTTATTCTGCAGTTGCTGTCAGAGTCCATCTCGGTCGAGAAATTGTCGACCGAGATACCTACTCGGTCGAAGTTTTGTCGACCGACAGGCTCTCTGGATCAAGTATTAGCAACGTTCATCTCCAGCTTCCAACTACCTTCTCAGCTGTGTCTAATGGCTACTTGGGTCATTCTCGGTCGAGAAGTTTGTCGACCGAGAGTGTCTCGGTCGAGGAATTTGTCGACCGAGATTGACCCTGTTTCAATCTTTCAATTAAGGCACTAAGTGTGTGTATGAGTGTGCATATGTGACACTATTGAAGGGGATGACCTATCTAAATGTGGTGTTTAGATAGGGAAGATCTAACGCTTGATTTACATGAAGTCTAAGTACTTGTACATTATATATTTGTACAAGTTTACAATTTATTACATTTCATGAAATTTACAAGCATTCAAGCATATAGATTCCCTAGTGCTTTGTCATCCACCTCATTCCTGCAACACTCAAGTAGCACGTTAGATCAACAAGAATGAAATGTTTGTCATCATCGAAACAAAGGGATTTATCATAATGTCAATTTAGCCAACACCAAGTAGGTTCGAGACCAGTTTTCCATGGAAGTAACTTTGATATCATGATGTTTGTGATGTAGAGACATAAGTTGCACGTTTCAACTTAGAATTGAAAGTGTACTGGCGATGTGGGATGTATCATCTCTACTCTTAGAACAGGAAGACCTTTGTGTTTGGACAGCCGCCAAATGCTTATTTCCTCTTGGTATGGGAGGGAGAGATGGGACAGTACGCACGCCATACACTAAGGATAAAAGATGATGCGAGTTGGAATGTTGCTACAAGGTATGAGGATAGAGAGGATAACATATCTTGGTGGAGTGAATGATACATGGATGGTTTACAAACACTAAGAGAAAGTAGTGTAATCAGCTTATGAGGATGTTTTATCAGGAGTTATGTGGAATTTACAAGTTAACCAAGGTTGAGTTTGATCACAATGAGGATGAGCTCAGAGCTTCTCGATGAAGACCAATTTAGAGTTTGAGATGAGATGATAAGTATAATACATGGAGGTGTATGTTACCTAACACTTAAGGATAAGAAGTGGTAATGAATGCTCAGGTTGAGATATAGTGCCTAGTTTAGCTGGAAGCTAGAAGAAGTTGAGGTTGTTAGGCTAACCTTAAGTTGAGAAAAAGAGATAAGTTTGGCTAACACTCAGATATAACAAGATCTGTTGAACAAGATTAGTGGTTGTTGGGTTAGCCAACCTAGTCCTTGATGTGTTATAAGGATGGTTGTAGAACCTCAGATACACTTCTTTGGATAGGAAGGTAATAAAACCCTGATTAGAGTGGTTTAGGGTTTCTGAGGAATCAATCTTGAGGAATCATGATATATAGGAAATCATGATTTTAAGATCGTCACACACCGTGAAACTACAAAGATAGTAAGTGATAGTAGCACTTTGGATGTTTAGAACAAAGTTGCATGTAGCATGTGGCCATGCAAGCTAGGAGGGGAAGGACGAACACCAGTAACCCAGTACATGGATATAAAATATAAAGAGTTCCCGAGAGGGAATGGGAGTTCTTCACTGTGGATGTTGTGAGACTCCCCTGGACCAAGGAAGGTCGATATCCAATATGGGTTATGGTAGAACACCTTACCTAGATGACATGAGAAAGGAATAGTACTGTCACGAGACATATTCGGCTGAACTACTTAAGAGAGAAGATGGTTCAACCACACCATGATGCGAGTTCAAAATTTCTTGGGTATGACCAATGTTCACTTCTATAAGGTGGAAGTAGATACATGAAGAACTCAAAAATAGTACAGTTTATCACCCCGTACTAATGGACAATATGATCCAGACTAGAGGGTCTGATGAGAGCATGTGTGCTCATTCAGGGTGATACATAGCGACAGTTCAGATGTGATGTTAACCACCATAGCCTTTATCAGGATGTAAGAATTTCCATAAGGAGGTTGTGTCAGTCACCACTTCAATAAAATAATGTTGGTGAAGGAGGCCTCATGAAGGTCAGAAAAGAACCACAATGTGTGCAGATGAAGTTGCTATGATCATGCAATGGCTGAGAGAGAGCCCAGTGGTGACATGAGTCACGAGCTGATGCAAAGTAGACTGACATACAGTTCACTGTCGGAGAATATGTGATGTGAAAATCTGACCCCTCTAAGCTACAACTAAGAAAGTTGAGTCCCCAATATATGATTCCATTTGAGATGGATTGATGGAGAAGGTTGTGTTTAGCCTTACCCCTCAGGATAACATGATGTATTACATGATTCTGATCTAGAGCACTATGTGAGGTACCCAAGCCATGTGTTGAGCCCTGAACCTATTCAGCATTTGAGAGGCTGAAATGTCCCGAGTCACCTATAAGGGTATGATATACCAAGGTGAGAAAGAACTCAGATGGAAGAATATGAGATGATGAAGGTTATTGGAAAGCACCATGGAAAGGGTGAAGCCACATGGGAGCCATGATGGACATATGAAATGCTTATCCTGTTTGTTTGCTTGCTTGATGGAATTTTGAGGGCAAAATTCTTATAAGAGGGGAAGGATGTTACAACCCCAATTTTTGGGTTTATTTGTTGAAAAATGTAATTTCTCATATTAAGAATATTTGAACAAATAATGATATAATTTGGTTTGAGTAAATGGATTTTGTCTACAATAGCCTTGATGTTTGTGCTGTGGGATTTATTGGCTATTGGGCCCAAATAACAAGAAAATTCAATTAGTGAATGAATAATTGAATATTTGAGAAAAGAAAAATGTGGAAACCTCTAGAAGGCAAATCCAAAGAGGGATTCCATGCCTCTTGGGTTCTTTGGGTTCCAAGGAGTCTAAAGTTGCATAAAGAGAGCAATAAGAAAAGAAAAGATCAATTAAGTATGTCTTTATTAAGAAAGAAATTGAAAATATTGATGAAATGTGGAAAATAAGTGAAAACAGGTATAATTGAGTAATCCTTGGTGGAATTTCGTATCCCAATGATTCTTAATGTTGAAAGGAATACCAATGAGGAAAATAAAAGAGAAATAAAGAGAAAACCTCAAAAAGAGATATTTTAATGAGAAATAAATAAGATAATGTGAAATAATGCATTTAGATGCATCTAGAAGGATAATGAATATCCAATAAAAAGGATTTCGAAATAATAGAGTTTCTTGGGATCCAAGGAGTCCCAATGAAGAAAGAGGAAATAGAAAATACCTATAAAAAGAAAATAAGAATATCATGTGAATACATTATTAATGGATTATGTGGTATTGCTAAAAAGAAAGTATTTTCTATTAAAGGAAAATAGGATTTCATGTCAATGGGTTAAAAAGCAAGAACAAAGAAAATAAGAGAGATGGTTTTCAAAATGCTAATGTCAAAGGAAGAAGGAATATTATAGAAATATGAGAGAGAGAGAAACTAACTTATTAATGAAGGAATCACTTTCCTATTGGTAGATGGATTGGTTGCTTCGTGGGCAAGCACCCCAGGATAGTACGACACCCCCCTATATAAGGGATAAGACCTTGGGGCCGAGTCCAGAAGATCCCCCACATATCTTTTCTTCTTCCTCCATGGTTTCATCCATAAACCCTAACTAAAGTAAAGTTGTGCGTTTTCAGAGCCACGAGGCCACATGAGGGAGTCACGAGGGAGCCTTGTTGCTACCACAACGACCTGAAGTGCTTGGGAGGGTATCCTTTCACCCCTGCTGGTCGTGGCAGCAGCATGGCTGCATTGGGCGGTCGTGTTGCAGGTCTGCCCAGGCCGTGTTCTGCCATCGTGGACGTATCTTAGGGCACCTGTAGGTGCGGCGGAGGGAGCTCAAGAGGATGGAGTAGGTTCCGGTCACCGTCAGGGTCCGGGGGAGGAGAAGAACCGTGCCCAAACGTGCCTAGGGCAGCCGCGTCGCGCTGTCAAGAGGTGGAAGACGACCAATGTCGGGTTGGACGGATCTACCCCTCCGCGGGGTGAAGAATTGCCAACTTAAATGGGGGAAAATATGTAATTTTGAAATGTTCCTGGACAAGCCGCGTCTACGTTGCATGGAGAGGACACTTGGCGCGCTCTGATTGGCTCTGGTAAGTGAAATCTTATAAAAATCATAACTTTGTAATGGTAGCTTGGTTGGGGACATATTATACATGAATCTTGCTCAGAATAATGAGGGGAATCTAATAAAAATATAGTTAGAAGCTAATTCCTCTTATAATTCAAAAAGTAATGGAAGATAGCAACTTTAATACTTTAATGTTTAAAGAACCCTATTTTGAGTTGATTAATATATTTAATAGGGTTTAATGGATGATTAAAGTTGATATTAGCCTGTTAGTGATAAAAAGGAACATTAAGAATAAAAAGATGAACTTTGCACGTAATTCGTTTAATTTAGAGTTTATGTGCATAATTAGGCTGTAATGGGCCTTGAGACCCTAATGTTGGTAATTAGTACTAGTATTGGTTTTAATTATTCGATTTCATATATAGAACCGAGTTTTCATGGTTATAAGCTATTTCGGGCAGTAAAGTTCCTAATTTGTGGATGAATAACCTTAATATAGAAATTAGGGTTTCCTAATGGATAAAAGGTAGAATTAATGATAAATAACATTCATATGTGAATTATATTATAATGAACTAGGAATTGATGATAAACGAGCATAATGACTTTGTCATAAATTAAAAAGGATAAAAATGGTAGCTTTAATGTAAAAGAGGCTTAATGGACTTAATTGATGGTAATTTGTGCATTAATCTGGAATTAAGGTTATGGGGTTGTAAAACGGTAACCTTAATAACCTTCGTGAAGGATAGATGAGAAAATTAGGGTTTTAAAAGAGAAAAGAGAAGTAAAATGCTAATTGAAAAGTAAACCCTAAAAAAGGAAGAAACCCTAAAGAGGAATAGAAACCATAAGTGGCAAGATGGTTTGGATAGTTTTTGATAAAAAGGAATTGGATGTATATTTCAAGATTGAACTGTGTACTTGCTTGATTTTGGATTACTTGCTTGTTTGGACTATTCCTGCATCTGAGTCTGCCTGACAGGTATGTGGTTACGCTTATGATTATCCCACATTAGTTTTCCGAGGATTTTATCGATGTTTACATCGTGGCTTGAATTATTTGTTGGATGAATTTAATTCATGCAAATTATAATGTGAATATGACTATCATTTAAGAGATGTGCCTCCTAGCTCAGATCCTAGTCCCCTCTATAGCTTAATGGGTTGATCTAGTACATGGCTACCAATGGGGTAGGCCCATCAGGTCATCGAATGACTTAGTACATGGCTACCAATGGGGTAGGGCCATCAAGTCACATGGAGTCAGAGATTAGACTACCTATGGGTAGTGTCATGCGACTCAACCCTAGATATTGATCTACTTGTTAGGTAGGATCATGCAGGGTTTAATAAGGATCTACCTAGAGAGAGGTAGTATCTCCGTCCACTGCAGGGACAACATAGAGATAGGGGATAGGAAAGGATTGAGTAGTATGGTTTAAAACGTAATCTTGGCTGTTAAATGATAATTGGCTGATTACTTTTTATTATATAGTTGCATGATTATTGTTTCCCCGACATACCAGCTTCTTGTTGACCGACGTTTTGTTTATCGACCTTTTTGGTACAAAAGAAAAGAACAAACAGTATAGTGGCATATGCGGAATTAAATGAGAATTAACGTGCACGGGAGGATTAGTTAGATTAGTATCTTCATGGATAGAAGTTTAGAAATCCCAGTTTTTAAAAGGTAAGCAAAGTTTTATTTTATACCAGTTTTCAGTTTATTTGGTAATGTTTATTAATTGTTATTGATTATTTGTCAAACCTTTGATCCAGGTTATTAGATAACGACTCTGATCTCTTGGTCTCCCTTAAGTGGGGGTTACCGGGAGACAGGGTTGTTACATTATGCTTGAGTAAATGAGTTAAAGTTAACAAGTGGGTACCATACTTATGGATGCATTTTGTAGTTGATTCTTGATCTGATGTGTATTGTACTTTTGAGATCATTAACAAGTGGGTACTCAATTTATGTCTGCATTTTGTAAAAAAAAATTTGTCCATATGACAAATGTTGCTATGGGATTATGTAGGTATTGTGCTTATGCTTCTAGATTAGTTATACAATTTAACTTGATTTTGTAATTTGCTAAGTACTGTACTTATGCCTGAGTAAATAAATTGAAATTAATAAGTGGGTACATACTTATAGATGCATTTTATAGTTGATTCTTGATCTGATGTACACTGTACTTTTGAGATCATTAACAAGTGGATATTGAACTTATGTCTGCATTTTATAAAAAAAAATGTCCAAATGACAAATGTTGCTATGAGATTTTGTAGGTATTGTGCTTATGCTTCTAGACTAGTTATATAATTATGCTTGGTTTTGTAATTTTCTAGGTATTGTACTTATGCGTCAGTAACTGAGTTGAAATTATCAAGTGGGTACAATACTTGTGGTTTTATTTTTTAGGTGATTCTTGATCTGATATGCACCGTATGTTTGAGATCATTAACAAGGTGGTACTCAATTTATATCTGCTTTTTGTAAAAAAAATTGTGCAAATGACCAATATTGCTATGGGGTTCTGTAAGTACCGTGCTTATGCTTCTAGATTAGTAATACTATTATGCTTGATTTTGTAGTTTGTTAGGTATCGTACTTATGCTTATGCTTAAGTAACTAAGTTAAAATTAACAAGTGGGTACAATACTTATGTTACATTTTATAGTAGATTCTTGATATGATGTGTATTGTACTTTTAAGATTATTAACAAGTGGGTACTCAACTTATGACTGCATTTTGTAAAAAAAATTGTCCAGATGATCAATGTTTCTATGGGATTCCGTAGGTACTGTACTTATGCTTCTACACCAGTTATGCGATTATGCTTAATTTTATATTTTGGTAAGGACTCTACTTATGTTTGAGTAACTGGGTTGGAATTAACAAGTGGGTACATTACTTATGGATGCATTTTATAGTTGATTTTTGACCAGATGTGCACTGTTCTTTTGAGAAAACTGGATTAAAGTTATGGACACAATCATTTCTTTCTCTTTTATTTTTTACCTGTAATGTTGTTGGTTGTACGAGACAAAGTGTACACTCCCATTATGAGTACTGTACCCATAATATTGACTATTATATCCAAAATATGTGTATCATATTTTCTCATTTTTTTTAAGTATATCAATATTGGTCTTGTTGGAAAGTATTTTTTATTACGAATCTAGTGTTTTTTTGTTTCATTGAAAAATTCGTTATAGTTTGAAAGTTACGAACAATACAACTATTCCCTTTCTTTCTACTTCCCTCTTATTTAAAAATAAATAAAACCGCCCACATTGAGTTTTTCACCGGCCCAACCATGTAGGTGGCTGGGTATGTGGCTGGTTACGCTTAGAATTATTCCAATTAATTACCTGCTGTGGTAGTTTAGTCCTTACCTGCGGCAGTTGATAAATAGCCTGAAGGTTTACCGGCTCGGATGATACGTACAGAGGTAAAACTAAATGAGGAACCATGCATATGGGTACCTTACAAGTTATGACTAAGAGATTAAACGGTTAAAGTTAATCTACGATGGGAACCTTGCATGCAACGTGCTGCCAGCTGGCATAATAGGCACACATACCCCAGACTCCATAGTCTTTATAAATTTTAAAACACATTGAGCAGTGCAGCAATTCACCAAGTTAAACCACGGTGTTATAGTCTTTGATGTTTGAGTATGATTAATTATCTTAATTAATTCTTCCAAAACCAACTCTCGTAAAAGTTATTACTTGATTATTTGCAGTTGTTGCTGAATCATTAAGGATGAAAACCATTTGTGTCTAATGTCTTTTGATAGTGAGCCATAACAGAAAACGATCTGCAAGATTTGACAGAACTCACAAGGTTCCCAGTTTTTGTTAAATGTTAACTCCAGCCATCACTAAAGATTACCTTTCGTACGTGTAATTAACTGTTAAGATTTACTGATTACAGAAATTAGTAAAGTAATGATATAACTTCTACTTATTCGCATTGAGTGGCTTGTGCTCCAGCTTTGCCTTATATAGTTTGGAAGTGATCAAGGAATTTTCCTTTTGCAGTTCATCTGAATGTTCGATTATTTTTAGGTTCAAAAAAAAAACAAGAGCTAATTTTTGCGATGATTTTGAATATATGAAGACCTTTTCTCATCTGATTAAGAAAGATGAAGATGTACATGAGAATAAAATATCTAACATTTGTGGGTCCAAATGAGATGTGGCATGTGATAAGCATTTATGACCGCAAATATCAACTATACGGGGTTTGCAGTTGCCGACCGCAGGTACCCCTTTGTGGTCCTGTAGGGTATAGAGCTCGATGTAGAGAATAAAACAGAAAACTCCTTTTCAATAGTTGGTGTTATCTTTTGAGCAGGATTACGGTGCCATGTTAGCTGAACTATAACTTTTGGCAGGTACGTACGAACGGGCAACTATATAAAGGAGATGAAGCCAAACAATGCGAGCACAATTTCAGATGGAATATTAAGATCTGGTGATTATTCAAAATGCAAACTTATAACGCATAATCCGTACGTACTCATTCATACCAGGCGATGAGCTTGAATTGCATACTTTTAACCGAAAATTTTGTTTGTTTTCAAGCTCATGTATGGGGCAAACGATTGTAGTGATACTGAGCTTACAGAGCTACTCCAGATTTCAACCATATCAGAACAACGGACTTCCCCTTCACTGAAATTAGTAAACCAATCAATATATCATAGTTCCTTTGTTAGCAATTTGATAAATAAATTCCCCCAAACTCATCTGATTGATGCCTTCATCCAATCCATTTACTTCAGCCACTATTGCCGCCTCTGTTCTTTACAGTGGCCCTACCAACACACAGTGCCTACAAATTTCTTATTAGGTGCGCTCCTTTCTTTTTCTTCTAACCAGTCCCATTAATTAAGTTCCTGGCCGAAGTTATATGTACCCACGTAAGATATCAATGAATTTATCTGGACTCCTTAAACTTGTCAGTCTCCTTCCTTTGAGCTTTTCTTTAAGCAGTAAGTATTTCATCAATTCTCAGGATCCATATTATGATGTTAAGTAATAATGATATACCTTCACCTCAGCAAAAAAAAAATGACATACCTCCACATATGGGCATGTTTGCTTTCCTGTATCTTACGGATTGGATTGCATTTGCCCATCCATGAAACTAAAATCTAAGTTTGATTAGTAGCTGGAAATGGAAAAAGTAAGGAATGTAGGGTATTTTTTATTGAAGACATGCATGATCACGGGTTCCACTGCAAAAGCGGCGGACGCCGCATCCTCGCCTGCCCTTCGTATCTTGATTTGTGGATTTGTTTTGCCCAGCATCAGCCGCGAGTTCTCGGCTGCTTTCACGTTCTTAACGCAGGAACCCAAACGTAAACAGTGTCTTGCAGAAAATTTTGAAATTCTGGAAATCATCTTCCTGCAACTAGATTCTGCAAACCAAACGTGGCCTAGATGTAATTTGGCCCAACTGAGAGGCCCCTTTGAAAAGCACAACTAATGTGTTAATCAGCTAATGCCCTAAGGATATGTAATTGCAAAAGTAGACATACGTACGTACGTACGTCCGTACATACAAACATACATTGATTCTCATACATACATAAGTTGCCGCCTTGATTTAACACCCTCCCGGGCGTTCGGCCTCCGCCACGGGCGTGGGAGAAGGGGGAGAAATCTTTCTCTCTTAATTCCATATATATCAGTTGCCGCCGGCAAGGGAATAGCCCGGTTGGCGAATTCTGCTGGTCCCCAATGAAGGGACCCGAGTTCGAAATCATACGGAGAAGCATATCTTGATTTATCACCCTTCTGGGCGTCCGGCCTCCGCCACGGATTATGGGAGAGAGGGGGGAGAAATCTTTCTCTCTTAATCTCATATATATCAGTTGCCACCTTGAATTACCACCCTCCCGGGCTTTCGGCCTCCGCCACGGGCATGGGAGAGGGGGAGAAATCTTTCTCCCTTAATCCCATATATATATATATATACATATATATATATATATATATATATATATATATATATATATAGAGAGAGAGAGAGAGAGAGTCATGCTAGAATACATTTGAGTATATTCGGAACAGAATACACTCAAGTAGTTTTCCATGGTGCAATACCTTTTTCAAAAATCTAACCCATGGATCTTCTTAAACATCTTGTGAATAGCTCCTATACAAAATTTGAGCCCATTTGAACATTTATAGGTCATGTTATGAAGACTGCAAAAATATGCATTTCAAATTAGTTTCGTGCGTCGATTTTGTCGCCCTCAGATGAGTGACTTACTCTCATCCATATGAGCTCAAAATTTGTATTTAGCCTAATTATAGTATGACAATGAAGATCAATGGTGTACATTTTGTAAAAAAATATTCTTGATATTCAAACACAACTTGAGTGTAGCGTGCGATCTGTACACTCGAGTGTATTCCAGCCTTATATACACTTATTCATTTGATTACAAAATGACTTTCACACAATGTTTCTCTTCTCACTTTATAGTCATTAAAAACAAGTACAATATTTATTTCAATAAAAGGAATACATTTAATTAATATTATATTAGATCCAAATTTCTCAATTTGAGTAGACCATACACTTTGTTAATATGCTTTTCATTTATTAGTTGTAGAGGAGATAGGTTCTAATAAATTTAATATGCCAATACTAATTGTTATAGACACATGACTTTCAAAATCAAAAGGTTGTAAATATTATCTGTCGAATTATTTTTCTTTTTCTTTTCATGTAGTTAACGATTTTAGAAGGTAACATGGGGTTTACTAGGGAAGTCATTTCATCAATATTATTATTGTTTCTTGAGTTAACTAAATGATTATATAAACTTGGTAATGTTTATTTGTTTCCAAACAAATATATAATCAAGTTAAAATATTTGTTTCCTTTATGATATGTTAACAGAGTTATTTTCATTTAATTATTGATGGTAAGCATTGAGTAGTGAGAATTAGTTCTTTATAGTTTGTTCTAATCTATTAAAATGTCTCACATATTCCACATAGTTGCAGTTACCTTAGTCACATTGTAATTAAAAAGTAAATATATTTTTAGATTTTCCACCATGATATTTTTTTTCATCGATTTAACATGCATGTAAAACATTATTTCCCTTTATGTTATACCACAATTTTATTATTACAACTTCTCCTAAATTATATACATATAAACCATAAAAGCCAGTTTATACAATTTATTTAATATATTAGGTCTTTTTTGAATAAATAATCTAATATTTTTTATATTAAGTTGCATTCTCCCTCCTAAGTAATTCTATGATAGATATTACTATTCAATTAATATGAAAATTCACACATGGACTAATCTTGGTATGTACAATTAAAATCTGGGAGTTATTTCACTTTTGAAGTCATTAAAATGCTTTTTTAATATTTAGAAAAAAATCTTATTTTAAATTTTGGAATATTATTGTTGTTTAAACAATGTGAAATTTGGCATCCAATATAATTGGGACCCAAGGAATACAATTTTACCCTATATTTGAATTTTGAGATTTGGTTTTGTGAGTTCCAATGCAATTAGAGTTTTAAGATCGTCACCATTATATTATTATAACATGACATCATTACCATCAACATTTGTTACTCATAGTCTTATTATCTTCACATTGTCGCCAAAAGAGCTTCTCTATATTATTCTACACGAATTTCCATATTTTACTAATTTAACTTAATTGGTCCATTAATTCAATGTTTATTTAAATAATGGAACATTATCCATATTTGTGGACATGGAAATACCAATTGTTATTCCAAAGAGCATTATACCTCTAATAAAATACATATTATTCATAATTTTCAATTTCATTAGAAAAAGAAACATATGTGGATTTACTTACATGTTATCACATAATTAAGTTATTGTGTTGATATGAGTCTATTATGATATGTGATGTTGATTATAGAATATATTGCCACATAATGTGTGATATGCATTAACAATGTTCATTAAGGTATAAATTTTATCCTTATTTGGTCAAATCTAAAGAACCAAACATTCTAATCTCCTTTTCAGGGGAATAGGATTTATAGAGTCAATATGTTAGGGTTGGGTGTGTTACAATTAGAGAGAAGGAGTCTGCAAGTTTTTATCCCAACATGATTTCTCTTCTCTTTATCCTTATTCTGCATTCTATGGGGATATGGAGTACTTTTTCCATTATTTGGAATGGGAACTATCCCCATGATCTTCCGTAACTTATTTTAGCAAATTATAATTTCCTTTAGGATAATAAAAGATGTGTTTCTATTCATTGAACAATGTGGAATATGAACTGGTCATTTGTACTCCATGTCCAAGATGATCTCCAATGATATGACCTTGGATTTGTGGACCAAAACATTGGATTAAAATCACATGTTCCTTGATGTGACCCCAAATAGGAACATGTCAGACGATTGAACCAATACCTATAGAACACTGAAACCCCAACTCTGTAAAAAGTTTAGTCCATGAGATCTAATTTCTGCAATGAAAATGTAACATCCTTGACCTGGGTTATTCTTTAACCCTAGGAGTTTTGTTTAATAAAGATAGTTATATGCTTGATATTATCTTTTGAAAAGTAATTAAGTCTAAAGAGGAACTTATATTTCAGTTTTAGTCCTTTTTGAATGATGTTGAAAATAATGTTTTGCTTGTGTTGGACTAAAGAGCAAATTACCCAAGTTGAGGGCTTAAATTGCAAATGTTACATGATAAGATGTTACTTATGTGTTGAAGCATGATGAGAATGAAGATGATGCAGAGGTATTGCTTGTGGTATCCTGAGTACTAAGAGAGAGAGCTGATAAAGCAATGTTTGTACATTAAAACCTAGCTTTGGTGTAATGTGCAATTTACCCAAAACCCATGCTTCAATATGCAAATTACCACTTCAAAATAGTCCCTATTGTTTCTTGGAATCATGTAGAGTAAATAAAATGAGAGGGGCATCTCATTTGTACCTCTTTGAAGGAGAGAGAATCTCGATATTAAAATAATTAACATTTAAGCATAATTGAAACCCTAATTCAATTTAATGTAAAAATAATTATATTAAATGGATTGACCTTCAACCAAAATTGTAGAGGTTGAAATCCACATATATGGACGTCCTTGTTCCTTGCAAAGGCAATGAAAATATCTACGTGAGTGGAGAACCTACTCACATTAAGAAAATAAAAAGAAATATCCAGTAACTTATGGATATTATTATTATAAGGATTAAGGTACTTAATTTTATTTTCTTTAAATCATGGATAATTGAGAGTAATATGAGGAAAAGGAGATATCCTCGTAACCAAGGACGGGAAGGGGGCAAGTGGCAAGGAAATGGAGGAGATAATCCCTACTTTCTCTCTCTTAAATGAATTTTCAATAAAATTCATATATATGCTCCTTTATCCATGAGTTGAAAGGGTAATTTCGAATCCACTTTCACTCTTTGCTTGAAAAACGACCAAGGGAGCTTAGGAGAAATAGGAGGACGATAACCAACCTGTTGGTAAGCTTCTTGACCTTCTTTCACCTTGATTTCATGGTGGAAATCATAAATCAATACTTGATTTCTTCTTTTCTTCACTCAATCTTCAATTCTAGCCAATCTTTTTCACTCAAAAGCTTGAGAAATGAACCTTGTGGTTTGAGAAAGCTTCTTCCACCATTTTTGACGTGAATCTCCAAGATTTTAAGCTCATTTGAAGGTGGGTTATATAACTTGAACCCTTATTCCTTGTTATTGAATTCAATTCCTCAATTCAATATGTTCAATTTTTCCTTTTGAAATTCCTTTGATTAATTGATGAAATTACCATGGATATGGCAGTAGAATTCAAGGGGTTGAAGCTTGATGATGATGAAATCAAGCACACATCTCAATAAGATCTAGTTGCAAATGGTTTCAACAATATGGTCCAATCGGTTTCACCAAACTGTTTGGTGACCAAATGGTTTGCAAACCGTTTGGATGTTTGGGTTCGAAACCATTTGGAGTGGTTGACCGAATGGAGGGAGTTGACCATTTGAGGTGGGTTGCTGATGTGTTGAATAATGATCCAATAGATTTAATTGATTGGCTTTTAAAGGTTCCATGATTGGATAAACTACTAATTGCAAACCCTAATTGGATTGAAGCATTTAAGCCCTAATTGATTTGATTCAATTTCATGTTGGTTGAGGAAACGGTTTCATCAAACCATTTGATGCTCAAACAGATTTCAAACCATTTGAGGATCAAGGGTTGACCGTTTGAGAAAGGTTTGCTATTTGAATGAAACAGTTTCAAAACCGTTTGATAGGGTTGATCGTTTGGTAAAGGTTGACCGTTTGAGATAAAACAGTTTCAAACCGTTTGAGAAGGGAAAGGTCTTCAAGACCGTTTGAAAGGAAACAGTTTCAAAACCATTTAAGGGTATAAGGGCCAAGACCATTTGAAGGTCTGAACCCAAGACCGTTTGAAGGTCTAACCCCAAGACTGTTTGAGGGTGTGACCTCAAGACCGTTTGAAGGTCATGATCAAAACCGAATGGAGGTCTAAAGCGATCAAATCATTTGGAGATTTAAGGTGATGATTAATCCATTGATCCAATGGTTGATAATAATGATTATCAAGGATAGGTACAAAGGTTTAAACCCTAAAGTACTTAGATGATCAGTACCTTTAAAATGATTAACCCTAAAAGTTTATGAAAGCAATAATTCAATACACTATGTTAACCATAGTTGTATGTACTTGATGGAAAGGTTAATGTAACCTAATCAAGTTGAGAGGATGAGAGAGAAGAGCTCTTACATGAGTACTAATCATGTAGTAATTAGGGTATGATCCTTAGCAAATAGATCATGAAACCTTAATCAACAAGATTAATGAACCCTAACCCTAATTCAGGGCAATTCTGAGTGAAACCCTAATCTAGGGTAATAAGTGAAACCCTAATTGAGGGTGATGACATGAGTAATCCTAAGTTAGGTTTATAAACTGTAAAACCCTAATTGGGATGAATAGTAAACCCTAACTGTGGGTTATTGAATGTAAACCCTAATCTAGGGTGATATTATGTGGAACCCTAATTTAGGGTGATGTTATGTAAAACCTTGGTATATTAATGTGATGTGGAACTTAAATCCAGGGTGATGCTATGTAATGCTATATGAAACTCTAATATTGGGCAATATGGTGATAAACCATAACCCTGATCTGGGTAATGGGATAAGTATCCCCAATTGACCTGAAATAGGAAACCCTAACCCTAGTAAGGGAATAGTGGTGTTACCCTTGAATAGTGATGCTATATTTGTTTTGCATGGTGCTGATATGAAAGTGATGTAACTGTTATCATTTGTACTAACCATGTAGGTATCATGAGATGATGATCATAGCCTGGTATGAGCTATGATGTTTTATTTATTAAAATTGTTATTGGGCCTTATGTGCCATAATATGCTTTGTTGCCTAGTAAGAGGTAATAAGAGAATTAATGGGCCTTAAGTGCCATGAGAGATGCTTGTGTAACAAGTATCATGTTTACCTTGGTCAGATGACCTGAAGGTGATAGTTACCTAAAAAAGTGGTAACAATGATCAGTGATGAGTTAAGGGTTTGAATACCCAGAACCATATGATTTTGGCATTGAGTTTGTGAAGGGGTGAGTATTCCTAGTATTGAAATGAGGGACTGAGATCCCAATGTCTTATAAAGACTGAGAAGTAACTGATAAAAATAGTACATGTTTCTTTGTAGCATTTGTCCTAATAAGTTATGTTTGAAAACTTGACTGATGCTAAGAGAATATGATAATGTACTTAATTAACCAAGTGAAATCTCTTCATGTAGTGCTCTGACCATAGATCCATCATCGTCAGTAGCTGGTGATGGTGAAACATGTTTTCCTACGGGATTTCCTGGAGTTTGCATATTTTTGAATATGTGGGGGTCGATGGGTGAAAATATTCGTACGTCCTAATGGGGGAATTGATGGAAGGTAAACATTAAACCTCGCAATCCTTCATTATATGTGACAGGATGGATGTATCACGAATCTCCCAATGTTGTTAATGCCGGATTGATGGAGGTAAACATGAAATCTCTTGATTGTGAAGAGAGTGCAGGCGCCGTTGTAGTTCTATAGTGAAGATGCCACTATACCCTGGCAAGATATGTAGCAGAGACACAAGATGTTCTGCATGTGATCTCGCACTGACCGAGATGTGGGAGGTCATGGAAGCCAGCTCTTCCATTGACTTTGTATGGTACCGATTTCGACTTCACAATGGTCGGTTGGAGTATGAGCGGTATACCTTATCTCCTCAGAGCTTAAGTATGTTTATAAAATGTAATCAGTCGTGTAGCGTATTTGCATAAAATTGAAATACGAGAACTACTGGTTGATGTTATCTTGCTTAGCATGTCCTTGACACATAAATGTTACTTATGTTCTTTAATTCTGTATTGAATAAGAGACATGCTGCCTTATCAAGTTATAGCTGAAATACTTGAATAGGAATGTTGCTCTAATATGCATAGATGTTGATTTATCTGCTATTGAAATATATGATTCTACTGTTCAGTTTATTTCTATTAAACTGCAATAATAATATTTTTGGCAGAGAGTTATATTTCTTGCTGGGGAAATTTACAAATTGTCTCACCCCCGTGGGATCCAACATTTTTAGGTAAATGCCGACTAAGAGGTAGGAAACCTACAAGCGAGGAAGAGCAGCAGCAGCAACAACAGGGACAGCAGTAATCCTTCAGGTGGAAATACTGGCTATCAAGCTTTGTATATAATAAGTCCTATGTGTCGTCTCTGTACTCTCAAGTCCTAGGAGTCAGTGGATAGTGTTTTTATAATCGATCTGAGATTTTGGTTTGAATGCCTCGAGAATTTTATTACTTGTCCTTTTTAGCAAAGCAATGTTGTATATATATTCCTCGAGAAGAGATAGTACAGTAAATGTACTTTGTAGACTAGTATGTAATTATAATACTTTACTTCTTGGTTAAAGAGTTTTCTGAGAATGGATCTCTTTGTAAATGGTTTTAATTTTTACTGATTTTCAGTAATCCGTTGTTGATGAATCGCTTCCGCCTAAGTTAATCATGTTTTTATTAGTTGGATGCCACAAGTTTAGTGGTATCAGAGCTCTAGGTTCGCTGAGTCTACAGAGACATAGTATTAAGGTTGTTGAGTCTGTTCTAGTGTCTTCCAGTTGATCTGATAAGTGTCTTCTACTCATATAGGAGAAGAAGAACTTAAAGTTATATGGATCACATGATGAACATGCTGCTGAGAGCAGCATTGCTGCACCAGGAGGAGGTGTAAGGGACCAGAATAGGGAGGAGCCCATACCTAAACAACCCCAGTTCAATCAAGCTGATATAGGGAACCCAACCTTCCAAGCCATGTTTGGATAATTTATGGAAACCATGACTCAGATGACAGACAGAATGCCACTACCTGCACCAAGGGCACCAGCCCATAATGAAAGACAGGGAGCTGGCAAGACCTTTGAACGACTTCGGAGGGTAGGAGCCACAGAGTATGCTGGCACAGCTGACCCAGCAGATGGTGATTTATGGTTAACTGAGTTGGAGAAAGCCTTCAGAATCCTTATGATTCCAAAAGATGAGAAGGTGAAACATGCTATCTACCTATTGAAAGGGAGTGTTGGTCATTGGTGGACCATCGAGGAAGGCAAAAGACCCAGTGTTGAAGTCGGATGGGATGAATTTCAAAGTGAATTTGTGGCTAGATACTTTCCCAAGACGTATCTAGATGAGAAGATCTCTCAATTTGAGAGGTTGAGAAAAGGACAGATGAACATTAGCAAGTATGAAGCTAGATTTATGGAGCTTTTGTGGTTCTGTCCGCATATGGCATCTATGGATGAGGAGAGGATTCGATGTTTCGAGAAAGGGCTGAATGATGAATTGACCACTCCAGTGTCTGCTTTAGAGAACAGGGAGAGGTTTGCTACTTTTATGGAGTCTGTGAGACAGATAGAGAGGTCTATGATCGAGAAGCGGCAAACCAGTGGTAAGAAAGAGTACACACAGTTTCAAGGATAGAGGTCCGAGAGCTTTAAGAAGCCGAGGTTCTCTACACCACCACCACCACCAAGGTTTAATACCCCAACGCAGTGGACGTCAAGTAGGGGTAGGGGGCGTATTTTTCCTCCAAGTAGAGCCCCCAATACAACATCAACATCAGTGACAGGACCACCCAGGTAGAGTTTGGGAAGCTAGAACTACTTCTAGTGTGGGAGGTCAGGACACCTGATAAGAGATTGTCCTGAGAAAGTCAAAACTGTAACTCAACCCCAGAAGTAGAGTCAACAAGATTCACAGAGGAGACAGTTTTCTAGTGGCACCAAAGGATGTGGACAAGCGTCACAAGCTGGATCGTTGGCACCCAACAATCGAGCACACAGTCAACAACAAGCAATGCCTAGATTCTATGCTATGAATCAACCCGAAGCAGTAGTCAACCCTCAGGTTGTGACAAGTCAGATGGAACTATTTTATTCTGATATGTCTTCATCCTGCTTCATATCTGTGTTAATTAATCCGGGTGCTATGCATTCCTTTATCACTTGAGAAGTGATTCATGATTGCAACATGATTGTCAGTCATAGAGCAGATAGTTTGATGCTAGAAGCCCCTTTGTTGGGATCTGCAGTGTTGTGGGAGGTGTGTTCTCCCTAGAATCTTTCCTTTTCTGATCATCGCATTTTGGTGGATCTTATACCACTTGAAATGTACGGGTTCGGTATAATCCTAGGGATGGACACCTTAGAGAAGTATAAGGGTGTCTTGGATTGTGGTTCTAAGAAGGCTGTGTTCACAGACAACGGTGACACATGGATCTTCCAGGGAGATAGAAAGATTCTTCCAACTTGTCTTGTATCATCTATGGTAGCTGAGAAGTTGATGAGACAGGGATGCTTTGCATTCTTGGCACATGTGGTAGATACCATAATGGAGAGCCATCATCTTTCTGAAGTTCTGGTAGTCAGGGAATTTGAAGATGTATTTCCTGAAGAACTTCCAGGTGTTCCTCCATCTCGAGAAATTGATTTTGAAATTAATCTAATCCTGGGTACATAACCAATAGAACAAATGCCATATAGAATGGTACCTGCTGAGATGGAAGAACTCAAGAAACAACTGCAGGAGTTGCTTGAGAAGGGTTTTATCTGACCGAGCACTTCACCCTAGGGTGCTCCGGTTCTTTTTGTTAAGAAGAAATATGGATCTATGCATTTATGCATTGACTATAAACAGTTGAACAAAGTAACCATAAAGGACAAGTATTCTTTGCCAAGGATTGATGACTTGTTTGATCAGTTGTGAGGTGCAACTATCTTTTCTAAGATAGATCTGAGGTCGGGATACCATCAGTTGTGTATTAAGGAGAGTGACATACCTAAGTCTGCCTTTAGGACAAGGTATGGTCACTATGAGTTCATATTTATGTCGTTTGGACTAACTAATGCACCAACTGCATTCATGGAACTCATGAATAGAATTTTTTGACCTTTTCTTGATCAGTTTATAGTCATCTTCAAAGATGACATTTTGATATACAGTAGAGATGCTCAACAACATGAGCAGCACCTCCGTCAGGCTTTGACCTTCCTAAGAGCGCATTGGCTATATGCTAAGTTTAGCAAATGTGAGTTCTGGTTACTAGAAGTTTTTTTCTAGGACACGTAATATCTACCTCAGGTATTTATGTTGATCCTAAGAAGGTAGAATTTGTCCTACAATGGGAACAACCTAAGACACTGACGGAGATATGCAGTTTCCTAGGATTGGCAGGCTATTACAGGAGGTTCATTAAGAACTTCAATTCTATAGCCTTACCCCTAACTAAGTTGACAAGGAAGGAGATTCCTTTTGTCTGGAATGACAAGTGTCAACATTCTTTCCAGTTGCTAAAAGAAAGGTTAACAAGTGCACCTGTGTTGGAATGCATCTAAGAATGGCTTAGGATGTGTGTTGATGTAGGATAAGCAAGTGATTTCTTTTGCTTCTCGACAGCTTAAGAAACATGAGGAGAATTATCCAACACATGATCTAGAGCTAGCTATTGTGGTCCATGCTTTGAAGATCTAGAGACATTATCTCTATGGAGAGACATTCCAGATTTTCACAGACCATAAGAACCTAAAGTATATCTTCTCACAGCATGAGTTGAACATGAGGCAACGCCGCTGGATGGAATTAATCAAGTACTACGATTGTACAATTGATTATCATCCAGGGAAGGCTAATGTAGTTGCTGATGCACTAAGTAGGAAATCAGCAACACCAGCCTTAGGTAAAGCACATCTAAACTCTTTAGTGTGCTTTAAAAGAGATATGCTTATATCCTTAAGGCAAGACAATGTACAACTTAAGGTGTCATTGTTATCCGGGCTGTTAGCTGAAATGCAAGTGAAACCTACTCTGAGACAGTAGATTAAGGAAGCACAGCAAGCTGATACTATGATTCAGTAGATCAGGTCAGAGTATGGTAGTGGGAAACGGGATGGCTTCCATGATTCAGATGATCAAATAGTATGTTACCATGGCAGGATGGTGGTACCTAATGTCGATAACTTAAGAACGTTTGTTCTGGAAGATGCTCATTCTTCAATGTATGCTATGCATCCAGGGAGCACCAAGATGTATCATAACTTAAAAGATATGTATTGGTGGCCTGGATTGAAGAAAAATGTAGTTGAGTTTGTTATGAGGTGTCCGGTGTGTCAGTAGGTTAAAGCTAAACATCAAAAGCCCACAGGAACAATGCAACCTATGCCTATACCGTAGTGGAAATGGGATCATGTAACCATGGACTTTGTGGTTGGTTTGCCTAGAACTGCCAAAAGTTATGATTCCATATGGGTGATAGTTGATATGTTGATAAAGAAAGCACATTTTCTTTCTGTCAAAACAACCTACACTACTGAGAAGCTTTCTCAAATATACATATATGAGATAGTGCAGTTGCACGGGGTTCTGGCTACAATTGTTTCTGATAGAGGTCCCCAGTTTACAAGTCATTTTTGGGAACGAATGCATAAAGCTTTGGGTACACAGTTAAGGTTTAGTACATCCTTCCACCCACAGACAGATGGACAGTCTGAAAGGACCATACAAACCTTGGAGGACTTGCTTAGGGTATGTGTCCTTCAGTTTGTAGGAAGTTGGGATCTACACCTGAGCTTGATTGAATTTGCTTATAATAATAGATATCAACACAGTATTGAGATGGCACCAT
Organism: Alisma plantago-aquatica; assembly: GCA_963693085.1. Classification (NCBI taxonomy): domain Eukaryota; kingdom Viridiplantae; phylum Streptophyta; class Magnoliopsida; order Alismatales; family Alismataceae; genus Alisma; species Alisma plantago-aquatica. The sequence continues at coordinate 235,452,782 of OY856410.1, forward strand.
ATGAAGCATTGTATGGTAGACGTTGTAGATCTCCTTTATGTTGGTATGAAATAGGAGAATATCAACTTTTGGGTCTTGAGCTAGTACAACAAACAACTGAGAAGATTAAAGTAATACAACAACAGTTGAAAGCTGCCCAGGATAGGCAGAAATCTTACGCTGATAAGCGTCATAGACCCTTAGAATTCTAAGTTGGAGACAGAGTATACCTCAAGGTCTCACCTTGGAAAGGTATCATGAGATTTGGAAAGAAGAGGAAGTTAGCTCCTAGATTTATGGGGCCTTATCCGATCATTGAAAGGATGGGAAAGGTAGCCTATAAGCTGGAGTTACCACCTGAGTTGCATAGATTGCACCCAGTGTTTCACATCTCTATGCTGAGAAAGTGTCATCCTAACACAGAGTTAGTTCTGCAACCTGTGGAGGTAGAACTAAATGATGATATATCTTATGTTGAAGGACCTGTGTTGGTTCTTGATAGAAGAATTAAAAAGCTAAAAAAGAAAGACATTTGTCTTGTAAAAGTTCTCTGGAAGCACTGTGGCATTGAAGAAGCTACGTGGGAGCTAGAGGACGATATGAGGAGGAAGTACCCTTCTCTTTTCTCTTGATGATTTCGGGGACGAAATCCTTGTAAGGGTGGATAATTTGTAACATCCCTGATCTAGGTTATGCGTTAACCCTAGATGTTTTGTTTAAGAAAGATAATTATGCTTGATATTATAATTTGAAAAGTAATTAAGGCTCAAGAGGAACTTATATTTCAATTTTAGTCCTTTTTGAATGATGTTGAAAATAATGTTTTGCTTGTGTTGGACTAAAGTGCAAATTACGTTGAGGGGTTAAATTGCAAATGTTACATGATAAGATGTTCCTTATGTGTTTAAGCATCATGAGAATGAAGATGATGCAGAGTTATGGCTTGTGGTAGCCTGAGTACCAAGAGAGAGAAAGCTGATAAAGCAATGTTTCTACATTAAAACCTAATTTCGTGTAATATGCAATTTACCTAAAACCCAGGGTTCAATATACAAATTACCACATCAAAATAGTCCCTAATGTTTCTTGGCATCATGTAGAGTAAATAAAATGAGAGGGGCATCTCATTTGTACCTCTTTGAAGGAGAGAGAATCTTGATATTAAAATAATCAAGATTTAAGCATAATTGAAACCCAAATTCAATTTAATGCAAAAATAATTATATTAAATGGATTGCCCTTCAACTAAAATTGTAGAGGTTCAAATACACATATATAGACGTCCTTGTGCCTTTAAAAGGCAATGGAAATATCTACGTGAGTGGAGAACCCACTCACATTAAGAAAATAAAAAGAAATATCCACTAACTTATGGATATTATTATTATAAGGGTTAAGGTGCTTAATTTTTTTTATTTAAATCATATATAATTGAGAGGAATATGAGGAAAAGGATATAGATTCATAAACAAGGATGGGAAGGGGGAAAGTGGCAAGGAAATGGAGGAGATAATCCCTACTTTCTCTCTCTTAAATGAATTTTCAATAAAATTCATATGTATGCTCCTTTATCCATGAGTTGAAAGGGTAATTTTGAATCCATTTTCACTCTTTGCTTGCAAAATGACCAAGGGAGCTTAGGAGAAACAGGAGGATGACCCCCAACCTGTTGGTAAGCTTCTTGACCTTCTTTCATCTTGATTTCATGATGGAAATCACAAATCAATGCTTGATTTCTTCTTTTCTTCACTCAATCTTCAATTCTAGCCAATCCTTTTCACTCAAAAGCTTGAGAAAAGAACCTTGTGGTTTGAGAAAGATTATTCCTCCATTTTTTACGTGAAGCTCCAAGCTTTTAAGCTCATTTGAAGGCGGGTTATATAACTTGAACCCTTATTCATTGTTATTGAATTCAATTCCTCAATTCAATATGTTCAATTGTTCTTCTTGAAATTCCTTTGATTAATTGATGAAATTACCATGGATATGGCAGTAGAATTCGAGGGGTTGAAGCTTGATGATGAAGACATCATCTTAAGCACACATCTAAATAAGATCTAGTTGCAAACAATTTCAACAAGATGGTCCAATCGGTTTCACCAAACCGTTTGGTGACCAAACGGTTTGCAAACCATTTGGAGGTTTGGGTTCCAAACCGTTTGGAGTGGTATACCGAATGGAGGGGGTTGACCGTTTGAGGGGGGTTTCTGATGTGTTGAATAATGATCCAATAGATTTAATTGATTGGCTTTTAAAGGTTCCATGATTGGACAAACTACTAATTGCAAACCCTAATTGGATTGAAGCATTTAAACCCTAATTGATTTGATTCAATTTCATGTTGGTTGAGCAAACAGTTTCATCAAACTATTTGATGCTCAAACGGTTTGCAAACCGTTTGAGAATTAAGGGTTGACAATTTGAGAAGGGTTTACCTTTTGAAGGAAATGGTTTCAAAACCGTTTGATAGGGTTGACCGTTTGGTAAAGGTTGACCGTTTGAGATAAAACGGTTTCAAACCATTTGAGAAGGGAAAGGTATTCAAGACCATTTGAAAGGAAACAGTTTCAAAACCGTTTAAGGGGCTAAGGGCCAAGACCATTTGAAGGTCTGAACCCAAGTCTATTTGAAGGTCTAACCCCAAGACCGTTTAGGGTGTGACCTCAAGACCGTTTGAAGGTCATGATCAAAACCGAATGGAGGTCTAAAGTGATCAAATCATTTGGAGATTTAAGGTGATGATTGATCCATTTATCCAATGGTTGATAATAATGATTATAAAGGATAGGTACAAAGGTTGAAACCCTAAAGTACTTAGATGATCAGTACCTTTAAAATGATTAACCCTAAAAGTTTATGAAAGCAATAATTCAATACACTATGTTAACCATAGTTGTATGTACTTGATGGAAAGGTTAATGTAACCTAATCAAGTTGAGAGGATGAGAGAGAAGAACTCTTACATGAGTACTAATCATGTAGTAATTAGGGTATGATCCTTAGCAAAGAGATCATGAAACCCTAATCAAGAAGATTAATGAACCCTAACCCTAATTCAGGGCAATTCTGAGTGAAACTCTAATCTAGGGTAATAAGTGAAACCCTAATTGAGGGTGATGACATGAGTAATCCTAAGTTAGGAATATAAACTATAAAACCCTAATTGGGATGAATAGTAAACCCTAATTGTGGGATATTGAATGTAAACCCTAATCTAGGGTGATATTATGTGGAACCCTAATTTAGGGTGATGTTATGTAAAACCCTGGTATATTAATGTGATGTGGAACTTAAATCTAGGGTGATGCTATGTAATGCTATATGAAACTCTAATATTGGGCAATATGGTGATAAACCATAACCCTGATCTGGGTAATGGGATAAGTATCTCCAAATGACCTGAAATGGGAAACCCTAACCCTAGTAAGGGAATAGTGGTGTTACCCTTGAATAGTGATGCTATATTTGTTTTGCATGGTGGTGATATGAAATTGATGTAACTATTATCATATGTACTAACCATGTGAATATCATGAGATGATGATCATAGCCAGGTATGACCTATGATGTTTTATTTATTAAAATTGTTATTGGGCCTTATGTGCCATAATATGCCTTGTTTCCTAGTAAGAGGTAATAAGAGAACTAATGGGCCTTAAGTGCCATCAGAGATGCTTGTGTAACAAGTATCATGTTTACCTTGGTCAGATGACCTGAAGGTGATAGTTACCTAAAAAAGTGGTAACAATGCTCAGTGATGAGTTAAGGGTTTGAATACCCAGAACCATATGATTATGGCATTGAATTTGTGAAGGGGTGAGTACTCCAAGTATTGAAATGAGGGACTGAGATCCCAATGTCTTATAAAGACTGAGAAGTAACTAATAAAAACGGTACATGTTTCTTTGTAGCATTTGCCCTAATAAGTTATGTTTGAAAACTTGACTGATGCTAAAAGAATATGATAATGTACTTAATTAACCAAGTGAAATCTCTTCATGTAGTGCTCTGACCATAGATCCATCATCGTCAGTAGCTGGTGTTGGTGAAATAGGTTTTCCTATGGGATTTCCTGGAGTTCACATATTTTGAATATGTGGGGGTCGATGGGCGAAAATATCTGTACGTCCTAAAGGGGGAATTGATGGAAGGTAAACATTAAACCTCTCAATCCTTCATTATATGTGCCGGGATGGATGTATCACGAATCTCCCGATGTTGTTAATGTCGGATCGATGGAGGTAAACATGAAATCTCTCAATTGCGAAGAGAGTGCATCCGCCACTGTAGCTCTATAGCGAAGATGCCACTATACCCTGGCAAGCTATGTAGTCGAGACACAAGATGTGCTGCATGTGATCTCGCACTGACCGAGATGTGGGAGGTCATGGAAGCCGACTCTTCCATTGACTTTGTATGGTATCGATTTCAACTTTGCAATGGTCGGTTGGAGTATGAGCGGTATACCTCATCTCCTCAGAGCTTAAGTATGTTTATAAAATGTAATCGGCCATGTAGCGTATTTGCATAAGATTGAAATACTAGAACCACTGGTTGATGTTATCTTGCTTAGCATGTCCTTGACACTTAAATGTTACTTATGTTCTTTAATTCTGTATTGAATAGCATACATGCTGCCTTATCAAGTTATAGCTGAAATACTTGAATAGGAATGTTGCTCTAATCTGCATAGATGTTGATTTATATGCTATTGAAATATATGATTCCACTGTTCAGTTTATTTCTATTAAACTACAATAATAATGTTTTCGGCAGAGAGTTATATTTCTCATTGGGGCAATTTACAAATTGTGTCACCCCCGTGGGATCCAAAATTTTTAGGTAAACGCCAACAAAGAGGTAGGAACCCTACAGCCGAGGAAGAGCAGCAGAAACAACAACATGGACATCAGTAATCCTTCAGGTGGAAATACTAGCTTTCAAGCTTTGTATATAATAAGTCCTATGTGTCATCTCTACACTCTCAGATCCTAGGAGTCAGTGGATAGTGTTTTTATAATCGATCTGAGATTTTGGTTTGAATGCCTCAAGAATTTTGTTACTTGTGCTTTTTAGCGAAGCAATGTTGTATATATATTCCTCGAGAAGAGATAGTACAATAAATGTACTTTGTGGACCAGTATGTAATTATAATACTTTGGTTCTTGGTTAAAGAGTTTTCTGAGAATGGATCTCTTTGTAAATGGTTTTAATTCTTAATGATTTTCAGTAATCTGTTGTTGATGAATCGCTTCCGCCTAAGTTAATCATGTTTTTATAAGTTGGATGCCACCGAAAAAATCTCCATGGTGCTAATCTAAGAAAAATCTAAAAGAAACTAAAAGTGGATACGATAATGTGGAGCTTGTGGTGGTGAAACTTTGACTTTTGAAAATTCCATTTAACTCAATTAATCTTTGATTGATATGTTCTCTTGCTTGTTTAATCTTATGCATTTAGATTATCTTCATTTTAGTTTCTCTTGAAAACTTAGTTTTCATTTGGAAATTTACTTCTTGTTTAGTTTCCTTTGATAAATTACTTCCATTTCTAGAAGTTTACTTCCCATTCTATATTAATCATTCTCCTCAAAGTTGGTTATAAACATTGTTCATCACACCTTAATGAATTAATTCCTAACTTGTTGTCTCTAGAGACCGATACCTTCAATACAACATCAATTCATTTATTAAAAGTTTATTGATTAGCCATTAAAGGTTAAACTCCAAGGACAATTTCTCTGGTGAATTTTTTGTGTCAGCAATAACATATCAAATTTTGGTTTTGTTGTGGTTATGACAGACGATTTGTTTTTCAAACTCACATGTTTTGAACTATTAGGATGTTTTAGTATTTGACATGAACTCTAATCCACTTGAATATTCCATTATAAATTATTTTCATCAGACATCCATAATATATGCGACGCTCCAAGGATGTTGGCAATACATTGTTTGATCCTAAAATTAATAGAACATTTCACAATATGAACCTTACCAATCAGATCACGATGGCTCAAGAAGAAGAAATCCAATGGAGAATAGTGCAATACTTGGACAAAGAAAGAGATTCTATGTGAGCCTAATCAGATGTGGTTGCACTAGTTGCCTTGGAAGTGTGAACCACTGCCCAACAATAATTATAACCATAGAAACAACTCAAGGATTTCTCGATCCCACAGACTGCTGAGGCCCTACATCCCATTTTAACCCCTGCTACTACTTCTCCCCAGTTTTAAATCCACACACAATGGATTACTATGCTTCAAGAAAGTGTATTCTTTTAGGAGGATGGGCGAAGACTATCAATACCATCTTCAACAATTTGCAATCTATGTGCCTTATTTAAGGTGGCACGTGTTTCAGATGACACCCTCCAATTGCAACTTTTCAAATACTCACTAACTTATCTTGCAAGTTCCTGGTATAATTCCATAGAAGAAAATAACATCACCACTTGGGAGCCTCTCCGATCTAAATTTCCTAAAAATGTTTAGTCTTGTCCCTTAGTTGTCAAATTTGGAGGCAAATTACACTATTCAAAATGACCCTCAGAGAAACATTGGGGGAATCATGGGAGTGATTTAAAGAACTGCTTTATCATTTCCCAAATCACAACAATCCTTCGATGTAGTTAATCAATACATTCTATAGAGGTGTGGACCACATACTAAAACTTCCCTTAAGACTTCATCACAAAGAAAGTTCATGTTCCAAAATTTTAACGGTGCTTGGGAAGTTTTTAAAAGAAGCACTAAGATCCAAGCCCAATCTAGAGGGCACATGGTCGTACTCAAGGTCATTAAGGCTGAAGATATCTCTGAGCTTATTTCAATTTTTGAAAGCCTCAATATTCTATATTTAAAACAAGACTAACTGGAATCCTCCTTTCATGCTTCTGCATGATGAGGAAAACCTCACTAACCTCATTATATGCTACAATAGTTAAATACTATATAATGTTTTTGTAGCATTTTCATGGCCATGATCATTCAAGTCAGATGTGACAACTGCTCTACAACACCCCCGTGCAACTCGGAGATGGACAATAGATGGAGGATCTAAACTCCATTCATACCACCCCATGTCAAGCTTATTACAATCCCAATCAAACTAGGAATCATCCTGGTTTCCAATACGACAACCCCGCCAGTGCAAAAAAATCATCTCAACAACAACCACCTCAAATAAACTACCAAGGTCATCCACCACCTGCTTTTTAGTATAATAATTAACAAAACCTCATAAATCTAAATAATTATTAGGGAAATTTCCAAAATTGTAAGCAGCAATTTCAAAATCTTAAGCAGGCCATAAAGATGCAACGACCTGCACCCACTTCTTCTATTAACACACAATTAGTAGAGTTAAAGAAAATGATTTACCCCACATGGCATCACTCAAAGAGGGCAGACTCTTAGGTTTCACAACTCTATGCCAACCAACACCCTCCCACATGAGCCTTTGTTGGGAAACCTGAACATAATTTGAAGCATCTACGCAATTGAAGGTTGTCTTAACATGTTCTGGAAAGGTGTGTCCTCCTTCTCCCCCTCCTCCCCCAAAGATACCCACTGCCACCTCTATTGATTTCGATGATTATCATACTGTCACAATTAACAAAGACTAATTGCTAGAAGAAGTTGCCACTCTTAATATGGCAACACCCCCATTGTCAAAGCTTCACCAATAGAGGACGTTGATCCTGACATGTTAATGTAGAATTTGTGTCCACATTATCAAGGATGCCTCAAGAAAACATGGCTAGACGCCAGATTCAATAAATTTAAAGATGCCATAAAGAAACTTCATGTTGACATCCCCTTTTTGGATGCACTTTTATAGAGGCCCTCATGGTACAAGTACCTTAAATCCATGTTAACCCAGAAGTACACAACTAAATAATACCAGATTGTCAATCTTGCAAGAACCACATCTGACATCCTTCTTGACAAATGAGTAAGAAGCAGAAAGGCCCTAGATTGTTTGAGATTGGGTCTTATTTAGGTGATAAGACATGTGGGAAGGGGCTTGTGCACCTTGATGCCAAAATCTCCATCAGGTCCTATATTCTATGCAAGAGACTAAAGTTCATAGATATGTTGCCCACATCAATGAACATCTAATTGGTAGATTCCTCTATGACTACACTAATGGGCATCATTGAGGATTTCCTAGTCTTCCTTGCAATTTTGTCATCATGGACATTGAGGAAGATCTTTGTTACTATTTTATCTTTGGCCAACATTTTTTTCTACTGCACACACTTTGATAGACTTCGAGGTTGCACCATACTCTTATATCTAGGATGACAAACTCTAGAATTTTGAGTATTCAAAACCATGGTGAGACCAAGCTTGTAGGAAGAAGTATACTTGCTTGATTACATGGACAAGCTATCCCAACTCCGACAGGAGTGTAAGTTTTCTGAAGATCCCTACCAATCAGCCCTTGCAACTTAGATTGAGTCTAATTTTGATGATGAGAAGATCCTCCAGTGTTGTTCCCATCTCGACACTTTTGAGGAAGACACTTCAGCTGAAACAAATAACCTTAAGATGGTCTCTATATTAGAAGAGATAGATTTAAGGCCCTTGACCTAGCTTAGTTCTTGAGTGTGCTTGCTTTGATTAATTAGATTCTTAAACCTTAATCAAATCTTTTAAGTGCTTTTATAACACGCGACAATATTGTGTTTTCAATTTGGTCTAGTTTGGATGATGTTTGAGCTATGTCTCCTAATTTTGGACCAAGTTGCAATTTACCCATGATGAGGGTTAATCTTGCAACTTGTCACATGTAGAGTGTGCCCTCTATGTATTGGAATTATGAGAGAGAAATAGAAACATAGGGGTGCCTTGCGTGGACCATGGTTGATGATGTGACATCACATGGTGTTTTAGGGTTTCTAGGGTTTGCTTTGTTGATATGTATATCTAGGTGTAGTTGCTTTGACCTTGGTGACCTAGGTGTGGTTTGTTTGAAGGGATTTGTCTTTTAGTGGAATGTTGCGGCCATGATGACTAGGTGATCTTGTGTAGCGGTCACTACATGTACTCCTTGTTGTGTTTGGACCACAAAAGGTGTGTAGTGAACCAAAGTGATCTCTACACCATATTGGTTGTATCACCCTTAAATTAATGCATGTGTTGAGTGGTTGCATGGTTGTTTCGTTGGTGGACAAGTGTCCTTTTGGTGATCTCTTGTGTTAACACTCATAAACCCCTTTCTTCCCTCCAACCGTATGTATATAAACCCTCTCCTCTTCATGCAAGAATCCTTTTTGGCTATCCTTCTTTCTACTCTGTGTGCTCATTCTTGAAGCTTTGTGGAGCAAAGACGGACTAATCTTTATGCTTTGGTGGCCGATCATCCTTGCATGTGGTGATCTTGAGCTTGATCATCTCCTTGTTGGTGGTTCTTGTTGATCTTCTCTCTTGGTAAGTGGTTTTGAACCCTTGATTTTATTTACCCTTGAACCTTACCTCTCCTTTTCCTTCTTGTCCATGAGACTATGGTGCAACCATGGTTTCTATCTTGAATATCTTCTCTTCACAAAGGTTAGAGACTGTGGTTTGACCATGGTGGCACCTATGTGAGAAAGAACTCTCTTCTTTCTTCTTCTTGATTCACTGCAAAAAAAAACACGATTTAACTACAATTTTTATAACTACATATATTGTATTCGTAGTTAAAGGCACATATTCTTTATAAAATTTAAATGTGTAAATAAAACAAATGTAGTTGAATATAATAGCTACAAATTGCCTACAAATGGTAATCTATTATAAAAATAGTGCCCCTATGTATTCCACTCCTCTCAAATAACCACATCTTCAAAAATGTCAATTTTTGCGCGCTAGATCTATTTTCTATCGTATTGGCGTCCGATACTCAATGTTTTTTGCAATCACACGCGTCAACTATTACTTCCTCTCCAACCCCTGATCATCCCGACATTGAGTACCTCATTTCCTCTGCCCCTATCAACCCTGATAGCCACCCCACCCTCACGATCGTGTCCTCTCCCTCTCACCCTCTTCTCGTCTCCTCACAACACTGGATCACAAACACACTCTCGTGACTTGCCCCATTTCTCCCATCCTTTAATACTTGGCCTCACAGATTGCCGGAGAGGAGTATCTGGAAAATGGCGTAAGAACAGGGCCCCCGACGGGGTGACACCCCCAACAAACTTCCTCAATTTCAACTTTGACTAGATATCACCGGTCAACTAACTTGTTAGTTAATTCTCCACCGCCTACCAAAAACTCTCGATTCCATTACTGATGTCAATACTTGGATTCCAGAAGTTTGTTTCTGTCAAGGAAAATGATTCGGTAAGTATTATTGATTGTTCTGCTTGTAGGCATATGAGGTTGAATCTTTCGTTCTACAGTACTAGTAATGATCCCTAGTGGAATTTGGATGACCAGCTAATCAACTTTTGAAAATGAGAATCGCTGCTAGATGAAGACGTAGTAATGAAGTAGGAGCAAAAGATGGTGGTAATACTGCCACATGTTTGTTGCTTGACTTTTTTTTAAAATATTTGTTGTATATTGAGTCTCCTTCATTTGAACTCCATAAGTACGTTGTTTCTTGGGCACTTGCTTGTTTCCAAGTGCTTTAGTGCTAAAATATATTCATTCAGAAGAGTTTGAACAAAAGTCAATCTTAATATACTACTTTGCTATTTGTTGAGTCATTTGTTTGTGAATAATCTATAGACACCTTATGTTGACTTAACTAGACGTCCATAGAAGTTACTATTTTTAACATTTGAATAAATCATGTTTGTAATAGCAAGAAAAAGATATAATAGTAGAGATATTTCTTCATGATTCATAAGTTTCTTATTCAAAAAATTACATGTCAGATATCTATATAAATGCTAGACACATTTCATTATTGATTGCAGAATTGTATACAAGACAATGTTTCCTGAATGAGCAATTGATGAGTTATATACTTTGAAGAACCACAAAGCATAACTGAAGTCGTATACAGTAACAATATCAATATTTCTTTTATACTATATTTTGTAATAATGCATATTTCTTTTATACTGTATTTCTTTTACTTAGATTCAGTTAACTGTTTGACATTTGATGAAATGAAACTATTATGCTGAGTTATAAGTAAATTTGAGTTGAACATGAGATATAGATAACAAATTAGTTATAACCTTCCTTGGATAAGGTAGAAGCATAAGTAGTTAACTACTATTATGTATGTGTGTACAATATAACTGATTAGTACTTACCTGAATTATATAAACAAGCATAGAAACTTATAATGTTAAATATGTGATATCCTTAAGAATTAAGAGAAGCATCATTCATCAAATATACGGTTTAGCTTCTCTGGATTTGTCTTGCACCATGGTCGGCCTATGCTAAGACCTCCCAATTACTAGTATTTGCAAATTTGATCTGTTTCATGACCAACTTACGGAAGTTGTATTTAGTTGAATCATGTTGTTATATTGTCTCATTTTGAACCTGTTGTTTTTTACTCTCAAAAACAATTCTTAACTTGCAAATTTTTGAGAAACAACATAAGATTCTTAGGGTAAAAAATGAACTGGAGGCTGGTTTTTCTTGAACTTTTGTTTAGTGTTTTCATCTCAATGCTCCTTCACCTTCTTTAGGGGTGGTTCGAAAGGTAGAATATAACACTAAGATTCCTATTGTTGCTGATGTTCTAGATGAGTGCTTTTTACATATAATTGACCAACGTAGTCAAGTCAACCTCATTCCTAGTGTTATATACAACTATGGGTAAGCTAGTTGTTTAACTATTTATTGATTACTTTTGTTTTCACTATTGGTTATTAGTAGGAGACAGTCATCTACTCTGATACTTTGGTAGAATTATTTCTTAAATGAACACACTTAAACTTGCGATTAAATTTTCTAATTTGTTATTTGCCTTTCAGAAGAGAAGAGGGAAGTTGTGAGTCTTTAGATCATTAAATATCTTGTTAACAATGTGTAAAGATTCACCTACCTATGATGCTTATGAACAATACCTTCTTGATTGTAGAGTTGAAAAAGCAGAACAAATTCTATACTAATGATGTTTTTGAGAACCTTTTAGATAGTATTTCCTTAACTAGAAATTTTTTGTTGTTACAGTTCTAACCTCAACACGGTTAACTATAGTGGATTTTTACTTCCATTCTAGAAAAGCGTGATGAAATGATAGCATCATCTTTAGTCAGGTATTATTCTTCTATTTCCTGTATATATTTATAGCATTTTCGTAAGCAAAGTTAACTTTGGAACAAGTTAACACACATAAATCTATATTTTGTCTTTTGCTTTTTCAATGATATTGGCTGATTGTAGCCAAAATTACCTTATTTCCTCTCATAACAGTTGGTAGGCCTACATTTTAACATTGAACATTCAACTCATTACCAAAGTTGTGATGCACAAATAACTCAGTCAGTTCAGTAGGTGAGCTGGGAGGGAAAGCGGAAAGCCAATCGAGTTATCTAAACACCATCACTCATCAAAAAGTTGGATCCAATAATTTAACTATAAGAGTAGTAGAGTACCCACCATTAAAAATGTAATAATTTGCAGTTTAAATGTTACTGAGACCTCCATTGGGTAGAAAGGCACACATAAGACCTTCCATGCTAGTCAAATATGGCTTCCTACTCAGTAATATATAGAAAGGGGAATTTTATTCTTTAATATACTTAATACTATTCATCATAATGATATCAAGATACTACAGTGTCAAGAATCACACATTTCCCTTAATAATTTCCATCAGGGAGGAGGGGCACTCCAGATTATCCCAGTTAGTCATCTAAGATTTACCATCAATTTGTTTCATACACTTGGCACATAATACTTTCTGAGCCATGCTTAACAACAACAACAACCTTTTGAGTTTCTGATTGGTAGAGACAATATGACATGGCTCATCCCGAATACTACTTGGATGCTCGTGCATGTGGTTGCTCTTACTGTTAGCCCTATAGCTCCACACTTCACTGACAACCTCATTGAAGGATGATTAATGCAAGGTCACTTTACCTACAATGTTTAGAGTGTCAATTTATTAGCCTTTTTATTTAGATACTCATTCTATCTATCTCCCCAACTGTTGATTTAGGTTCAATTAAGGCAGATAAGGGAAGTTAGGACCGATAAGGTCATGTCAGGCCAAATTAGGTCTGATTTAGGCCAAATTAAGGCAAGGTTGGTTGATTAAGGTCTAACTAGGTCAAATCTAGATAACTTTAAATTAGGACAATTAAGTCTAGCTAAGGCCAAGTTAGATGTGAGATAGGTCAAGTTTAAAAAAAGTTTGACTGAGCTTTTAAAAAACTGATATAAGTATACTTTGTAATTAATAAATTTGAATATAACTAAATATTCATATTTATATTAACTTTATACATGCCAAAAAAATATAAAACATCAATTATGCCCTAGGCACCCCTTGGTGAGGACTTCCTTCACAAGTACATCTACATTAGGCCTAGAGTAGAGATGTGTTTGCCGTAAGTCAATCGATTAGATAGATGGAGACTGATGGCAATTTGGGCTCAAAGAAATTTTGGTATGTAGAGTAAGAGTTTTTGACAGGAAAGAAGTAACCTTTTAATAATAGTATCAATTACAACCTCTTGAAAATGGGGAACCATCTGCTATCAAATCAGTGATCATAATAATATATGTCAATGAATACTGATTCACTTTAGGGTTTAAGGTGTTCTATTGATTTTACTTGTATATATTAAGCATTGGAGTGCCTATTGTGTATTTTTCAAAACCACATTCTTCTATAGTTGGATTGACATTCAATTCACATGTACCTAAATTTGAGAACCTATTGCGATGTTGACATTCTTAATATTTTATGCTAGCATCAATCCATTGTCATTTGCATTTCCTTAATGTATTCAATTTTCATATTTTGATAGAATCCATGGGATGGTGGAAATATCATTTATTGGGACACATAAGTATAGAAAACCTTGTAATTCCTATTATTCCTGAATTGCTGCATACATGGAATGTGGTGTGCAATTTCATTCCTCTTTGTGACTCACTGTGTGATGAAATAAAGTCCCTAAACATGTTAGTATTTCCCGATACGAGATTACTTCACAAGATGTTGAATAAGCAGAAGAAAACATGAGTAGTGAAAGTAAATGGCATATGTATCAAATCTTATTTTCTTTCAAAATTTCTCTAATTTCTTTCTAATTGTTATTATGAAGTATTCTATTTGTCATAGAATAATGATTTATGTTCTATGTAAGAATCCACCACAAAATTACTAGTTGACTCCCAGTACTACCAAACATGCCCTAAATTTACAACTAAATGACTAATACATAATGTTTATGGGTCTGGCCTGACAATTAGCCACCTAGTGATCAATCCCACCAGAATTTACTCCTCTTTACAAAGACTACTTGAATTGAGAATTTTCCTACTTCAATTCCACAAGGGGGTTACTAGTTACATAATCAATGGATAACTAACACCATATATATGTGTAACACCCTATAGATGTGGCAAAACATGCATGAAAAGGTTTCATTCTTTGCGATTTCTCCTCCCTTCGTCCTTGCTTGGTCTTATGTGCAAATATTATATCATACCTTGGTTTTTGAGGTGATTTTAAAATCAACAACTATGATAAGTGGAGAAGTGTTATGTGGTTTCTATGCACAAGTATCATATACAGCATACAGGGTATGTTGGAGTATATGATTTTTGATTTTATGATACATATGTCCTTATACTTATACTTACAAATACACCATAACATATATGATATATGTCTATATATATGCATAAATAGAAATATAGTTTCACGAGCATAAATATACATAAACATAGAAATATACAATAATCTATATTTATTAGTGATAGATCATTTATTTTATTACAATATAAACACTTAGAGCGAAAAAATTCTAAACTACCACTTGAAGTGTCTTCTTTCATGAAATAAACATAAAGATCGATGAAATAAACATGAATTTTTTGAAGTTCAAGCATATAGGAGTCAACCAGAAATGTGACCCGTTTGATCTCATTCAGAGGTATGAAACACTATTATCTCCATAGATTTATAGTGCTCTAATCCCAGGATTGCAATGGTTTCCCTTGCTTTTTGTTTTGTCTATCTCCGAAGAGGCCAGGTGCAAGGGAATGATAGGCTCCCACATTATCCCCATTTAGCCATAGGAGGGGAGTCAATCCATAAGCATCTAGGAGATACTTTCTCTTGCATTAGTAATTGGAAATCATCAATGCTTAATCAAGGTGTCATGTATGGAATACAAAATGCATATGGAAAAATGTGCATATTGTAAGGTAGATGTTCATTTTTTATAGAGCCTTCTTTTGTCTGAACATGTACATGCGAAGGATAATTTAGTGGGTAGTCAATTATCAGTAAGGTGGAATATGGTGTTGCCTCCTTACTGTCCATTCCAGTTCGTATGGAAATAGTGCAACAATGATCTCAGCACTGTGACGTATATACAAGTTCTTCTCCAACATTTGTCTTGTACACATGTTGATAGGATGGAAGATTGAATTCATTTTTCCTCTAGGACTAACAAACCATGTTAATATCCACTTCATTTGTCAGAGATATTTCTGTCTACTTTAGTCAGATCGTCAATGACTACTACTATGGAAACCAATCAACTACTTATTGTTTTAAAATTTGCCTCCACCTAAATCAATAACCTGTCACACTCCCCTCTTCCTTCTTTATTAACAAAATTTGTCCAACACAAAATATTAGACTAGATTACCAATTTTCCATCCCTTCCGACTTATTTTCTCTCTTGTCTACTCATTCACCATCAAAGATTTATATCCTTTTTTTGACAAAATAACTGATAACTAAACCTGGTAAGGGGATCAACATCCAAATGTCACAACCACAACCCTTTTGCCTCTCTTACTCATATATGATTGTATCTACCAAAATTTAACAACATCATCATACAACTACACGTTAGTAGACGACCTTTATAATTTTTTTCTATTAGCAAATGTGTTCTTCATGGAGTGGACTAGATTTTCCTGACACCAGTGCTTGCCTCGATGACATGGTAATATAATATAGTATAAAGAGATTTGGATAAGTCTATTACAATGGCAAGCTTTTTTTTTACTTTTCAAATCAACTACCAATCTTATGTGCACCTGATGTTGGACATGCCCCACCTTTACACACTTATGAGCGTAGGTGTCATCCTATCATTAGTTAGTCTTTATTGGCATGTTTTATTTTATTATGTCTTTTCTCTTATTATGGGTTTTGTAAAGTCATGTGGTTTTAGTCCCACATTGGCTATCAGTCTTTCTTTTAGATGCCTATATAAAGACTCTATGGGCATCCATGTAGAGACACCGTTTATGAATGAGAATTATCATTTTAGTCATTGCCTAGTTTATTGGTAAATAGTTGTAGTTTGACATTAAATGGTATCAAAGCCTAACCCTAAAAGCATTAGGGTTAGGTCCTGCCCAGCCATCACCCTCCATCCTCTAGCAGCCATCCTCTAGTCATCATCCTCCACCTACACCAAACCCACCGTCACTGCCACTGCTACCAAACCCTACCCGCTACTCTCTCTGCCTGCTGCTGCCGCCCCCCGCTGCCGCCATCCCTTTCTATTCGTTGCCACCGTCAGTTGCTACTACAGCCGCCGCCCACTATCCCAGTTTCCGTCGCAGCTATTTTCCGTTACTACAGCCACCACCCCCTACTGCTGCTGCCGCCGCCACCGTCCACCACTACTGCAGTCACCGACCCCCACTGTTGTTGTTGCCGCCATCCTCTCCCACCGCCACTGTCTTCCGCTACTGTTGCCGCCGCCCCCTACTGCTGCTACCGCTAGCTGCTAGTAAGAAACCCCCAAAATTTTTTTTCAGGGGCTCCAACCCCCAAACCCCCGAGCAAGGGGCCGCTGCCCCTTGCAACTCACCCCCGAGTTGGATCGGCGTAGGGTCAGGGCATACTGGATCATCCTTCCTTCTGAGGCACTTCCTTCTACATCGACTTTATGGAACCTTTCTTCAAAATCTTCTACAGAAAGTAAAGGGTCTTGATATCTACAATTTGGGTAAGGTCTTTCCATTGTTATCGTGTTCTTCTTCTGCATTTCTAGTACATTCGCAAAAGGGTCCATAGGGAGTTTTGATTCCCCCACCACAAAAATGCCAAGTCCTATTTTTATGAGAGGTTTTTCTTTGTTGAGTGCACTATTTACTTTCATATATCTATCTGTATTTTTTTTCTTGAAGTTTTTCACGTTCTTCATCTCAGAAACTAAGTTTTCCATTGGCACAATATTTTTTTGGTTGTTTTGTTGCAATTCATTATGTCGGATCATAGGTCTAATAGCCCTGTGTTGGAACCCACTTTGGAAGAATCCTCTACCTCTTCCCAAAACCCCTTTAACCTGGATACTCTTGGTCAAACACTCAATTCCATAATGAATGAGCTTTGCACAATCTTCCAAATACATACTCTCAAGGTCGGTCAGAATTTCACACCTTATTTGGGATATGGCATGCCACCAAATATTGGGAATGGACCTCGATCCCCATTAGCTCTTACTCCCTTGCAAATTTGTTCACCACAACCTCAAGAGATCCCCGACTACCAAAAATTAGGGACCACTGACCCTTTCACTAAACATGACCCTTACTCCCTACAGGCCTATAAGGAAAACCACCACTACTAACCACTATATTATCAGCCTCCCAATTATATGCCTCAACCCGCTACTCCACACAGAAACCTTACACGGTGATACCCCCCATAACACAATTCCCCTGACCCCTAATTTGTTCCTGCAACTCATTATCCACATCCTGAATGACCAATGGCTCTGTCGTATCATCCCATCCAACCTCCTACACCACGTCCTCGTCCCCCTAGTCATGATGCTTTTCACACCCCCCACATGGCCCAGGATTTCCCTAAAATCCTTACGGTCAATACCACCCAGGACACCCACCTCAGGATGATATCACCCAATGAGTTAAGGTAGATGCCCTTACTTTTGATGCAAAACTTGACCCTAATGCTTTTCTCAATTGGATTGCCAGTTTGGAAGATTATTTTGACTGGTATAACTTGACAGATGCCCAACATATTAGGTTTGTGAAAATGAAACTTGAAGGGTCTTCCAAGAGGTATTGGCAAGGCGTCCAATGTGACATGGAGCATAGTGGTCAACCTCCTATTTTGTTTTAGGATGAGATGAAAATCTAGCTACGTGAACGCTATGTACCCTCCCAATAACAAAACAACTTCTTTCTGACTGGATGGCACTTAGCCAAGGGACATCTTTTGTTCAGGAGTACATGGAACAGTCTGAAGAGGATAAAAACCATTGTGCTCACAATGACTTAGATTGGAAATTAGCTGCTCTCTTTGTGCACCGTCTACACCCCAATATTAAGCGAGACATGCAATTGCAACAATATGACTCCTTAGATGATACTTTTCACTGCTCCCAAAAGGTTGAGATTTACCTACAACATGCTTCTCGTGGGTCTTCCTTTTCTCATTTTGGCCAATGTACTAGATCAACTAGTAATCCTATCACCACCTCATCTCATTCGGCCTATCCTCTGCCCCAACCATCTCCCCAGGGTTCTTCAACCCCTTCATCTAATAAAGGCAAGGAGATAATGTCCACGCCAATACGACCTCCTCCATGAGGCCGTGAATACTTTCATTGTCATAACATGACTCACTTAGCTACCCAATGCCCTTGTCGTGCTCTTTTGTGTCCTCTGATTCTCCCGATACCAACGCAGAGGATGACATTGAGTATGAAGATGTTCTTCCATCCTATGAACCCTCAGATGATGACGTTGATTATGAGGATGATCCTTCTTATCTTCAATTCATCTGTGTTCTGGCTGCTCCTTCAGAAGGGGATGAATGGAAATGTACCACCCCTTCCAAACCTTTTTCAAACACGCTGGTAAAAGTTGTAAACTCCTCATTGATAGGGGTAGTTCTCAAAATATCATTTCACACCATGGATTGAAGCGCTTGGAGTTGCACCCTGAACCACATCCACAACCACACAATGTCCATTGGGTGAATCAGATTAACTTGCCCATCACCCATCATTGTCTTGTACCCATCACTCTAGGTGCTTATTCGGACCACATTTGGTGCTACGTGTTGCCCATGGATGTTGGCCATGTCATTTTGGGACGTCCTTGGATATATGACTTAGATGCCCACAATGAGGGACGCTCTGACATTTATAATTTTAAGCACAAAGGCAAACACATTGGATTAGCACCTACTTATTTCAGTTGCTCTATCTAAAATAGTCCACCACCCGATCCCCAATCCTCCAAATCTCAACACTCTCAACACCTTGTCACTCGACAAGAGCTTGAGGAAGCCAACCAAGAATCTGGATGCATGTATGTGCTATACATCAAAGAATCTACTCCCATGTCTGATTGTTAGCACCCACCGGAACTTGCCTCCCTTCTCGACGAGTTCAAGGACATGACACCCACCGACTTTCCGGATGAGCTTCCTCCTATGTGTGATATTCAACATGAGATTGATTTGATTCCCGTGTCTTCACTCCCTAACTGACCTCATTACTGTGTGAACCCAATTGAGCATGCTGAATTGAAATGTCAGGTTGATGCCCTCCTTCTCAAAGGATTCATTCGTGAGAGCTAGAGCCCTTATGCAGTTCCGACACAACTTGCTCCCAAGAAGGATGGTAGTTGGCGTATGTGCTTAGATTGTCGACCCATCAATAAGATCACTGTCAAATATCGATTTCCTATTCCACGCCTTGACGAAATGTTTGATCTATTGAAGGGATCCCGCTATTTCTCTAAGATTGACCACTGGTTTGTTCATGTTGCATTCTTAGTACATTACATAGATTCATATCAGTTAATTAACCTTAGCCTTTGTTTGAAATACACTTTCTTCCTATTGTAGGTTCTTTAAGCAATTACTCCTCATCTTTGCGGTCCAATAGATAGCTTCCTATCCTAGTAATTTATACCAGCCTTTGGGATCAAGCAACAATGTTGAACTAAAGGTCCTAAGGTCCTAATCTTCATTGTGAGACTTCTTTTGATGATAATTTGATATATTTTTCTAGTTAGTTGGAAGGTACTCTTGATAGCACACATGTTCAAAAGATACCTTCTATACATGTTGGGGATTCTTTAGCTCTCAAACATTGTTGTGAGGGAGGTCATTTCTCATCCTCGGTTGCATCCCAGGAGGGTCATGTACAATGAGAGACAACTTCATTGGTATTTAGTTCTTTTATATTGTCCTGATATAACATGTTAGCTATTTAGAAAATTATGCCCTATTTCTTGAGTGGAAATTCTGGACCCAATTTCATGATGAGACAATGGAGGGTCTCATGTTTAATTCTCTTATGGAATCACACTCTATTAAGGTAATGGTATCCCTAGTCAATCCCATTTTATCAGGAAGTATTTAGGTCTTGGGGCCATCCCTTTGGCTTAGAATGCAAGGTACCCAAGTTGTGAAGCAGCTGCACACAATAGGAACGTCTAGTTTATGCTTTCTTCTTGTTAGTGTGAGCAATATTTTACATCATTTGATAGGACATCCACAAGGAGGGAATACATAATCTTTAACAGAAAGAACAAGCTTTGCTAGGGAGGTCGCTACATGACATAAGTTCTCACCCTTGATGAGTGACAGTGGAGTCTTATTCTTGTAAGTTTTAAAACCTTACAATATCAACTTCAACACCTTCCTAGTGGTGCTAGGGCAGGATTATTTTATTGGAAATGGAGTCGGTGTAGGCAAACAAAGAACAATTGTTGGGATGATATGGGAAAACTGGCAACAAGGAAGGCATAAAGCACTGTAAGCTTGAAAAATGTGATATTTTGACAAGTTTTCATGCACAATGCACCACCCCATACAAGCAAATTAGCATTGTGGACAATAACAGACCATGAGTTCCCATCACCCCTTTCATGGCATCCTCCACATTGAGTGTGTATAGTAGTTTTTCCCATTAACTGCTCCATCTTTGAACTATAGTTATTCCAATTGTGTATTGACGTGCCATTTGCTAATAAGTGAATAACCATTGGTTGTCTCCCTCATTATTTTTCTCAAATGAAAGTATATTTATCTTGGCAATCTATTCACTTGATACCAATAAGGAGATCACATATCAAATAAGTAAATAGTATCATAGATACTTCTAAAGTGATTTGAAATCTTCGAGACACTTCTTTGTTGGCTTGGAAACATTGATTTCAAAATTTATGTTTTTCTCATTGGTATACTCTTGATCGTAAGGATACAATAACTATCATTATATGATATGTTTGTAAGTTGTTGCCTACTTCCCTTAAGTCCTCTCAGTAGTATCAATTTCTTAATGTTGAAGATATGTATCGTAGGATATAGAAGAGAAGATTGAGGCCCTTAAACAGTTTAAAGGTTAATTATTTACAATGTCACCAGCTGTCCTTTATGTTTAAACCTAAAAAATTAGCCATTTACATTCTTGATTTCAACAATTGTTGATTACATGATCGTGTCATAGTTATTCAAGAAAATTTAAACAAAATAAAAGACACTCTTCATAAGAACATTGAATTTAGCTTTTACTACTACACTCCATGTAGTTGTCCAACTTATGTATGTATATGACAATTGTGTAACTATTTTCTATTTCCAATGATGTCAAATGAAGAATCTATACATACATAGTTACTGATATTATGTTATCAATTATGCTCGCAGTAGGGTGTGCTTCCTAATGCTTTAATGTTGGAAATAGGAGGGAGGACGTGGTCAAGTTTCTTGTCTGCAACAACAATGTCGGTTCCGTGTAGTAAGAGGCCATTGATTCCTCCCAATTGTCTACTCTATTGCTAATACAAAAACAAACTCACTGAAGTCAAGTTGAACTTCAAATTCAGCAGCAGTTGAAGTTGTCAAACTGGTAGCTCCTTCAAAACTCAGCAGCAAAGGAAGTTGTTACAAATTAAGCTCAACTGAACACATCATCAAGTGCAACGACTACTTCCAAGAGTCCAATTTTTTTTGTCAAGACGAGGCAAGTATGTCTTCTTGTTGTCCACCCCCTCTCACAAACAACTTCATAAACTGAGTTGTCAAACCAGTAGCTCACTCCAAGGAATTTGAAGCACGTCTTTAACCTATTTGCTTGTAATGGTTTTGCTCATAAACAATTGGCTTAATAAAATAGCATAATATAACAATTTAATAACTTGTTTTAACTATCGAAGCCACCTGTCGATGGTTTATCAAAATTAATACATAAGTTGTGTGCCTACCAAACCAAAGGACTGGTGTAGCAGCCATTTTTAGACATCACAATGTCCAAACATTTATAACTACAATCACAATAGTTAGGGGCCAATAACACTTCCATGGAACAGAGTTTTGCAGTTCTGTTCAGAATACAGGTGGCTAATTAACTCAATTAAATTAAGGTTACTATAGAGATGGATGATGATGCATCATGTGACTTATTTGATATTATTTTTTTTATTTTATTAAGTCATTAACCATAGTAATCCCTTTTTATATTCATATAACTCCACACAAAGCTGGATTTTATTCATATGAGCCCAACTAGTTACGTAAGAACTAAAATTAACAACTAGTTAAATACTATATGAATAAATTGGGTAGTTGATCTTCAAATCTGACTATTGATTACTAATTCAGCCTATCTTGAATCTATATATAAAGAAATGGTAGTGGGTCTCTATGTTTTTGTCCACTCTTTAAAAATAGGATTTGAGCAATATGGACAGTAGCTTGTCTGTTACATTTTAACTCCATGGGGTCATCGTATGAAAAAGCCAACTATTCTAGGCTCTAGAAAATACTTGAGCCTTAAAAAGGCTAGGTTGCAAAACATTGACTATAAGAGGTAATAAAACATATTACTACCCAATGGCATGATAGTAAGAGGAAGTAGTGCTTGTGTAGTTGCTGGTTTAATTAGCTTGGTCTAGGCACTAAATTGACTGGGTATGAGAATCTTCATAGTCACTGTACCTATTTCATCTTTGTTGTATTTTGGGCCCAAACTTGATGACATTTTCCAATCTATTTATGTACATGTATAAAGGATAGAAGGGAGGAGGGTGGACTATACATCAGAAGCAAGAAGCGGCTATACACAAGGACAAGATGTACACATAATATAGTACAGTGGCCCTTCACAGACAAGCTGTCAAAACCATAGTAGAGAGCCATATCTAGTTATATATACAGCCATCTTCAAAGAAATACAGAGCTGTAATCCAATGCAGGGAGTTCAAGTTGATTGTAGAGATCCAATGATTGCTACAACTCTTTCTAGGCATCTCATAAAAATGAACATGGTAGATATCATGTACACGACAACCAGAAACTACAATAGAAACATTCCATTGAACAACCATAGAGCAAACCTCAAGGCTAACCTATAAGGAGCTTTCAGGCCAAGGCACTCCTGTCTTGAGATGCAAGATCATCATCATGAAACAGAGTGAGATATATTCTGAACCAAGGTCTTCATCCCTACCCAAACCCCACCCAATAAGAAGAAGATGGTCATAGATCATGTAACACAAAATTAGACTAGACCAAAAAAATCCAACTATCCAAGGAGCAATAGTAGAATGTCCACTATAGGGTAGCCCATTGGAGAAGAAAAAATATGTACAAGTAGTTGTCCAAGCCAAACCCATAACATGAGATATCTATTAAGAAAAGAACAACTCATTGAGTGAACTAATAGGTAGAATGTATGGTATAAATGGACTATCTACTGAATAAAGCAAGCAACTAACTATTGTTGTTGAACATGTAGAGATCCCATTAATAATATTAATGGATGAACCTACTTAATGGTCTTGATGCCATAGATGCAGCCATTGTTACAAGAATAGTGAGGAACACACTAAATACATTTTGCACAATAGTTTGAACCCTAGTTGATCACCGTCGTAATTAATAACCCTACTCATTCAGGTTTCCATTTGTTGATCTGTCTTGCTGACATGTGTTGCTTAGTCTCTTGTTTCAAAACAATTAGTTGTATATGAGAAACATTAATGCAGATAGTTCTGTTCATAGTTTCGATGAGCATAATAAGTGTGAGCATGTGAGTTCGAGATGAGTACAAGTTAGTAAACATACTTCATCTTAACAATACAAATAAACAAGATCCTAAATCAGTGTTTTTTATGTATTATCTCTAGTAAACTTTCTATTCTTCATGTGTACCATTACCTGAATGCAATAAACTTTTAGAATGTCAGGGATCACATACATCATCTCAACAAATGCCAAATCAACCATTGTCCACTGTTAATGCAAGTGGTTGGTTCTCCTATCACAGTGACCAGACCCATATAAACCTAAATATTAGTATAGATTATTGGAGTGCTCTAGCTCAATCGCCTACTATGTCTGTGTGCCTATACATGGCAAGGTTCCTAGTACCTCCAGTTAATAGGTGTATTGGTTCCACCTAGGATCAATAGTTTTGTGAGAGATTTCCATCAGATATTTGGTTTGCAGGTAATTTGGTTCTGGATAAGTAGTTTGAATAGGTAATATGCATCTTAATTACATAATTGTTTCAATCTATCAAGTTACCGGGTAGTACACCATTAGCATCTGTGGTCACTCAATTGAAATTATTCAGAATCAAGACTTTTTGTGACTGGGTGTGTCTACTAGTCATAAGTTGAATAATCATGTTTCTAATATACAATATGGGTTGGAGAGCATGTTTTCTACGTGTAAATTAAGATTTTTTTAATTAAATTTTCTATTACTACTTGAGAAGGCATGTGTGTATTTTGTAGACAAATTTCTCAGTGTCAAGATCAATGGTTGAACAACAGTTGGATATTCTGGCTGGTAGTGGAGAAATCTTTTGTTGACTCTTTTGTGTAGAATGTTGTTTCCATGATGTAGTTCTAGTTGTTCTTTTGAGTTTATTTTGTCTGACATGTGTTTGTAAGTTGAAGACATTCAATATTCTTCTATACCAGGCCATTTCCGATTTAGTGGTGAGAACATCCAACATTGTTTAGTATTTAGACCATGTCCAAAGTAGACATGGGTGAAATCTAGCATCGTTTTGTCACCCGCCTAGTAGTGGAACTGGTACTGCCTCACTGCTCAACACACTTGTACTTTTGGTAAATTGTTTGGTTAATTTTCTTGCCACCACATTATCCTTCTTGGTTTCTTGTCCATAGTCCCTCTGAATTCCGTGTTTGAAATTCGAGTATCTGGACAGTTTTTTGATAGTGTAGTATCTAGACATTTGTTCTTGTATATCTTTTAGTCTGGAGGTTATGTTGACACACAACTTAATGTAAAATGATATTTTGATTATGTAGTCTGGTGGTCAGTATGTGTTGCAGCGTGATATATGGCCCATCTTGCAGGACATATGAAGCTGGTATTGTCATTTTACTCAACTACATTCTTACCTTAATTCTCCTGCTTAATAGCTTTCTTGTCACCATGTTATCCATCCTATCCGGATATTTGTCCTTACGGATCTTTCAATCTAGTGGCTATGGTTTTTCTATCTGGTGGTTGCTATAAATCTGCAAACATGGTATAGAAGTATTTGTGCTTTGTATGCAGTGGACCTTGTGTTGGCTATACTTTATACAGTTAATGTCAAATTTCTTCTGTTATGTCACTGGTCTACCGTGTTCATTTCCATTATTCTGCTCTATTTTCTTAGTTGTGTTTTTTATAAGATGTTAGGAACCTATTATTACACCAAGCTTCTGCATTTTGCTCATATGTGTGTGTACCAATGTCTACCCAATGTATCCACACAAGGAGGTATTCTCTCCTAACATCTTGTTATTTGTTCAACTTGACATTTTTTATCTTAAATGTGTTATTTAACATTTTGTTTCCTTAAATTCACACACTATAGTAGAAAATCTATATTTGAGTGTTGAAAATGCTCTCTTTATAGATGAACGTTGGCACCTTAAAACTTTGAAGTCGTGTGTGAAATTCCTACATATAGTTGTCATTAACGTTGCATGCTAACTTCCCTAATTCTTAGCTTGAATAATGTGAATGACATACTAGTTTACTATATTCCTTATTTATTTGTTGCATGAATGAATCAAATGATAACAAAATATGCTCTTCTTCATCCTGAAAAGTCGTATTTAATAAGGATGTTATATCCTCAACATGATAAGATAATCTAGTGGTTTATTTTTCTCAAGATCTTGCTCATTATCTTAATGATTATATTACTTATCTTGAATTCCAGTATTCTATTATCTAATGATTTTCATACTTTGATTTTCCTATACATGCAATTGACTTGGTCTAACACACTTTGTCAGGAGCCGCTATCATTTGAAGGGCCTTTAATATGCTACAGGTAACTAGAGAGTCAGTTTATCTAATAGATTTCTAGCTACTGCTATACATAAATGCTTCCCATTTGCATATTGTACTCTCATTGACCGTCTATCTTAACAAATTTGTTCAAAGGGCTATTCTGTATAATATTATTATAATTGTTATGTAGTTGGACTGTAAACTTATTAGAAACTAGAGTTTGCTGGAATGTGTTTGAGTAGGTTTCTACATATAGTGGATGTCTTTATGGCGATTATATCCCATTTTAGTCTAATGTTTTAGCTTAATATTTTATCTTTTGCTTATAGTGATGTGATGGAAGTTTTTTTTTGGATTTCTATATTGATTGAATTACAAATTATGCATGACAGTTTTCTTGCTATGCATATGAACTTTAAAAACAAACTCAACCACTTTCTTATACGATTTTCACATAGTTTCTATGTGTTAGTGACAATCAAATTCAGCAAACTGCATCCACATTAAGGAGCCTAGAAGTTTCTATGGTTGTTTATTGTCAAGAAACCTTACATACAATCAATTTATGTGTATTGTATTAGTCCTATAGAATAATAAAAGTGGTTGTAATATGCTGCAATATAATTTTTGACTGGAAATTTTTATTGCAACTTAGGGAATGATTGCATTTTGTACAAAATCAATACCTAGGAACTTTCGTCATGGAGATTCTAAGGAAGGTTTATCCGTTTGGAAAAGCCACCAAAACTAATTAGACGCCATCTTGAAGCTTGTAACATCAACTCAACATCTTGATAAATAGAAACCTCAAAGGGTGAATTGATATATGAATTTTGATTCTGATAATACTAAAAAAAGAACCTAATGATAGAAGATAGAAGCTACATCAGTAGAATACCTTAAAATTCAGATTGTTCATTCAACACGCTCAACTCATGACATCACTCCTTTATCAATATCGTAGGCTACTAGAAACTGAGTCACATAGGAGGAAAAGCAATCAGAAAACCAGCTTAAGGATAACTGAACAACAGTTTCTCATGAGCAAAAAGAACAATTAATGATCCAATCAGAATAGTAAATAAGCCAATAGTCTACTAATCCAACATCAAATTGACTTAGTAATTGAGCATAGAGACCCACCTCAAATAGCAGAACCATTAAATTGATCTCTTTACATCCAGAAAAACAGAGCTCATATGCATTCATTCCGAAAATGGAAGCTTGTAATCATAAACTCAGCATTTTGAAAAAAAATAGGATACTCCAAAAAACGTACCAGAATCTGAAGTTTATTTAACAAATCTAAAACAACAACCTATTCTAGGAAGCCACATTAGTACAATAACCTAAATTTCAGACCCTGCGTTTCACATCATCGACTCATGTTATTAGCCCAAATCATGTGGATGATTCCTTATACTTTTAGTGTTTGCAACCTCCATCAGTTTGGTTGGAGGATTTTTGTCTTTTATAGAATCTTACGTATTAACATTAGTGCCACTTACCTTTCCTCCAAAATTTATAAATCACATGGGACATAAAATCAGTCTTGTTCTTCAGAAATGTGACAACATGTCTTTTATCAGCAAAACAAACATCCTACTTATGAAAGAAAGGGGCTATGCAATGGTTGACCAATGTGGCCTATATTCACCTCCCAAAACAAAGAATGTTATCTTACAAAACATACTACATTTCTTGGTAAGATGTGTGACTGGTCTTATTATCAGACATTGTGATTCCTTGGTGATTCCTAAATATTACAGACACACTGGTCTTGTTATTAACTAGAAAGGCAGCTTCAACATTAGGCTTTTTGTATCCCACAAAAGGTGGTGTATAAGAAGAGTAAATCCTAGTAGATATGGAGCAGTCTATGCTCTATTGTGAATTTGACCCTCTAAGGAGATGTACGCCCACTGTCGCGGCCTATGAACTGTGGTCAGCTATAGTACCGAAACTTGTATGAAGATCATTGGATTCCTGCATATTCAAGAAGTAAGGATGTTGGCTGCAAATGAGATAGTAGTGTCAATATCACATTTATGATGATCTAGCTCATCAGGGTTGTAAAGTTAGAACATGGGGAACCACTGAGGACAAATTTCATAGGGGAGAAGGAACAAATGGCAGAAGTGTGTGT
This sequence comes from Alisma plantago-aquatica, assembly GCA_963693085.1. Classification (NCBI taxonomy): domain Eukaryota; kingdom Viridiplantae; phylum Streptophyta; class Magnoliopsida; order Alismatales; family Alismataceae; genus Alisma; species Alisma plantago-aquatica. Next base: position 235,481,333 of record OY856410.1, read on the forward strand.
GCATTATAGCAGGCCGTGGGAGGTGGTCTGTGACTCCCTGTTACATATGGTGTATAACTCCAAAGTATAACATGTCTGGTAGTAAGGTTGCTTTTTTTGGGTATATGGTTTGATTTATTGCCATAAAAAGTGTTTTAACTTTTGATGTAATGTAGATTACCAAATGGGGTTCCTAAGATCACATTGTAGTTGTTTATTTAGGCCTCTAACAGTTACTATATTGCACAGTCAACATTGTATTATACTCCACAGTCAGTAGTGTACTGTACTTCACAGTCAACACAGCTTGTTGGTGCTTTTTTCTATGGTCTCACCTAGGGGACAGTACAAATATTTAGGCTACTAAGGTCAGGTTTCTACTAGCACAAATAACCTATATTGTTTTAGGCATGTAACTCAATTTCTCTTTATAAGATCATTCCATGGGACGAACCAAATATGTTATGAATTTTAAGCTTCCTCATTTTTGTTACCTTTGTCAATTTAGTTGCAATTTATGCATACCTAAACCCACTTAGAAAGAGTGTGAACTTCTTCCTTGCATCAGGTCTTCTTTGGAAAGAGCAATACATTAGTATTATGCATACTTTTTGTTCTTATTTCTACTGAAGATCTGTATGTTGGCCTTTCTACATTTAGCTTTAAAGTGTGCTTAAAAGGTTGGTTTCATGGTTCCACTTTAAGCTGTATGACTTGCCCAATTATCATTTATAGGGTCCAATGCAGTTTGATACATTAATAGTTTGATACTCCTAAATTACTAGTTTGATACTCCTATTTTTTGTATATTAATAGTTTCTTAGCAGCTAACTTGATATTAATTTGTATCTCAGCAAAGAGTAGCACAAGAAATAATAGCTTATAAAGATGAGGAGTTGAGAGCTTGGTTTGCACATGTGTATAAGAAATGACTTTGCAATCTAGTTCTAACCCTGCTCAACTATGATAAGAAGCTGAAATAATTGATTCTAAGCTATGAGAAAGAACATCTTCGTAAAAGGGCAACCCTGTTCAGCCAATTCAAGATTGTCTTGTTTATAATTTTCAATCCAACATATGCTCTTCTTCATGATGGTGCAACAACAACAAGAGCCCAAGCTATCACCAACTCATCGAACAAAAGAAGAAGAGAATAAGGATGCTAAAACTGGCCAAGAAAGACACGAATCTTTCACAAAGATGTTAGTAGACCACTGAATCATTAATATATGTATATCCTTTTCTTTGTACACATTGTGTAATAGGGGCAAGGTATACGTGCTCCCCATGTACATTCGATGCTTCATTATAAATGAAAGTAATATTGTTGGCATAATGAGCATAACTTGCTTTAACTACTACAATGTTGTTACTAAAAGAGTTTGCGTACTAACAAATTACACAATATATATATATATATATAGATATAGATATATATAGTCGAACAATGCATATATGTATGTGTACTAAATGGCACTACATATGTAGCTAGATGCATAATCAACTATGTATATGTATGTAGTAACTGCTGCCTTTCCCTACACATTAAATACATATAAAATGTATTAACTTCATGTTTTTGCTACATACTGACTGCAAATGCAATCGTAGTCATACATTTAGCTATAATTACACTTACATTTAAATATGTACGGATAATATCTAGCTACGCTTCTGATTACATATGAATTTTTAGAAAATGGATTATCTAACTACATATTTTTAAAATATAGTTAAAGGCTTTAGCTATATGAGCATATACTACAATTTGTATATGTAAAGAAATATGTAGGTAAATCCTTTAACTACAAAATATGGGGTTTTTGCTACAAATTTTTTTATAGTTAAAGACCATTTTTTTGTAGTGATTTGTCCTAGGGTTGATACCCTCTTTTCTTGATCCATCCTTTGACCATGGTGTTATTCTCTTTTGGAGGTGATCTTGTGGATGAAAGTTGATCTTAGTTGGAGTCTCATCTTCTCTCATGAAGATCATGGTCTTGGAGCTTGATCCTCTACATAAGGGGGGTTATATAACTCTTTTCCCTCTCTATTATTTCACTATGTTCTTACATGCATGTTGTTGTTTTCATCTTCAAATCATAATCCAAATGCTCTAGATGGAGTTATCATGATCTAGGGTTTATGACTTTGTAGTTTTCTCATATAGATTGCTCTTTTTCTTAAACCCTAATTCCATGTGCCTGATTTCTAAGTGATTTTGAGGTAATGTTCTTACATGCACCATGATCCTTGGTTTTATCACTATGCTATGTTTTTTATCATCATGTTTTACTTGAGGTTTTGAATCAGTTTCATATGTGTTGAGGTTTGGTTTTCTCTCTCCTAATGTGGTTTCAAATGTTGATCTTCATGGTGATCGTTTCTAGGGTTTGATCTCCATGCATGTATGAGTTTTGGACATGGTAACACTTGGTTTTCTGAGTGTCTAATACATGTTTTGGTCAACACATGTTTCCCTTGATGATTTGGTCGATACTCATGAGTAGTTCATTCTTTGGGTTGCCATCTCAGTGGGTATTTTGGGTCAACACTCACCTGGTGTTTCGGTCGACATGTTGGTTGAGGGTTTGTTGTGGTCGAAACAACTTGGCTAGAATTGGATGGTGTATGTTATATGAAGTGTATTGGTAACTACATTCATTCGGTTTGGGCTTGGTCACTATATGGTTTCAGACGCAATGCAGCGTTGCTTGTTTGCTTGCTGCTCAAATTTGATTGTGTTGCGGCTGAAGGTCTTTAGGCCTTGGGTGAAGATCTGTATCGGTTGCAACAAGGGTTGTGTCCTATGCTGACAACCACTACCCTGACCCAAGTATTGTAGTCACTACTCTTAGTGGGTTAACCCCAATCAGTCACAACACATACCTTAAAGGATGGTCGACACAGATACATGGGTACATGGTTAAGATTAGTACACATGTACACGTGGGTGATGGTTGACACTTAGCTCTATTTGGATGGTTGATTAACCATATTAATGATGATGTTCTGACCCTATTGTGTTTAAAAAAGGTGGGAGATGATGTATCTAGGGTTTGGTGGTTGAATGGTAAAATGAAACCATAATTGGTTACACATGAAACCCTAAATTTGAGATATGTGATGTGTTTACTTATTTTTCTTGAAGTTATTATCATGTAATTGTGTTTTCTCTCTCCTACATGTCACAGCTATTTGAATTCTATGGTGATCCTTATCTAATACACAAAGGGGATTATGAGCATTATTGAGGAATAATGTGTTATTGAATGTGCAAGAATTTCATGATTGTGTCTAATGACCTCACAAGTGTTTTGTGCCTAATCGGGGGTGTAGCCCTCTATAGATGTAATTGAGGGATTGAAATCCCATACTAGTGTGATAAAGTTGATGGCCTTGAATTGTAAGTGGTAACAAGTGATGATGTGACAAGTTGTAGCATACTAGATCTCAGACCCTACCCTGGATGTTGACATTTTGGACTTAGCCAAACAAGGTTGAAGGTTAGACCTAAATAGATGTTTAGCATAACCCCAGTGGGATAATGCATGTATAGATCACCTTAATGTAACCTAATTTTCTAACATTAATCTTAGGTTTATAATGGATACATAAAATATGCCACAACTCATTTTGGTGGTAATATGAAGATAAGAAACTTAATTGGATGAATAATTTAGATAATGGGCCGTTAATGGGCAATATGACATATCTCATAAAAAGAAGTCTCAAAAGTGAAAACAAACTTTAAATTCAAAATCTACATATCAAAATTAGCCTACATGTCAATTTTTTTATCTAATTTGGACAATCTTGAAATATTAGGATAAGTTTAGGAGAGAGAAAATGAGTAAAAGGCATAAGTAATGAATAATGTGATTATATAACTTCAAAGTATGAAAATAATGGCAAATTCATATTCAACACATCAAAGATAACTTGTGGATGAAGTTTGGTCAATTTGGATGTTGTTTGTGCAAGTTATGCAATTTTAGGTACATTTTGGACTTTTCTACAATTTATCCAATTGGGAGGTTTTCTTTGCAAAGTGGCACATGCATTATAATACTTATATATTCCCTTATCATTCTCGAGTTTTTGAACCATAGGCACCTGGTTGCAACTTGGTTTGAAGGTGATTCGCACTAAGAGCATTTTAGGGATTACCCTCTTTATAAATGAGCTTATCTTTAAAAGCTATCAACCAATGAGGTTATTTCTTTGATTGGAGGTCAGTTGGGATGGCCTATAAGTGTCCATAAACCGACATTTGATATTCAATAAGCCTCTATGAGCTATCCTCTTGCATGTTCATGAAATCCCTAGGCTAAGGACACATGGAAAGCTCCATGGACACCTCATGCTTGACTTCTTCCTTATCCATAAAAGTTTGCATGTCCATAGGCACCCTTAGCATTGGACACATGGAAATTAACTTGACACCTCGTGCTTGAATTCTTCCTTATCTATAAATAATTGCATGTCCATGGACACCCTTATACATGACACATGGAAAGTCTCATAGACACCTCATACTTGACCTCTTTCTGTATATAACCATATCTACCCCTTCCCAACTCCAAATTCAAAAAATCTTGCTCTCCTTTATTATGTGTATCTTCGAGCATCATTCCTACTCTATTTTTCCATGAAGGTGTTGTCCCAAGGTAAAACGAGGTGCTTACCTTGGTGAAGAAGGCTCCCAGGGTTCCAAATTTCTCTATTTAGGATTTCTTAAACTCCTCCTTGGTGATTTTGACCAAAACTAGTAAGTATCCCCCTTTCCTTCCCTATTTTCATGATTGTTAGTCTTCCTTCCACCTTCCTCCAGGTCATAACCATGGCCTTCCATGCTGAAACCCCACCTAGAACCCATAAACACCTCATCTCCATGTTCTTTTGTTAGAGTTTTAACCTCTAAAGTGGAGAAGGTGCTTTTTGCTTGAGATAGGAGCTTTGTTGGAGAAACCAACCTCTCTAAGCTTGGGAACCTTACTTATTAGGCCTGTCCACCTTCCCTATAGTTTCTTTGGAGGCCTAGGCTTGGATATAGGGCTGACTTGGACAGTTTAGACTCTGAAGTTGAGGTATGATTGCATCCCACATTATTTCTATATGGAGCAATTTTTAATTCTTCTCTCTGAATGTATGATGTATCCCCTATTCTTCTATGTTGAGAAATTAACCTATGCCTATTCATTCTCTTTGTCCTATGGGCATTAGCCTATACACAATGTCTTTTCTTTTGAAAATCATGGTTCATGTAAACTACCTTATTTGATATCGATCATGTGATCATGGATATTCTTTTGAAATCTTATCTTATGCTTTGTTCATGATGGAACTCTAAAAGATGACATGTGATGTCTTTTGCCCACTTATGAGGTGGATGTATATGTTGGTCACTTATGTGGTGACTAGTTTATATATTCTGACTATACTTTCTACTTGCCTCTACATGTAACATGTTATGTGATTCAGTAGCACTAGAGTAGTGTAATTGCATTGGTTTTTATGGAAGATGTGTTATTTCCTATCGAGTAGATGTGATATTTCCTACTCTTTTGGGATGGAAAGGAAACTCATACCCAGGGCAAGATGTGTGATTCTTTTCCCATGTTTTATATATTTGGGAGATTGGCAGTATTCCTTTCTCGATTAGGTTTCAAGTTTATGAGACTTGGCCACCTTTGTGTTTATATTGTTCTAGGGATATGTTTATCTCACATGCATGCAAGTTGATGATATGGGGTGTGTGCCCTAATTCTTTACATGTTCTTGTATGGCACAATCTTCAGGTTTTATTAATGGCAAGTATTCTTTTGTTATCATATGATTTCAATTCTTTTTCTCTTGATACCCATTTGGGTGGTCCTTATCCTTTCTTTGGGTAGCCTTTTATATTTTATGTCCTTTATTCCATATTGCTCAATTTCCTATTTAGTATGCACACACCAGCCTTTGTTGATGTCATCTATTTTCTCTTTTTGTTGGGGTATGCTTCCAACGCTAGTGAAGGACTTGGATGATAAGGCATGGAGTTTTGGACTAGCTTTAGGAGTTAAAGCTTGGAGACAAAGTTGTTATGGTTTAGATTTCCCTCTACTTAGATCCTTATGTTGTATCATACATGTAAATCCTTATGGGACATTATGATGTACTTTTGTAATAACCTTGTGATAAATTGAATATAGTCAACATTTTTATTCTGTTGTTGTACTTTGGTTGTTTTGAATACCATTTATTGAAATTTGAAAATGTTACACCTATTCCAGCATACCTTTGAGTGTGTTTGGAATGGATGTTTTATTCTTCAAATTTTTAGTAAGGGGGTGATCCTGTGCCTCCTTACACAAGTTATACTTCAAACATTTTATATCTTTCTAGACTTATATTATCCCCCTTATCTTTGTAGGTTTTTTTAAGTTTTAAATGTTGTAACTTGATTGATGCTAAAAGATACTCAATTGGTCTAACAAATCAAGTGAAACCCTAATCATGTAGTTGCATTGTGCCATATATACATATTCAACGTCAGTACTTTGCTGGATCGTGAAATAGGTATTCCCAAGGGAAATCCAGAGCACATATTGTTGAGTCTGCGAGGTGCAAGTGACTATGTGTCCTTGACAGTTTGATCCCAAGTGTTTTGAGAATGACTACGGTAGGGTCTCGGTGATGATCATGTGATATGATGTGATAGAGGATAGCTGTGATTGTACCTCCATGATTGGGTTATATACCCTAGTTTCTAGTGTTGTGATGTGTACTAAGGTGGGATAGGTGTTTTACAAGACCGTAGCCTTGACTATGAGTTGTTGTCTCTATAGTACTATAGCTTTGACTATAAGTTGTTATCTTTTCCATTTGACTACATGTCACTGCAGTGCAGACTCAAACTGACCGAGTAGTATAGGAGAAGATCATGGAGTCTGGCTCTTCCATTATTCTTGTATGGCATTGATTTCGACTTAGCAGTGGTCGATTGAATATGTGTGGTACAACTCAAATCCTCAAGGCATAATAAAATTCGTAATATAGCCATGTAGCATATTTTCTTAGGGTCAAATATGATTCACATTGGATGACCCCTTGCCTTATCTTTTGAACTGATGTCATGAATTATATTTGTTGGGTTTTAGGGGAGATGGAGAAGGCAGCGGAAACAAAAGTTTTCTCCCCCAACCCATACCTAGGAAACGCGTCAACGTCTATATAATAGGAAAGGATAGTTTGCGGAATCATACCTTGTCCCGAGGCTTGCTCGGAGACAATACCTCGCGCAATGCGCGGTCTTCAACTCCGGTCTTGGACGGCGTCTGTGCAGCTCCTGGTCGCATCGGGACTGACGACTCCTCCTCCTACCAGACTGTCGGATGACAGTTGTCCTCCTGAGCGGTAGTGTCCTCCCGCCTCTGTAGTAGTCCACACGGACCACCTGGAACTCCACACTCCTTGTCCCACAAGGAAGTGGAAGGAGTCGCACCCTCCTGTTGACGTACTAGTCGCCAACACGCTCTCCTGCCTCCTGTTGCAACTGTAGTTGTCCTTCCCTTGCTGCACCTCCCTTTTACGGGAAGTACTTGCTCGGGCTCTCTCACGGTTACCAAAACCATAGAGAACGACAACTTGCAGAGCAACTGGTTGCACTGAGCTGTACTATGAGAAGCCCCCAATACCCCTATATATATAGGAGAGTCATGGGACAGGGTTCCCCATCCCAGGCAATGCGGGACTAAAAAGGAGGAGTAGAAGGGTTCGGGATTTTCCACCAAAAGCAACCATCTCGCAACCTGAACTGATCGGTTCACTGCTGAACCGATCGGTTCGGCCATTGAGCCGATCGGTTGGACCTGAGCCGACCGTTTGGGGCACTCCAACCAATCGGTTGGTGCCCTGAACCGATCGGTTCATGGTCCTAATCCAGCTCAAAAAGACTTTCCTTGTTTCTTTCCCAATTGGTATCGAATACCAATGTTATTCCCAATCAAATTGGGCAATTTGAAACCAAAGGAAAATTCTTGCCGACATGACTTTTCCCAACTGGTCGGTTGCACCAGTTGAGCCGATCGGTTCAACCCTTGAACCAGTCATTTCAACCTGGGCATGATCTGATCGGCCTGGACACTCCAGCCGACCGGTTCAGCAACCTCAGCCGACCGATTCATCACATGAACCGATCGGTTGGGAGCACAGGTTGGGCAAAATCAGTCAATTGCGATTTCAATCAATCTGATACTCCAATCAATGCGTCCAACACCTTGAACCATACGATATTGAGCCATCGACTAATTGAGTGTTTAATTGAACTACTAAACTCCTTTAGTAATCAATCTAAACATTGCTTTGTGGACAAAACTCCTCTTCCAGGTTAAATCCTATGTGTGTGACCCTGCAGGTCCATTTCATGTTGGCAGTGAAAGTCCATAACACTTATGACTTCACAAGCAAAGAGCGGTGCTTAGTCACACATCATTGCTACCCAAGTGAAAGTAGAAAGTTGGAGAACAACTTTCATCCTACAATCCGTGAATGGTGTTACAGTGAATGTATAATTCCTTTGTCATTGATATCCCGAATGAACTCAAGGCATGGAACAGTCATCCTGTTAACGTTCATTCACTTTCTTGATCTCAGAGTAGATTGAAGGAGATATGTATGATATCAATATCACATACTGATTCACACATGCGTGCGCACACCTATCTCAATCCTACTCATCAAGTGGCCTTGGATATCAAACTCCCTTAGGAGGGACAAATCCCATATCTATCACTCACCCCTCAAAAGCCCCATGTGTCAAAGCCACCCAATCATCACCTTTATAACAACCCATGTTTCAGGACTGTGTTTGATGATGTCAAAGTGTGCCCAATGACATGTGTTGAGTGTAGTGATTTTAGGTCTAAGAATCACACTCACCACCATCACTGTGAGTACTGACTGTGACTACCATCTCATGGTTCCATGCGTCAAACTCACGGTGGGTCTGTTCGGTACCTTGTTCTCTAACAAGTACCTATGTGTTTGGTTTGATATCTCTATATCATGACTAATGAGATTCTGTCATCAACCAACACCACAATCTAGTCTTATGTGTCATTGTTGTCTATCTACCTTCCACAATGACATCCGACTAGGGACATAACAAGAATGTACAAACTCTTAGCATCCGTATGATCTCATCGTTCAGGTCCTTAACCTGAAAGCATACGTCATTGAGTACTGTCATTCTCTAGACATTCAATCTGTTCTATCACTATCTCATATGACTGAACCAGAATGAATTGGAAGCTTGCCTTTGATTTTTATCAAATCAATCTTAATGTATCCCACCAATCATCCCATGATTGGCTCTCAGGGCATACATACCAACAGACTCCCACTTGCACTGCGAGCCAATCACTCTTGAATCATATTCATAGTGATCTTCAAACATGTCCCACATGTTACTGTGCTCTAGTGCGAACATAGTGAGTAATGGCAACACATTGCCAAAGTCAGTATAAATTGCATGTCTCTCATCTATTCGTTGTACGTCACACGTATGAGATGGAGTTGTCGTAATATGCGATCTAGTATTCCATTGCTAACCTTTAGCCACATTGCATGATCAAGGATTCCAGACTTGTCATCAATGAGTGGAATATCTATAAGTTCATCTCATGAACTTCTAGATCCATATAGTATCCACTGATGTTCTCTAACACACGGATACTCGGCATTTCCTTTTAAATGGTTTTATTGGAACACTTCCAATTATCAACAAACTTTCACTTTTATATATCCTATATATATTTTGCAATTTATTTTCTGTCCTTTCAGAAGTTCACATCAATGTAACTCTTTACATCGAACTCTTCCTTATCTCCATAGAACTAGTACTTCACAAGTACTTATCAAGCTCTCATGGTATTCCAGTAATCCTTACTGGAAATAGACAGACATGCACTCGTCATGTCCCACATACGAGTTATCAGGATGAGCACATCATATTGTCATGTCCTACATACAACATGATGAATGCATTTTGTTCTTGCCATGTCGATACATGCAAGATAATGGGATGATTACATACATGATAGATCCATATCTATTCTTAGTGTTCCCATTCTTCATAAGAATTGGACACTTGGCCTTGGGATACTAACTCCATGTAACATGGACAAGTTTTCTCCCACTGAATCTGTGTACACTGAACCCTTCAGTACAGATTGCCAATGTATGCTTTCTCTTTTCAGGTCAAGAGGTTTTCGAGAACTATCTCTATAGATCTCTATTCCTATCACATAGGAAACATCTCTATCTTCCTTAAAGATAATTTCCACTTTTGGATTTCCAATCTAGAACATTTCCATTTCACATCAATATGTGGAATGTGAATACGCTCCCACTAAATCACAGATCCCTTCTTTATCTTTGACATATCAGTCAAACCCTTTGACTATATCATCAAAGTAAAGATCCAATTTTGAGTTGCTTGTAATCAATCAATCACATTGATTAGTCCATTGTAACTTATAGACTTCATTTGCATTAGTGGATTCACAAACCTTATAGGCTGTGTCACGTACACATCCTGGTTTTATTCCTTACTGGAATGCGGTTTTAGTATCCATATGCCAAATGTCTTAGTCATTAAGTTGTAATCAACAAGCATCATCCTTCTTAAAATGTTATCCATGTGTCTTAACACTTAAGACTTATTTGTACTTATGGATATGATCCAATGAGTGCTACCATCAAGGTCATACCTTATGGTTCACATGGATGTTATTTAGGATGTAATGGTCATAAACCATAACTCAAGATTCGGTTCCTCATATTTATCTTGAAAGTTGACTCATCACATGAACAACTAATCACATAGATAATTGAGGTGTATCCGTTAAAGATATAAGAACTCACAACCCTTGTGATTCTTAATTTCTTTTATTAGTGTGGGGTATTCATTTTATTAAGAAGAATTTAGTTATTTGATAATCATTCTCTAACTCCTTAGAGTATGATTCCTTCTTGATTCAGACATCACCATGCCTTAATCATGAGTTCACTATGATACACTATCATAATCACTCATAAGGATCTCAAACATTTGGTCCAAGTATTTCATTCTTTGATCTCATCAAGAATTAATACTTTACCAAATTTGTACTTCATCTATGATAATCTTGAACATTTCAAGATATTCATATTGGTATTTCTCTAAACACCATTTGAAGTATTAGCATTTGTCCCAATAGGTATGTAAATACATCACATGTATTATACCTAATAGGATAATCATTCTCCCACTACCATTAGTGAAGATTGATTAATCATGTCCAAGATATTCATGTCTCTTACTGGTTTTCTAACCAAAAGAGTCTAGATTTATCCATCATATGGAAACTAGAAATGAATTTCTTATGATATATGCTAATTTAATTGTTTGAGTTATCAATAACTTTAGGTATCATTTTATCTTATGCATACCATGTATCACAAGATAAACAAGGCATTGCCACAAAGATCATATCTTTGAGATTGAAACATCAACTTTATTAATTGCCATCATTGTCATACAATATGCAATAATAAAGTGTTTCTATCTATTGGAAATATTTGAAATAGAAGTTCTCAACTCTATTTTGTGCCCTTTAGGCTGAAGTAAACTGAAAGATACTCCTATCTATGGCAGCAACACTTTCTCCAATGATGGGTACTTCTTTCTTGGTCCTTTCACAAAGGCCATCACTTCTTTGTGGATATTGCATATCATATATGACATATCCATATCTTGGTATCATATACCTCAGATAAAGAAGCGGTTCATTTCATGATACCTTAGGTGGAGATCTCCATCCCCTCCTTCTTCTTATTTTGTTCTTCCAGATATAGAGGGCAATCCCTCATACACCCTTTCCCCATGTGCCTTCAGGTTGAAGACATCTTGGATTTCTGGCTAGCATCAGAACACTTCTTAGCTTTTCCCTTGTCCTTGCCCTTAAGATTACCTTTTCTTTGATCATATCAAAGATTATGGTTTGTCTTTCTTCATCTTTGCCTCTACTATCCTCAACATGTCCAACAACTCTGTCAACGCTTGTCAAAGTTGTTCATGTTGTAGCTTATCATGAATTGTATGATTCTCACAACATTTGCAGTATCATACCAATAGCCAACTCTTGGCTCAGAGGGAATCCTTCTTAGTCAGGTTTTCCACATACCCAATCACATTGAGTGTCTGAATACCTTACTGGATCTCCTTCTGTCATGACATACTATGACAGTATCTTGGAGACATCATATGTCTCATGTTGTCTCTGCAACTCATAGTTCAGAGAACACAACATCAATCACTCCTCATCAATGTCATCCTCGGTATGCTTCCATAAGCATACTTTCAGCCATTGATGTGGTGGGATCGAGTTCATCTGGTTCTGGTATAACTAGGACTTAGAGCTTCCGCTCTTTGATTGAGAACACTTCTCATCATCATCCTAACCAGTCGTGGAATTATTCCCATTTAATATGTTGGTCTCAAAGACCGATCGCAAATAAAGTGATTTGTTGATTAACCATTTATATTAACAAAAAGGAAATATATGCAATTTTAGTCCAAAACTCTTTTTGACTTGTTTGATTGATTTGAAAAGTTGACGATAAAATTAGTCCTTGAATTAATTATCGCTCCCAATATTTTACTTCAAATTGATAGCCCTCACCACCAATTCGGAAGATTGCAGCGTACAACCTTCTAGTGGGCAAGATCCTGAAATCCTCTAAGTCATGGACCAGCTTGGGCTGTCACCCACAACATAGATCTCTCAGGTTGGCAACTTTTGCCAATTGCATCATATGCAACTCTTGATAAGATGTCATCTACAACTCCTTGCAATGATCATCTCCATGCCTCAAGGCGCTAGATCCTATCTAGGTCACCTTGTTAAGTCCGACCCAAAGCAAACACGATGAACATGCACCGTGCTTGGGCAGACGCACACATTCATCCTTCACGCTTCCACGAGATAGACGGTGCACCACGCTTGGGCGTACCCACACTTGGTCGATCAAGCTTTTCACGTGTGTCGCATTTGGAAGGCATCTAAAACTTAATATTTTAATGAGGGATTTGGTTTTATATACATATATATATCCAATCACCACAATACATAGTATGTATCATATACATGCTATATCCCACAGAAAACATGCACAAAATGATAAAAGCGATGATTATGGCCATCCTAACGTGATTCCTCGAGCCAAGAGGAATCACGGTCATCTAGGTCTACATCACATGCAACCTGTACAAGATGAACTTCTGTGCCTTGCCTTCCGAGTTGATCAACTCATCTCATGAATGATCTGTACTCTCCAGCCGGTCGTCTGGGTGCCACCATTCGATCGGTTGGCTCCTCCAACCGATCGGTTCGCCTGGTCGTCGTGCATCTCGTCATGTCCGCCACCCGCTCGTCTCGCTCCTCGAACCGGTCATCAACCGATCGGTTCACTCCTTGAACCGACCGTCTGGAAGGTCAACTGATCAGTTCATGCCTTGAACCAATCGTTTGAGCAGTCGTCTTGATGTCCGCCGGTATTCGACATAACAGGAAATAAAATCTATCCTAATTATTACATTGCTTTAAAAAGGGGAAACCCCGAGTTACATTCGGGGGGAACAAAGGTAGGAAAGAATCTCGAATTATTTTGAGTTACATCGGGAATAAGAGAGGGAAGATCGGTGCGTAGACCGAGATGCAAGCAACCACAAACAACCACACACAGATAGGGGTTTATAGGCCATAATCACACTACACACATCCACCACAAAACTCGTTTAAGGGCGACGCGTATCGAGTGCATTAATAATACATATCATATATGTAATTAGGGATTTGTGGATTTAGGATTGGACATGCATAAAGCCAATATTATTCGCATCGTATGCAATAAATAAAGGCGACAAACCAAAATCGATCATATCGATATTCCTAAAATATAGAGCAGTTGACGTGGCTCTGATACCACTGTTGGGTTTTAGGGGAGACGGCGAAGGCAGCGGAAACAAACATTTTCTCCCCCAACCCATACCGAGGAAACGCGTCAACGTCTATATAATAGGAAAGGATGGTTTGCGGAATCATACCTTGTCCCGAGGCTTGCTCGGCGACAATACCTCGCGCAATGCGCGGTCTTCAACTCCGGTTTTGGACGGCGTCTGTGCAGCTCCTGGTTGCACCGGGACTGACGACTCCTCCTCCTACCGGACTGTCAGATGACAGTTGTCCTCCTGAGCGGCAGTGTCCTCCCGCCTCTGTAGTAGTCCACACGGACCACCTGGAACTCCACACTCCTTGTCCCACGAGGAAGTGGAAGGAGTCGCACCCTCCTGTTGACGTACTAGTCGCCAACATGCTCTCCTGCCTCCTGTTGCAACTGCAGTTGTCCTTCCCTTGCTGCACCTCCCTTTTGCGGGAAGCACTTGCTCGGGCTCTCTCATGGTTACCAAAACCAGAGAGAACGACAACTTGCAGAGCAACTGGTTGCACTGAGCTGTACTATGAGAAGCCCCCAATACCCCTATATATATAGGAGAGTCATGGGACAGGGTTCTCCATCCCGGGCAATGCGGGACTAAAAAGGAGGAGTAGAAGGGTTCGGGATTTTCCACCAAAAGCAACCATCTCGCAACCTGAACTGATCGGTTCACTGCTGAACCGATCGGTTCGGCCATTGAGCCGATCGGTTGGACCTGAGCCGACCGTTTGGGGCACTCCAACCGATCGGTTGGTGCCCTAAACCGATCGGTTCATGGTCCTAATCCGGCTCAAAAAGACTTTCTTTGTTTCTTTCCCAATTGGTATCGAATACCAATGTTATTCCCAATCGAATTGGGCAATTTGAAACCAAAGGAAAATTCTTGCCGACATGACTTTTCCCAACTGGTCAGTTGCACCAGTTGAGCCGATCGGTTCAACCCTTGAACCGGTCATTTCAACCAGGGCATGAGCCGATCGGCCTGGACACTCCAGCTGACCGGTTCAGCAACCTCAGCCGATCGGTTCATCACATGAACTGATCGGTTGGGAGCACAGGTTGGGCAAAATCAGTCAATTGCGATTTCAATCAATCCGATACTCCAATCAATGCGTCCAACACCTTGAACCATACGATATTGAGCCATTGACTGATTGAGTGTTTAATTGAACTACTAAACTCCTTTAGTAATCAATCTAAACATTGCTTTGTGGACAAAACTCCTCTTCCAGGTTAAATCCTATTTGTGTGACCCTACAGGTCCATTTCACGTTGGCAGTGAAATTCCATAAACTTATGACTTCACAAGCAAAGAGCGGTGCCTAGTCACACATCATTGCTACCCAAGTGAAAGTAGAAAGTTGGAGAACAACTTTCATCCTACAATCCGTGAATGGTGTTACAGTGAATGTATAATTCCTTTGTCATTGATATCCCGAATGAACTCAAGGCATGGAACAGTCATCCTGTCAACGTTCATTCACTTTCTTGATCTCAGAGTAGATTGAAGGAGATATGTATGACATCAATATCACATACTGATTCACACATGCGTGCACACGCCTATCTCAATCCTACTCATCAAGTGGCCTTGGATATCAAACTCCCTTAGGAGGGACAAATCCCATATCTATCACTCACCCCTCAAAAGCCCCATGTGTCAAAACCACCCAATCATCACCTTTATAACAACCCATGTTTCAGGACTGCGTTTGATGATGTCAAAGTGTGCCCAACGACATGTGTTGAGTGCAGTGATTTCAGGTCTAAGAATCACACTCACCACCATCACTGTGAGTACTGACTGTGACTACCATCTCATGGTTCCATGTGTCAAACTCACGGTGGGTCTGTCCCGTACCTTGTTCTCTAACAAGTACCTATGTGTTTGGTTTGATATCTCTATATCATGACTAATGAGATTCTGTCATCAACCAATACCACAATCTAGTCTTATGTGTCATTGTTGTCTATCTACCTTCCACAATGACATCCGACTAGGGACATAACAAGAATGTACAAACTCTTAGCATCCGTATGATCTCATCGTTCAGGTCCTTAACCTGAAAGCATACGTCATTGAGTACTGTCATTCTCTAGACATTCAATCTGTTCTATCACTATCTCATATGACTGAACCAGAATGAATTGGAAGCTTGCCTTTGATTTTTATCAAATCAATCTTAATGTATCCCACCAATCATCCCATGATTGGCTCTCAGGGCATACATACCAACAGACTCCCACTTGCACTGTGAGCCAATCACTCTTGAATCATATTCATAGTGATCTTCAAACATGTCCCACATGTTACTGTGCTCTAGTGCGAACATAGTGAGTAATGGCAACACATTGCCAAAGTCAGTATAAATTGCATGTCTCTCATCTATTCGCTGTACGTCACACGTATGAGATGGAGTTTCCGTAATATGCGATATAGTATTCCATTGTTAACCTTTAGCCACATTGCATGATCAAGGATTCTAGACTTATCATCAATGAGTGGAATATCTATAAGTTCATCTCATGAACTTCTAGATCCATATAGTATCCACTGATGTTCTCTAACACACGGATACTCGGCATTTCCTTTTAAATGGTTTTATTGGAACACTTCCAATTATCAACAAACTTTCACTTTTATATATCCTATATATATTTTGCGATTTATTTTCTGTCCTTTCGGAAGTTCGCATCAATGTAACTCTTTACATCGAACTCTTCCTTATCTCCATAGAACTAGTACTTCACAAGTACTTATCAAGCTCTCATGGTATTCCAGTAATCCCTACTGGAAATAGACAGACATCCACTCATCATGTCCCACATACAAGTTATCAGGATGAGCACATCATATTGTCATGTCCTACATACAACATGATGAATGCATTTTGTTCTTGCCATGTCGATACATGCAAGATAATGGGATGATTACATACATGATAGATCCATATCTATTCTTAGTGTTCCCATTCTTCATAAGAATTGGACTCTTGGCCTTGGGATACTAACTCCATGTAACATGGACAAGTTTTCTCCCACTGAATCTGTGTACACTGAACCCTTCAGTACAGATTGCCAATGTATGCTTTCTCTTTTTCAGGTCAAGAGGTTTTCGAGAACTATCTCTATAGATCTCTATTCCTATCACATAGGAAACATCTCTATCTTCCTTAAAGATAATTTCCACTTTTGGATTTCCAATCTAGAACATTTCCATTTCACATCAATATGTGGAATGTGAATACGCTCCCACTAAATCACAGATCCCTTCTTTATCTTTGACATATCAGTCAAACCCTTTGACTATATCATCAAAGTAAAGATCCAATTTTGAGTTGCTTGTAATCAATCAATCACATTGATTAGTCCATTGTAACTTATAGACTTCATTTGCATTAGTGGATTCACAAACCTTATAGGCTGTGTCACGTACACATCCTGGTTTTATTCCTTACTGGAATGCGGTTTTAGTATCCATATGCCAAATGTCTTAGTCATTAAGTTGCAATCAACAAGCATCATCCTTCTTAAAATGTTATCCATGTGTCTTAACACTTAAGACTTATTTGTACTTATGGATATGATCCAATGAGTGCTACCATCAAGGTCATACCTTATGGTTCACATGGATGTCATTTAGGATGTAATGGTCATAAACCATAACTCAAGATTCGGTTCCTCATATTTATCTTGAAAGTTGACTCATCACACGAACAACTGATCACATAGATAATTGAGGTGTATCCGTTAAAGATATAAGAACTCACAACCCTTGTGATTCTTGATTTCTTTTATTAGTGTGGGGTATTCATTTTATTAAGAAGAATTCAGATATTTGATAATCATTCTCTAACTCCTTAGAGTATGATTCCTTCTTGATTCAGACATCACCATGCCTTAATCATGAGTTCACTATGATACACTATCATAATCACTCATAAGGATCTCAAACATTTGGTCCAAGTATTTCATTCTTTGATCTCATCAAGAATTAATACTTTACCAAATTTGTACTTCATCTATGATAATCTTGAACATTTCAAGATATTCATATTGGTATTTCTCTAAACACCATTTGAAGTATTAGCATTTGTCCCAATAGGTATGTAAATACATCACATGTATTATACCTAATAGGATAATCATTCTCCCACTACCATTAGTGAAGATTGATTAATCATGTCCAAGATATTCATGTCTCTTACTGGTTTTCTAACCAAAAGAGTCTAGATTTATCCATCATATGGAAACTAGAAATGAATTTCTTATGATATATGCTAATTTAATTGTTTGAGTTATCAATAACTTTAGGTATCATTTTATCTTATGCATACCATGTATCACAAGATAAACAAGGCATTGCCACAAAGATCATATCTTTGAGATTGAAACATCAACTTTATTAATTGCCATCATTGTCATACAATATGCAATAATAAAGTGTTTCTATTTATTGGTAATATTTGAAATAGCAGTTCTTGACTCTATTTCGTGCCCTTTAGGCTGAAGTAAACTGAAAGATACTCCTATCTATGGCAGCAACACTTGCTCCAATGATGGGTACTTCTTTCTTGGTCCTTTCACAAAGGCCATCACTTCTTTATGGATATTGCATATCATATATGACATATCCATATCTTGGTATCATATACCTCGGATAAAGAAGCGGTTCATTTCATGATACCTTAGGTGGAGATCTCCATCCCCTCCTTCTTCTTCTTTTGTTCTTCCAGATATAGAGGGAAATCCCTCATACATCCTTTCCCCATGTGCCTTGAGGTTGAAGACGGCTTGGATTTCTGGCTAGCATCAGAACACTTCTTAGCTTTGCCCTTGTCCTTGCCCTTAAGATTACCTTTTCTTTGATCATATCAAAGATTATGGTTTGTCTTTCTTCATCTTTGCCTCTACTATCCTCAACATGTCCAACAACTCTGTCAACGCTTGTCAAAGTTGTTCATGTTGTAGCTTATCATGAATTGTATGATTCTCACAACATTTGCAGTATCATACCAATAGCCAACTCTTGGCTCAGAGGGAATCCTTCTTAGTCAGGTTTTCCACATACCCAATCACATTGAGTGTGTGAATATCTTACTGGATCTCCTTCTGTCATGACATACTAGGATAGTATCTTGGAGACATCATATGTCTCATGTTGTCTCTGCAACTCATAGTTCAGAGAACACAACATCAAGCACTCCTCATCAATGTCATCCTTGGTATGCTTCCATAAGCATACTTTCAGCCATTGATGTGGTGGGATCGAGTTCATCTGGTTCTGGTATAACTAAGACTTAGAGCTTTCGCTCTTTGATTGAGAACACTTCTCATCATCATCCTAACCAGTCGTTGAATTATTCCCATTTAATATGTTGGTCTCAAAGACCGATCGCAAATAAAGTGATTTGTTGATTAACCATTTATATTAACAAAAAGGAAATATATGCAATTTTAGTCCAAAACTCTTTTTGACTTGTTTGATTGATTTGAAAAGTTGACGATAAAATTAGGCCTTTAATTAATTATCGCTCCCACTATTTTACTTCAAATTGATAGCCCTCACCACCAATTTGGAAGATTGCAGCGTACAACCTTCTAGTGGGCAAGATCCTGAAATCCTCTAAGTCATGGACCAGCTTGGGCTGTCACCCACAACATAGATCTCTCAGGTAGGCAACTTTTGCCAATTGCATCATATGCAACTCTTGATAAGATGTCATCTACAACTCCTTGCAATGATCATCTCCATGCCTCAAGGCGCTAGATCCTATCTAGGTCACCTTGTTAAGTCTGACCCAAAGCAAACACGATGAACATGCACCCTGGTTGGGCAGACCCACACATTCATCCTTCACGCTTCCACGAGATAGACGGTGCACCACGCTTGGGCGTGCCCACACTTGGTCGATCAAGCTTTTCACGTGTGTCACATTTGGAAGGCATCTAAAACTTAATATTTTAATGAGGGATTTGGTTTTATATACATATACATATCCAATCACCACAATACATAGTATGTATCATATACATGCTATATCCCACAGAAAACATGCACAAAACGATAAAAGCGATGATTATGGCCATCCTAATGTGATTCCTCGAGCCAAGAGGAATCACGGTCATCTAGGTCTACATCACATGCAACCTGTACAAGATGAACTTCTGTGCCTTGCCTTCCGAGTTGATCAACTCATCTCATGAATGATCTGTACTCTCCAGCCGGTCGTCTGGGTGCCACCAGCCGATCGGTTGGCTCCTCCAACTGATCGGTTCGCCTGGTCGTCGTGCATCTCGTCATGTCCGCCACCCGCTCGTCTCGCTCCTCGAACCGGTCATCAACCGATCGGTTCACTCCTTGAACCGACCGTCTGGAAGGTCAACCGATCAGTTCATGCCTTGAACCGATCGTTTGAGCAGTCGTCTTGATGTCCTCCGGTATTCGACATAACAGGAAATAAAATCTATCCTAATTATTACATTGCTTTAAAAAGGGGAAACCCCGAGTTACATTCGGGGGGAACAAAGGTAGGAAAGAATCTCGAATTGTTTCGAGTTACATCGGGAATAAGAGAGGGAAGATCGGTGAGCAGACCGAGATGCAAGCAACCACAAACAACCACACACAGATAGGGGTTTATAGGCCATAATCACGCTACACACATCCACCACAAAACTCGTTTAAGGGCGATGCGTATCGAGTGCATTAATAATACATATCATATATGTAATTATGGATTTGTGGATTTAGGATTGGACATGCATAAAGCCAATATTATTCGCATCGTATGTAATAAATAAAGGCGAAAAACCAAAATCGATCATATAGATATTCCTAAAATATAGAGCAGTTGACGTGGCTCTGATACCAGTGTTGGGTTTTAGGGGAGACGGAGAAGGCATCATAAACAAAAATTTTCTCCCCCAACCCATACCGAGGAAACGCGTCAACGTCTATATAATAGGAAAGGATGGTTTGCGGAATCATACCTTGTCCCGAGGCTTGCTCGGGGACAATACCTCGCGCAATGCGCGGTCTTCAACTCCGGTCTTGGACGGCGTCTGTGCAGCTCCTGGTCGCACCGGGACTGACGACTCCTCCTCCTACCGGACTGTCGGATGATTGTTGTCCTCCTGAGCGGCAGTGTCCTCCCGCCTCTGTAGTAGTCCACACGGACCACCTGGATCTCCACACTCCTTGTCCCACAAGGAAGTGGAAGGAGTCGCACCCTCCTGTTGACGTACTAGTCGCCAACACGCTCTCCTGCCTCCTGTGGCAACTGCAGTTGTCCTTCCCTTGCTGCACCTCCCTTTTGTGGGAAGCACTTGCTCGGGCTCTCTCACAGTTACCAAAACCAGAGAGAACGACAACTTGCAGAGCAACTGGTTGCACTGAGCTGTACTATGAGAAGCCCCCAATACCCCTATATATATAGGAGAGTCATGGGACAGGGTTCTCCATCCCGGGCAATGCGGGACTAAAAAGGAGGAGTAGAAGGGTTCAGGATTTTCCACCAAAAGCAACCATCTCGCAACCTGAACTGATCGGTTCACTGCTGAACCGATCGATTCGGCCATTGAGCCGATCTGTTGGACCTGAGCTGACCGTTTGGGGCACTCCAACCGATCGGTTGGTGCCCTGAACCGATCGGTTCATGGTCCTAATCCGACTCAAAAAGACTTTCCTTGTTTCTTTCCCAATTGGTATCGAATACCAATGTTATTCCCAATTGAATTGGGCAATTTGAAACCAAAGGAAAATTCTTGCCGACATGACTTTTCCCAACTGGTCGGTTGCACCAGTTGAGCCGATCGGTTCAACCCTTGAACCGGTCGTTTCAACCTGGGCATGAGCCGATCGGCGTGGACACTCCAGCCGACCGGTTCAGCAACCTCAGCCGACTGGTTCATCACATGAACCGATCGGTTGGGAGCACAGGTTGGGCAAAATCAGTCAATTGTGATTTCAATCAATCCGATACTCCAATCAATGCGTCCAACACCTTGAACCATACGATATTGAGCCATCGACTGATTGAGTGTTTAATTGAACTACTAAACTCCTTTAGTAATCAATCTAAACATTTCTTTGTGGACAAAACTCCTCTTCCAGGTTAAATCCTATGTGTGTGACCCTGCAGGTGCATTTCACGTTGGCAGTGAGTGGACTCAGATGCAAATGGTTTTTGAGTGGACTCAGATGCAAATGTTTCCACTCGAGGTGGATATGTGATATTGGTTTTAATTGACCTTGTTTTATGGTAATCTAGTTGTTAGTGATAATTCTGCACTTTGTTTTAAGTTATCTCACTTTTGTGTGATGAGTCTGTCACAATTTGGTTGGTATCAGAGCTCTAGGTTCACTGACTCTACAAGGATATAGGACTAGGGTTTGTTTCTATTCTAGTGTCCTCCAATATATGTTATGGAAACTTCTTCTTATGTAGAAGAAGAAGAAGAGAAGAGAAGATGGTTGGAGAACATGAAGAACATGTTGCCGAAAGTAGTGTTGCTGCACCTGAGGGTGGTTTCAGGAGGTTAAAGAGGGTTTATGTTGTGCCTCAGATGACCCAGTTTGACCCAACAGTGGTGGCCAATCCCACTTTCCATTCCATGTTTGGAAATTTTATGGCCATGATGACACATAGGGAGGACAGAATTCCCATTCCTCAAGTGAGAGAAGTAATCCCCAATGTGGAATATTTGGGTTTCGGGAATACCTTGAAAGGTTGAGGTGTGTAGGGGCGGTTAGTATGTGGGTACGGTATACCAGGAAGATGTGAATATGTGGTTAACCAAGCTGAAGAAGGTCTTCAAGATCCTCAATATCCCCAAAGAGGATAAAGTGAAGCATGCAATGTATCTATTGAAAGGGAGTGATGGCCATTGGTGGGCCATTGTGGATGAGAAAAGGCCTAGTGTTGTGATCAGTTGGGAAGAGTTCTGATGGGAGTTTGTAAGTCAATACTTCTTGAAGGCCTACCTGGACAAGAAGATCACACAGTTCAAGAAGTTGAAAGGGATCTATGACATTCAATGTGTACAGAGCTAAGTTTGTGGAGCTTTTAAGGTTTTGTCCTCATATCTTTACTACTGACAAGTAGGGAATTTGGTGTTTCGATAAAGGTTTGAGTACACAGTTGACAACTTCAGTGCCGTATCAAGACAACATAGAGAAGTTCACCATGTTTTTGGAGTCATTCAGGAGGGTAGAGAGAACAATGGTGGAGATGTGTGAGGTAAAGGCCAAGAGGAGGCCTACACAATATCAAGGATAGTCGTCTAGAGGCTTTAAAAATACTAGGTTTTCAGCAGTGCCATCACAATAAAGGTTTGTGTGTCGGTCTCAGTGGTCACCAAGAAGAGGTAGAGCTCATAGTTTTCTGCCTGCATAGACCCATAATATTGCATTTGTTTCTATGATAGTGCCATCTAGACTGTGGTATGAGATCAAGACTTGCTACAAGTTTGGACAGGTTGGGCATACGAAGTGGTTGTGCCCAATGAAGGGTGAAGAGGTCACCCAACAATATAGACAAAGTCAACAAGGGTCATAGCAACTAAATTAGTTAAATAATGGCACTAGTAGAGGACGTGGATAGACGTCACATGATGGTTCTTCTAGGAAAACTAGTAGAGTAAGGGGATGACAACAGGCAATGACTTGATTCTACGTGATGAGTTAGCCAGAAGGAGTGGTCAACCAGTGAGTTGTGATGGGTTAGATGGAGTTATTTCATTCTGATTTGTCTTCTCCTTGATTTGTATATGTTTTGGTTGACCCAGGTCCCAAACCCTCTTTTATCACTAGATAAGTGATTGCTACCTGCTCCTTGACTGTTAGTCGTAGACGTGATAGTCTTCTTAAGAAACCCCTTTAGTTGGTTCTCCCAAGTTGCAAGAAGTGTGTCCTTCTGTGTCCTTTCTTTTTTAGGATGCAACATTCAAGTGGATCTCATACCACTTGACATGCATGGGTTTGATGTGATCTTTGGAATGGATATGTGGAGAAGTATCGATTGGTCTTGGATTGTATTTCTAAGTATTAGTGTTTGTCGATGGCGATGAGACGTGGTTCTTCCAAGGAGATAGGAAGATTCTTCCAACCAATTTGGTCTCAACGATGGTGGCAGAGAAGCTAATGAGGTAAGACTATGATGCGTTCTTGGTGCATGTGGTGGATACCAAGGTGAGGAGTCTGAGTGTCCAGGGGGTGACAGTTGTCTATGAGTTTGAAGACGTGTTTCTAGATGAGTTTCTAGGTGTTCCACCAGTCAGAGAGATTGATTTTAAGATCAATCTAGTTCCTGGTACCCATTTGATAGCTCAGACAATGTACATGATGGCACCAACTGAGATGTCAGATTTAAAGAAATAGTTCCAAGAGCTACTTGAGAAAGGTTTTATCATGCTGAGTACGTCACTGTGGGGTGCTCCCATTTTGTTTGTCGAGAAGAAGGATGGATCCATGAGGTTGTGCATCGATTACAAACATTTGAACAAAGTGTTGATAAAGAATAAGTATCCTTTGCCACATATTGATTATCTATTCAACCATTTATGAGGTGATGTAGTGTTTTCTAATATAGACCTGAGGTTTGGGTATCACCAGTTGCGAATCAAGACATATGACATACCAAAGTTAGCTTTTAGGATGAGATATGGTTTAGGATGAGGTATAGTTACTATGATTTTGTGATTATGTCATTTGAGCTAACCAATGCACTGACAACATTCATGGACTTGATGAATAGGGTGTTCATACCTTATCTTGACCAATTTGTGGTTGTATTCATAGATGACATCTTGATATACAATTGAGATAGCCAGCAATACAAGCAACATTTGTTTCAGGCATTAACTCTATTGGGACATCACCAGTTGTATGCGAAGTTCAGCAAATGCAAGTTTTGGCTAAAGAAGGTGTCTTTTCTTGGACACGTAATATGTACAGAGGGTGTTCTTGTGGACCCTAACAAGGTAGAGTCTATGATAGAGTGGGAGCAACCAAAGATGCTAACAGAATTTCACAATTTTCTAGGTTTGGCAGGATACTACTGGAGGTTCGTCAAGAACTTTAGTGCCATGTCGTTACCCCTAATGAAATTAACAAGGAAAGGTGTGTCGTTTGTCTAGGATGACAAGTTCCAACGTTCTTTCTTAGTTTCGAAGGAGAAGCTGACTAGTGCACCAGTTCTAGTGCTGCTAGAGTAGGGAAAAGGATACATTGTCATTTGTGATGCCTCGAAGAATGGTCTTAGTTGTATGTTGATGCAAGATAAGAATGTGATCTCTTTTGTGTCATGACATTTGAAGAAACATGAGGAGAACTATCCACCAATGATCTGGAGCTAGACACAATTGTTCACACTCTGAAGATCTGGAGACATTACCTGTACAATGACAAGTGTAATCTTCACGTATCACATGAACCTACAATCCATGAAGCAAGAGCTGAACATGAGGCAGTGTTGTTGGAAGGAGTTAATCAAGGATTATGATTGCACTATAGATTACCATCTAGGGAAGTCATAGTTGGTGGTAGATGCTCTGAGCAGGTAGTCTTTGTCATCATCATTTGTAGACATGACACAATTACATTCCTTGGTGTGCCACAAGAGAGACATGTTAGTGTCTTTGTGTGAGATGAACGTAAGGTTGTAGGTCTCCTTGTTGACAGTCTTATTGAATCAGTTACAAGTGAAGACCATGTTGCGAAAGAAAATCAAGGATGCTTAATAGGATGATATTGTGATTCAACATATTTGAGCAGAATTTGACAGCGAGAAGTGTGATGGTTTCCACGAGCCAGAGGATGGGACAATATGTTACTACGGTAGAATGGTGGTACCGGACATTGATAATCTGAGGAAGTTGGTCTTGGAGGAGGCTCACTCCTCAATGTACGCTATGCATCTAGGAAGCACCAAGATGTGTCACAATCTAAAATATTTGTATTGGTGGCATGGTTTGAAGCGTGACATGGCTGAGATTGCTGCTAAATGTCCTGTGTGCTAGTGGTTGAATCAGAATATCAAAATCCTGCATGAATTTTGCAATGATGGACTTAGTGGTTGGTCTGCCTAGGAGAACAAAAGGTCATGACTCCATATGGGTGATTGTTGACCAGTTGACAAAGACAACACACTTTTTGCCAATAAAGATGACATACACAATAGAGAAGATTGCTCAGATATATGTTGATGAGATAGTGTGGTTGCATGGTATACCAACTACCATCATATCTGACAGAGGTCCTCAGTTCACTAGTCATTTTTGGGAATGTCTACACACAATGATGGGTACGCAGTAGAGGTTTAGTACAACATTTTACCCACAGACAGATGGATAGTCAGAAAGGACGATCTAGATTCTAAAAGATCTATTGAGAGTCTGTGTGTTGCAGTTTAGTGGAAGTTGGGTTGTGCACCTCAGTTTGATAGTGTTTAATATAATAACATCTATTAGAGGAGCATTGATATGGCACCTTATGAGGCATTCTATGGGAGATGTTGTAGATCTCCGTTGTATTAATGCAAGACTGGTAAATATCAACTTTTAGTTCCTGAGCTTGTGCAATTGACAACAGAGAAGATCAGAGTGATTTAGCAGTAGCTGAATGTTGCAGAAGATAGGTAGAAGTCATATGCAGATAATCGACACAGACCCTTAGAGTTCCAAGGGTGTATCTCAAGGTCTCTCCTTGGAAGGGTGTTTTGAGGTTTGGAAATAAGGGTAAGTTGGATCCTAGATATATGGACCTCACCTAGTGGCGACACATATTGAAAAGGTGGCCTATAATTTGGAGTTGCCACCTGAGTTGCACAGGTTACATCCAGTGTTCCATGTGTCTATGTTGAGGAAGTGCCACCCTGATACAGAGTGCCACCCTGATACAAAGTTGGTGTTGTAGCCAGTGGAGGTTGAGCTAGATTAGGATATATCTTATGTGGAAGGTCTTGCATTGATCCTAGATAGGAGGATCAAGAAGTTGATAAGAAGGACATCATGTTGGTTAAGGTTTTGTGGGATCATCATTTCATAGAGGAAGACACCTGGGAGCTTGAGAAGGAGATGCGTAGGAGTACCCATCTTATGAGGATATATCTTATGTGTAAGGTCTTGCATTGATCCTAGATATGAGGATCAAGAAGTTGAGAAGAAGGATATCATGTTGGTTAAGGTTTTGTGGGATCATCGTTTCATAGAGGAAGTCACCTGGGAGCTTGAGAAGGAGATGCGTAGGTGTACCCATCTCTTTTCACATAGGATTTTGGGGACACAATCATTGTTATGGTTTTATGGTTGTAAGGCACCTGACCTTGCTTAGTGCTAGAGTGTGCTTGCTTTGCTTAATAAGATGCTTAAAACTTAATCTAATCTTTTGAGTGATTTTATAACATGCGACAATCTTGTGTTTTCAGTTTGTCATGCTTGGATGATGTCTGAGCTACGCCTCCTTATTTAGGACCAAGTTCCAATTTATCCATGATGAGGGTTTATCTTGTAATTTTTCACATGTAGAGTGTGCCCTCTATGTCTTGGCATCATGAGAGAGATATAGAATCATAGGGGCATCATGCTTGGACCATGGTTGATGATGTGACATCACAAGGTGTTTTAGGGTTTCTAGGGTTTGCCTTGTTGATATGTATGAACCTTGCTAGGGTTTGTGTGTGTGTTGTGACCGCACCTGCAACACATACCCTAGGTGTACTTGCTTCAACCATGGTGACTTAGGCGTGGTTTGGTCAAAGGGGTTTGTATTTTAATGGAATGTTGTGACCATGATTAGGTGATCTTGTGTAGTGGTAGCTACATGTGCTCCTTGTTGTGTTTCGACCGCAACAAGGTGTGTAGTGAACCTAAGTGGTCGCTACACCGCCTTGGTTGTATCGCCCTTCAATGCATTCTTGTGTTGAGTGGTTGCATGGTTATTTCCTCAGTGGACACATGTCCTTTTGGTGCTCTATTGTGTTGACACCTCATAACCCTGTTTCTTCCCTCTAACCTTGTGTATATAACACCTCTCCTCTTAATGTAAGCATCCTTTTTTGACCCTCCTTTCCTACTCTCCTTTACTCGTTCTTTAAGCTTTATGGAGAAAAGAAGGGTCGATCTAGGTGTTTTGGTTGCCGATCATTGCATGCAGTGATCTTGAGCTTGACCATCTCCTTGGTGGGGGTTCTTGGTGATCTTCTCTCTTGGTAAATGGTTTTGAACCCTTGATTTCATTTTACCTTGAACCCTACCTCTCTTTCTCCTTCTTGGTCATGAGACTATGGTACAACCATGGTGCTATCTTGAAGTTCTTCTCCTCATAAAAGTTGGAGACTGTGGTTTGACCATGGTGGCACCTATGTGAGAAGAAGCAATCTTCTTTCTTCTTCTTGATTTGACATAGGGTCGATACCCTATTTTATTTATCCATCCTTTAACCATTTTGTTCTTCCCTTTTGGAGGTGATCTTGTGGCCAAAAGTTGATCTTGGTTGGAGTTTCATCTTCTCTCTTGGAGATAATGGTCTTGGAGCTTGATCCTCTACATAAGGTGGGCTATATAACTCTTTTCCCTCTCTATAATTTCACTATGTTCTTGCATGCAAGTTGTTGTTTTCATCTTTAAATCATATTCAAAATGTGCCAGATGGAGTTGTCATGATCTAGGGTTTATGACTTTGTAGTGTTCTTATATAGATTGCTCTTTTTCTTAAACCCTAATTTCATGTGCCCGATTTATAAGTGATGTTGAGGTCATGTTCTTACATGCACCATGATCCTTGGTTTTATCACCATGCTATGTTTTCGTCCATCATGTTTTACTTGAGGTTTTGAATCAGTTTCATACGTGTTGAGGTCTGTCTTTCTCTCTCCTACTGTGGTTTCACTTGTTTATCTTCATGCTGATCTTTTCTAGGGTTTGATGACCATGCATCCATGAGTTTTGGACATGGTGACACTTGGTTTTCCTATTTATAATACCTATTTTGGTCGACACATGTTTCCCTTGATGCTTTGGTCGATACTCATGAGTAATTCATGCTTTGGGTTGCCATCTCAGTGGTTGTTTTGGGTCACATTCATGTGGTGTTTCAACCGACAGGTTGGTTGAGGGTTTGTTGCAGTTGAAACACCTTGTCTTGAATTGGATGATGAGTGTTATATGAAGTGCAACAGGTGCTACATTTTTTTGGCTTTAGCTTGATCTCTACATGATTTCATCCTCAACACAGGGTTTGCTTGTTTGGTCACTGCTCAAGTTTGATTGTGTTGCAGTCGAAGGGGTTTAGACCTTGGGTGAAGACATATATCGGTCACAACAAGGGTTGTCACCTATGCTGAAGGGCTCTACTATGATCCAAGTATTGTAGTGTCTACTCTTAGTGGGTTAACCCGAACCGGTCACAACACATACCTTAAAGTATGGTCAACACACATACACGGGTACATGGTTGCGACATATATATAACATAGTAAGGTTGATACACGTGTACATGTGAGTGACTATGGATACTTAGTCCTAAATGGATGGTTGATTAATCAGATTAATGATGATGTAGACCCTAATGTGTTCCAAGAATGTGGGAGATGATGTATCTAGCTTTGGTGGTTGAATGGTAATATGAAACCCTAATTAGCTACACATGAACCTTTATGTTTGAGATTTGTGATGTGTTTGATCATTTTTCTTGAAGTCATTATCATGTAATTGTTTTTATCTCTCCTAAGTGTGTAACCCTAACCTTGTAGGTGAAATGAATGTCATATCTATGTGAATTTGTGATGATCCTTATCTAATATAGAAAGGTAATTATGAGCAATGTTGAGGCATAATGTCTTATTGAATGTGCAAGAATTTCATGATTGGGTGTAATGGCCTTACAAGAACTTTGTGCCTAATTTGAGGTGAAATCCTCTAGAGATGGGATCGAGGGATTGAAATCCCATAGTTATGTGATAATGTTGATGGCCTTGAATTGGCAGTGGTATCAAGTGATGATGTGATAATTTATACTTCAGATGTTTTATATCTTCTGGAGTTATATCATCCCCCTTATCTTTGTAGAGTTTGCTTAAGGTTTATATGTTGTAACTTGATTGGTTCTAAATGATAATCAATTGGCCTAACTAATCAAGTGAAACCCTAATCATGTTGCTTCCCTATGCCATAGATCCATCTTCAGCATTAGTACTTTGTTAGATGGTGAAATGGGTATTCCCAAGGGAAACCTAGAGCGCATACTATTGAGTATGCAAGGTGCAAGTGACTATGTGTCCTTGACATATTGATCCCAAGTGTTTTGAGAATGACTATGGTTGGGTCTCAGTGATGAACATGTGATATGATGTGATAGAGGACAATTGATATTGTACCTCTGTGATAGGGTTATATACCTAGTTTCTAGCATCATGACCTATACGAAGGTAGGCTAGGTGTTTTACATGACCATAGACTTGACTATGAGTTGCTATATCTACAAGACTATAGTTTTGATTATAAGTTGTTGTCTTTGTAGTTTGACTATATGTCACTCTAGTGCAAACTCAAACTGACCGAGTAGTATAGGAAAAGATCATGGAGTTCAACTCTTCAATTGATCTTGTATGGAACTGATTTTGACTTAGCAGTCATTTGTTGGATTTGGGTGGTACTACTCAAATCCTCAGGGCATAATAAAAGACATAATACAACCTTGTAGCATATTTTCTTACTGTCAAATATGATTCACATTGGATGACCCCTTGCCTTATATTTTGAACTGATGTCTTGAATTATAATGCAGTAAGAGATATCAACTATTATCAATGTTCTTCGTACTCCTTCTAAAAGTTTAAATCATGTTAATTCTCAATGGTAACTACATAAATTGCTTAATCCATATTATCAATTTAATATATATTGTTTAGCTGAATCTGTTCAACCTGATAATAATGTTATCTACCTACTTTAGTTTACATGTGCTTATAATATAATTTGGCAGAGAGTTATATCTCTTGCTGGGATGTTTGGTCTCACCTCATGGGTTTCCACATCTTTTAGGTGGTCGTGCATGACGAGGCAGAGATCCTACAGTTGAGGTTGAGCATCAAGAGGAGCAATAGTTGTTGAAAGGTTAGACATGCTGCTAGTGTTTATAGTGGATTCCTATGTGTCATCTCTATACTCTCAAGTCCTTGGGGAGGTTTTTGTGGTTTGTACATCAATACGAGGTTTTTGGTTGTATGTCATTGTTGTACAGATATGGCATGTATGCATATGTAACAGGTTGTGGCCAACAAGTCGGTGAATAGTATCATGTAATAATCTTTTGGAATGAGATATGTAAATAGGTGGTTTTTGAGTGGACTCAGATGGAAATGTGTCCACTCAAGGTGGATATGTGATATCAGTTTTAATTGACCTTGATTTATCATAATTTGGTTGTTAGTGATAATTATGTGCTTTGTTTTGAGTTATCTTGCTTTTGTGTCACGAGTGTGTCACAATTTGGTTGGTATCATAGCTCTAGGTCCGTAGAGTCTACATGGACATAGGAATAGGGTTTGTGTTGTTTCAAGGTCCTCCAATATATCTTATGGTAAGTTCTTCTTATCTATATGAAGAAGAAGAGGAGAGAAGATGGTTGGAAAACATGAAGAACATGTTGCCTAATGTAGTGTTGCTGCAACTGGTGGTGGTTCCAAGAGGCTGGAGAGGGCTGATGTTTTGCTTGAGATGCCCCTATTTGACCTGACAGTGGTGGCCAATCCCTCTTTCCAGTCAATGTTTGGAAAGTTTATGGCCGTAATGACACATATGTCGAACAGGATGCCCATTCCCCAAGCGAGAGCAACAATCCCCATTGTGGAATCTTTGGGTTCTGGGAAGACCATTGAAAGGTTGAGGCATGTAGGGGAAGTTAGTATGCAGGTACAACATAATCAAATGATGCAAATTTGTGGTTAATCGAGCTGGATAAGGTATTCAAGATCCTCAACATCCCTAAAGAGTATAAAGCGAAGTATGCAGTGTATCTGTTGAAAGGGAGTGATGGACATTGTTGGGCCATTGAGGAGTAGAAAAGGAGTGGTGTTGTGACCAGTTAGGAAGAGTTTTGATAGGAGTTTGTATGTCAATACTTTCCAGAGACGTTCCCTGACAAGAAGATCGCACGGTTCAAGAAGATTCGACATGATCTATGACAGTCAATGAGTACAAAGCTAATTTCATGGAGCTTTTGAGGTTTTGTCCTCATCTGGCTACTACCGACAAGGAGAGAATCTGACATTTCAAGAAAGGTTTGACTACATATTTGACGACTCTAGTATCATATCTAGACAACAAAGAGAAGTTTGTCACATTTATGGAGTCATTCGAGAAAGTAGTGCGATCAATGATGGAGAAGTGTGAGGCAAAGGCCAAGAAAAGTCATGCACAATATCAAGGATAGTCATCTGGAGGTTTTAAGAAGCCTACGTTTTCAACACTACCATCACAAAAAATGTTGGTGAGTCAATCTCAGTGGTCACCGAGCAGAGGCAGAGGTTGTAAATTTCCACCTACATGAACCCATAATGTTGCATCCGTGTCAGTTATAGGGTTATCCAGATAGTTGTATGAGAGGAAGACTTGCTACATGTGTGGACAGGTTGGGCATACAAAGTGGTTTTTCTCAATAAAGGATGAAGAGGTCATCAAAAAATCAAGACAGTGTCAGCAAGGGTCACATCAATGACAACATTTCAACAATGGTAGTGGTAGAGGACGTGGACAGGCATCACATGCAGGTTCTTCTGGGCAAGCCAGTAGAGTAAGGGGATGACAAGATGCAACGACTCAATTCTACATGATGAGTCAGTCGGAAGGAGTGGTCAACCTATGAGTTTAGATGGGTAAGATGGATTTATTTCATTCTAATTTGTCTTCTTCTTGCTTTATATATGTTTTGGTTGACCCGGGTGATATACACTCCTTTATCACTAGAAAATTGATTGCTAGTTCTTCCTTGCATGTTAGTCGTAGATGTGATAGTTTTCATTTAAAAATCCCTTTAGTTGGTTTTTACAATATGTGGGAAGTGTGTCCTTCATGTGTCCTTTCTTTTTTAGGATGCAACATTCAAGTGGATCTCATAACACTTGACATGCATGGATTCCATGTGATCTTTAGAATGGATACTTTGGAGAAGTATTGAGTGGTCTTGGATTGTAGTTCCAAGGTGGCGATGCTTGTCAATGGAGATGAGACGTGAGTCTTCCAAGGAGAAAGGAAGATTCTTACAACTTGTTTGGTGTTAGAAATGGTGGCATAAAAGCTGATGAGGCAGGGTTTTGATGCATTCTTGGCACATATGGTGGATACCAAGGTGAGGTGTCCGAGTATCTAGGGGGTTCTAGTTGTCTGTGAGTCTAAATATGTGTTTCTATATGAGTTTCCAGGTGTTCCTTGATGTGTGCTATTTTAGCACATCTTTTCTACAAATTATTTAAGATTGTCAACCAAAGATATTTATTTTATCCCCTGAAATTGCACAAATCCATATTTTCACATTTTTTTCACAAATATCTTTCATTCTGACAATTTTATGCATTTTTCTCGCAGGTTTAGAGCATGAGTTGATCGTCCTATCTCACCAATCGATCATTTCATCTGTCCAAATCGATCGTCTCCTCTATCCAACTAATCATTTCTTCTTGCAGAACCAATTGTCGCACTTGTTAGACGACCGACCAAAGAGAATTTCTTCACCAGATTAAACGCTCGGCCGAAGCCCAAAAAATGGGAGAAAATCCATCCCATCTAAGCGGGTGTTGCCCGCACTGCCACCCTAATTAGGGTTGGTGATTGTTCCTTTGACGAACATTTTCCCCCAGACCCCAGCCGATCGGCTCATCCTTGAACCGATCGATTGGTGCCGCAGAGACAACCCAAAAAGCCAACTGCCAGCCTCCAGCCACCATTTCCCTAACCCTAATGTAAAATTTGCCCCCTCCTTCTCCTATAAAAGGAGGGGCACTTCCTCCTCCTTGGGCATCTTTTTTTCATCACTTTTGTACTGGAATTCTTGAAACAACATTAATCTTGTATTCTTCTGATTCAACAGTTAAGTAATTTATTTTTGAAGTGCGTTCATTCTTCATATTTTTCCTCGATTTATTTTTATTCTACTATTAGATCTATATCTCTTCTTCCCCCTTTATTTAGTTCTGGATTAAGGAATTAAGAACCTGGCCATTTCATTATCTCTAGAATAAGGATTAATTTCCTATTTAAGCCTAGACTATGGCCAATGTACTTTCTTCCTTCGTCTCCCCATTCTCCTCAACCATGAGCGAGTAGTTCCTTATCGAGGCAAGGGGAATAGCCCCTAATACATGGTTTGATAGAATCATCTTTAATCAACTTCTTTAGATGACGATTGGTTTATTTAATCGATGATCTAGCAAAATAATTACTCGCTTAGATGTATATGTTAACTCGGATGGAAATGACCATGGAAATCTGGATTTAGAATGATTAAACCAATTCGCATAGAGATTCTGAAGTGACCGTGTATTTATCTCTTTTCGGATGACGAACTAGGAAACATGAGCATCAGGACCAATGGGCTCATGTAGAGTTTGTCTTTTGTGGGTTTTTATGATTCACATGCCGTTACCTATTTTTCGATTAATCGTTAATTCATTTTCTTGCCATGGCTAAGGTGGTGAAAACCCCTAACACCTCGATTCTCTCCCTTTGATTTCAATCACCGACCATTTTCGTTTGCTTTAATTTTGAGTCCTTTAATTCATAATTGCTTTTTGTGCTAACAACAATCTTTGTTTACCTTTTGTAGGGAAAATAATATTTTATTTAAAGTGCAATTTAATTTCTACAATTTCTTTCTTAGTGTGATCAATCATCACCCAAACCGACTTTTACATTCTCATTCCAAATCTGAAAATACCAAAAAAAAATAGATAAGTAAGTTCTTCAAACAAATGGGTTAAGAATAAACAATCTTAAAAAGTTGTTCTTTGGGATATATCCTTTCTATACTAGCCTTAAC
The DNA here is from genome assembly GCA_963693085.1 of Alisma plantago-aquatica. Lineage (NCBI taxonomy): Eukaryota > Viridiplantae > Streptophyta > Magnoliopsida > Alismatales > Alismataceae > Alisma > Alisma plantago-aquatica. The sequence goes on from OY856410.1 coordinate 235,516,371, forward strand.
TGGAAATTTTAAAAAAGGTTTAAACTCTAGGATTAACAATCTTAGTGATTTGTGTGCTAAGCGACCCTTAAGTTGTTTAGCACTTTTCGCAAGTTCCATTGTTCTTTCGGAAACTTGAGTTGCAAATTCAGGATTTTTAGGGAAAATCTGGAGTCCTCTGCCAGGAAAATCACTTTTCTTATCCCCGATGACAGAGATGATCATTGGATAGAATGTTGCATGGCACATTCTCATGACTCCTACCCAGACCACTACGACAGAGACAAGTTTTGGGCTGACATCACTAGGCTTCTACCCCATCTTCCTAGTGGGTCCAAGGCCTCCTGTATCCACAACTCGGTGGTCTGTTACCTTCACCACATCCTGGCCTGCACCATCTTTAGTCAGGAAGGTACTCAGGGAGCAATCACATAGGTAGAACTTTATGCTCTCTGGTGTCTTGTACATGAAGAGCCTTTCAACTGGGGCAATGATATCATTGAGCACTTTGGTACCCAAGCCAGCCGTGCCACTTCCTCTTCTTTCCGCATCAGCCACTATGTCACCCAGGTCGCTGTCTTTTTAGGCTACACCCACATCGCCTTTCCTCTGCTTGAGCTCAAAAACCACCTCATCTACACTCACTATTTGAAAAATAGTAGGTTCATCCGTTTGGGTACCGAGGGCGTTTATTATCTTTTGTTCAAGGACACTTAGATGGTCCTCCATCTCCCTTTACATGTATGGTTTGCGATAGCAAACTAATGAGTTGACTGACCTACATGGCCATATCTAGAGATTCAGTCTAGAGAATCCAGACCCAGACACTATCCCCAAGCCATAGCCCCACATGAGGAGCCTCTCTCTAGAGGCCCATGACGAGGACACTAGACCACCGCCTCCACCTTCCAGACGCCGCACCAGGCGGCGACCAGATGTCGTCACCGGCCCTTACGGCTTCTACGAGGTCTAGACCCAGCTAGATGAGATTCAGCATGAGAAGCAGAGAAAGGTCCACCAGCTCAATCAGATGTACCTGATGCAACATTCGCAGGAGTCCTAGCATGTGGACTGCGGTCACTATGCCCCCAGTCGACCATCATATGAGGAGTACGGAGCCGAGTAGAGCTATCAAGGTCCCGACTCCCCTTATTGGGAAAACTACTACTCCTCCACCGACAGCACCCTCCACCGTAGTGATCCTCTTCCCTCCATCTTGTTCTAAGAGTTTGCTCAGGCCGAGAAAAATTCTAAGTCTGGGTGGGGGTGGGAGGTATGTGATCCACCCTCTATCTTCCCTTTTTAGCATTTCTTTTCTACATTTTACATTGTATTACATTGTTTTTCCTTTCATAGGCCTTTATCTAGTCGGCCGAATGTTGTATTTTATTTTAAAAAAAATGAAATTAGTTAATACCTTTGCAATTTTCAAAATTATTCAAAAGCTTTGAAATATCAAGTTCCCTATGATCATGATAGTAATTCTTGGAAACGATGGCAAGCCTTAGAGTATCAAATAGAATCAAATGCTGATTTTCTTATTTTTTAGCATTAGATTAACTTATCCTTTTTACTCTCATATAATGTAGCTACATGTCTTTTCTAACGTATGCAATGACACATAAAAAATGGTTTTTGTTGCATGGGAAAAAATTCACACGCCAAACACTAAGTCCAGGGTGGCATGCTCTTCTTCCATACCTCTCGTAAATTTAATAGGGGTGTACCGCCAAAAGATGCCAAAAAAAGAGCACATAAAAAATTGTGGTCAATGTAATCACAAGTCCATAAAAAAATATATCCCACGTCGAATAGAGGAGGTATTCTTCCGTCACACCTCAGTTTTCTCTATTCCCGTGCAACAATTAACCCAATAAAAAAAATTGAGTGTCAAAATGCAAGTCAGATCAAGACTATTCTCTTACAAAGTATAAGTTTAAAAAAATAAGTTATGAATTTTTTTTCATAAGAAACATAGTGCTTGCCATTCGAGGTTCTAGGAGATGGGTCGCTTGGCCATGAAAAGGATAGAAGAATTCCTAATCTAGAGAGGACATTTTGATATTTTAATTGTTTGAGGACAAGCAAAGCTTTAAGTCTATGGTATTTTGATGCGTGCTATTTTAGCACATCTTTTCTACAAATTATTTATGCTTGTCAAACAAAGATATTTATTTTATCCCCTGAAATTGCACAAATCCATATTTTCACATTTTTTCACAAATATCATTCATTCTGATAATTTTCTGCATTTTTCTCACAAGTTCGGAGCATGAGCCGATCATCTTATCTCACCAACCGATCATCTCATATGTCCAAATTGATCGTCTCATCTATCCAACCGATTGTTTCATCTTGCAGAACTGATCGTCACACTTGTTAGACGACTGGCCAAAGTGAATTTCTTCACCATATTAAACGCTCAGCCAAAGCCCTAAAAATGGGAGAAAATCCATCCTAGCCGAGTGAGTGTTTCCCGCGCCACCACCCTAATTAGGGTTGGTGATTGTTCCTTTGACGACCATTTTTCCCTAGACGCCAGTCGATCGGCACAGCCTTGAACCGATCGGTTGGCGCCGCGCAGACAACCCAAAAAGCTAGCCACCATTTCCCTAACCCTAATGTAAAAGTTGCCCCCTCCTCCTATAAAAGGAGGGGTACTTACTCCTCCTTGGGGCATATTTTTGTCATCACTTTTGTACTGGAATTCTCGGAACAACATTAATCTTGTGTTCTTCTGATTCATCAATAAAGTAGTTTATTTTTGAACCGTGTTCATTCTTTAGATTATTCCTTGATTTCTTTTTATTCTTCTATTAGATCTAGATCTCTTCTTCCCCCTTTCTTTAGTTCTGGAGGAAGGAATTAAGAACTTGGTCATTTCATTGTCTCTAGAATAAGGATTAATTTCCTATTTAAGCCTAGACTAAGGCCAAGGTACTTTCTTCCTCCGTCTCCCCCTTCTCCTCAACCATGAGCGAGTAGTTCCTTATCGAGGCAAGGGGAATAGCCCCTTAGCCATGGTTTGATAGAATCATCTTTAATCGACTTCTTTAGATGGAGATTAGTTTATTTAATCGATGATCTAGCGAAGTAACTACTCACTTAGATGTATATGTTAACTCAGATGGAAATGACCATGGAAATCTGGGTTTAGAACGATTAAACCAATTTGCATAGAGATTCTGAAGCAACCGTGGATTTATCTCTTTTCGGATGACGAACTAGGAAACATGAGCACCAGGACCAATGGGCTCATGTAGAGTTCATCTTTTGTGGGTTTTTATGATTCACATGTCGTCACCTATTTTTCAATTAATCGTTAATTCATTTTCTTGCCATGGCTAAGGTGGTGAAAACCCCTAACGCCTCGATTCTCTCCCTTTGAATTCAATCACTGACTATTTTCATTTGCTTTAATTTTTAGTCCTTTAATTCATAATTTCTTTTTATTCCAACAACAATCTTTGTTTACCTTTTGCAGGGCAAATAATATTTTGTTTAAAGTGCAATTTAATTTCTACAACTTCTTTCTTAGTGTAATCAATCATCATCCAAATTGACTTTTACATTCTCATTCCAAATATAAAAATACCGAAAAAAAACAAATAAGTAAGTTCTTCAAACAATTAGGTTAAGAAGAAACAATCTTAAAAAGTTGTCCTTTGGGATTGATCCTTTCTATACTATCCTTAAACAGAAAGTTAAAAAAATGTTTAAACTCTAGGATTAACAATCTTTGTGATTGGTGTGCTAAGTGACGCATATAATGCCCCTAGTTAGAGAGATTGATTTTGAGATCAATATGTTTCCTGGTATGGCGATGTTTGTCAATGGCGATGAGACGTGGGTCTCCCAAGGAGATAGGAAGATTCTTCCAACTTGTTTGGTATCAACAATGGTGGCAGAGAAGCTGATGAGGTAGGGTTGTGACATGTAATTGGCACATGTGGTGGATACCAATGTGAGGTGTCTGAGTATCTAGGGTCTTCCAGTTGTCTATAAGTCTGAAGACATGTTTCTGTATGAGTTTCCATGTGTTTCTCCAGAAAGAGCAATTGATTTTGAGATCAATCTATTTCCTGGTACCCTATCGATAGCTCAGACATTGTACATGATGGAACCAACTGAGATGTTAGAGTAAAAGAAATAATTCCAAGAGCTTCTTGAGAAAGGTTTTATCTTGTTGATTACATCACCTTTGGGTGAACCCATTTTGTTTGTCAAGAATAAGGATGGATCCATGAGGTTGTACATCGATTACAAATAGTTTAACAAATTGACGATAAAGAATAAGCATCCTTTGCCACATATTGATGATCTATTTGACCAGTTACGAGTTGATTCATTGTTTTCTAAGATAGACTTTAGGTTTGGGTATCACCGGTTGCGAATTAAGACATATGGCATACCAAAGTCAACTTTTAGGACAAGGCATGATCATGAGTTTGTGGTTATGCCGTTTGGGCTAACCAATGCACCAATAGTGTTCATGGACTTTGTAACACCTGGCACCACTTCCCTAGGCTCTAGTAGAGTATCAACAATGATGACTATCCCCATAGATCACCACTAGCCTTAAATGCGCTCTTTGTCCTCACTCACGCGCAAGCCAGGATCAGCTTCCCGATTGGTCACTCAACCTAGTACTACTCCAAGCTGAGCACACTTAATTATGGAGTTCTTTTGTGATGGGCTCCCTAAAAAGGAGGTGCACCTTGGTGATATGGGTAGTTCAATCATTCCTTTTAAGATCATTATATCTGAAGCCTCAAATCCTGGGACGTTACAATCTCCCCCACTTATACTCTTGATGTCCTCGTCAAGGCTCAACTATATGGCCTCATAATATTTCCCCATTTCAGTGCAGACCCAGAATGGCCCATGGACACCGAGCTCTCGATCATGTAATACCAGTGCGAAGGTGGCTAAGTCACCATGAATAGCCCTTTCCTACATGCATGGACCGCACAACTGAAGACTAGCATGTCACATGCCTAAGTGGGTCCCACCTACTGGAGGAGAATTAGCTCTGATACCATTTGTAAATGCTTGGGACCACTACCCTAGGCTCTAGTAGAGTATCAGGAATGACGATTATCCCCACAGATCACCACTAGCCTTAAATTCACTCTTTGTCCTCACTCACGCACAATCTAGGATCAACTTCCTGATTGGTCACCCATCCTAGTACTACTCCAAGCTGAGCACGCTTAACTATGGAGTTCTTTAGTGATGGCCTCCCTATGCACCTTGGTGATATGGGTTGTCCAATCATTCCTTTTAAGATAATTATATCTGAGGCCTCAAATCCTGGGATGTTACAGACTTGATGAACAAGGGTTTCAGACCTTATCTTGATCAGTTTGTAGTGGTATTAATAGATGACATCTTGATATACATCTGAGATATCCATACACACGAGCAACATTTGTGTCAGGCGTTGACTCTGTTGAAACAACACTAGTTGTATGCAAAGTTAAGCAAATGCAATTTTTGGCTGAAGGAGGTGTCTTTTCTTGGACACATGATATCTACTGAGGGTGTTCCTATGGACCCTAAGAAGGTGGAGTCTGTGTTAGAGTGGGGGCAACTGAAGACGCCGATTAAGTCTGCAGTTTTTTTGGGTTTGGCTGGATATACCAAAGGTTCATGAAGAAATTTAGCACCATGTTGTTGCCCCTAATGAAATTAACAAGGAAAGGTGTGAAGTTTGTTTGGGATGACAAGTGTCAACATTTGTACTAGATTTTGAAGGAGAAACTGACCAGTACATCAGTTCTAGTGCTACCAGAGCAGGTAAAAGGCTACATTGTCTTTTATGATGCCTTGAAGAATGGTCTGGGTTGTATGTTGATGCAAGATAAGAATGTGATTTCTTTCATGTAGTGATAGTCAAAGGAACATGAGGATAAATGTCCCACCCATGATTTGGTTCTAGCCGTAATTGTTCATGCTCTAAAGATTTGGAGACATTACCTGTACAACGAGAAGTGTAATATTCACATATCACAGGAACATGCAATACATCTTCTCAAAGCAAGAACTGAACATGAGGCATCATCAGTGGATGTAGTTAATCAAGGATTATGATTGCACTATACATTACCATTCAAGGAAGGCAAACATGGTGGCAGGTGCTCTGAGTAGGACGTCTTCATCATCATCATATGTTGACTAGGCACAATTGTGATTCTTGGTGTGCCACAAGAGAGACATGTTAGTGTCTTTGTGTGAGATGAATGTAAAGTTGGAAGTCTCCTTGTTGGCAAGATTGTTGGTTCAGTTACATTTGAATCCCATGTTGTGGCAGTAGATCAAGGATTCTCAATAGTATGATATCGTGATACAGTAGATCCGAGCATAGTTTGTCAGCGAGAAGTGTGATGGTTTGCATGAGGCAGAGCGTGAGACCCCTAACCTTGCTTAAAGTGTTGACCAAGCTTAATTATCATAATTGAATTCTTATAAACCTAATATAACCTTGTGATATTCTTGTAAATCATAAGACAAGATTAAGTTTCAAAATTTGTCCAATTTGGACACTGTTTGAGCAAGTTATGCAATTTTATGTACATTTTGGACTTTTATGCAATTTACCCAATAGAGGGGTTTTCTTTTCAATTTATCACATGAATTATGTTTCTTAGATGTTATCTTATCATTCTTGATATTTTTCATCCATGTGGCTCCTAGTTAAACCTTGGTTTGAAGGTGTTTTCTCCAAGGGTATTTTAGGGTTTACCCCTTCATAGATTAGCTACCTTTAGAAGCTATCAACTAATGAATTATTTGATTGGCTTGGAAATTTGACAAAGGAGATCTAAACAGGTCTATATGGATGGTAGGGGATCTGCTTATGTATGTGCTTGTATATTCTTAATAGTTTAAGGCTATGGACACTTGGAAAGATACTACAACTTCAACTTTTTCTTTTTCTTTATCTTAAAGTTTTATATACTTATCCCTAAGCACCCAAACAAAATATTTTATCTCCACCGCTTCCCTCCTCCTATGAACCTCGTTCACCCTCTGTGCTACTGTGAAGTTCCTATCCAAGGAAGAAGAAAGTAGGGATCTTCTTGGGGGAAAAGCTCTAGGGTTGCAATTGACTTCCTTTTAGGGTTTAAAATGCCTCCTTCTAGTGATCATGACCTAAAAGAGTAACAATCCCCTTCTTTCATCTGTTTATTTCTTTATTTTCCTTCCTCCTACATTTATCCAGGGCAGAACCTTGTTGTTCCATGGTAGAAATTGCTCTAAAGCTCTAAAACCCTACCTTTCTTGCTCCTTATGGTTAGGGTTTGCTCATTTGATGAAGAAATGTGCTAGATGGACGAGTTGACAACTTATGCTTGGATTTCCTACCCTACCTGCTCATGTTTTCTTCTGTTTGGGAGTTTATCTTCTAATTAAAGGTAAGTTTTATAACTTTCTCCACACTTATTGCTTTCTATAAGCTTGCTAGCTCATGTGCTTGCTTGAATATGATGATCCATGCACTAAAAAGCTATGCTTGACTTGGATTTTGACTTTTATAATGTTTCCTGTTCTGATTTCAGTTCTTGATGAACCTATATTTATGTGTACTATCTTCCTAAGGTATAATATGATTTGTATCAGGTTGGTTTGACAACCTATGGTGCTAAGCACCTATCAACCAATGGTCAATTTTAGGGTTTTAAGTTGATTTCTTCTATAAATCCATGACCCAATGGTGGTACTATTGCAACAACCCTATGGTGTTGTCTTTATGAAAAATGTGTTGACTCAAGGTCAATTAGGTCAATGTTGAATCACGTATAAATGTACTAAACCCTTGTTTTGATGATGACTAACCATTCCACATATTGGTGTCTAATGTCTCTACTTGAATGATTTCAGATTAGGTATAGACACACTCCAAATACCCTAACTTGCACATATCAAATTGGAAAAAAGACAAGTCAAATTCAATACAAGTGCATATTTTTGTAATGTGATGTAAATCTGTTAGAATCATGTTGTAAATCACTTGTAATGGTTGTATGACTTGTAATTAAGCTTAGAAAAAATCAGGAGCACTTAGATCAAATGTTTAAGCACTCAAAAGCCATTTTCCAAATTTCACATCAGGTTGTTCATCGGTCAGTTGCAAACTCGACCGATCTTGATTGGATCTTGAAAATGACTTTTGATCGGTCTAGTTTACACTTCATAGAACTCGACCGATGGAGTACCTGACCAGTTCGATTTTCATTGGTGGGTCGAGTTTCCCCAGGAAAAACTCAAAAAATGGTCTGAATATCTACTTTTTCTTTTACTCTATCCGTCGAGTTACCCTTATAGAACTCGACCGATTGTACTGTATGGAAAAGTGTAGAAAAGTGTTTCTAGACATTGTGGAGTTGCAAAAAGTGAAAATATATCCGTTTCAAGCTACAAAATGGCTAGAATTTGTTCCTAAGTGTTCCCAAAGGCTAAGAGGCATCCCCATCTATAAATATGACCCCTTGGGCTTCATTCCAAGGTTGAACATTGAATGAAAAAATCTATGTGAGGTTCCTATTGTATAGTTGAGTGCTTCCTATAGCCTCCTCTCTCTCTCTAAGCTTAATCACTTGCTACATACATTGGAGTGAGTAGGAGATTTGTAAGAGAGTTTGTCCTACATGTATATCTTGTGAGGCTCTCACTTCCACCACCTCCCTATCTCTCATTTCAACCATGAAGATGAAGGTTCTCTCTCTTGGCTAAGAGAAGTGAATAAGGACAAGGGAAGGAGTCCCTTGATGAAGATCAAAGTTGAAGACTTGGAGCAAGAGTGGGTAAGACCTTGGTGAAGGCAGAAGATTCCTTGCACAAGTGGGTAAGTCCTTGGTGGAAGCTTCTCTAAGTGAAGGTGAAGTCAAAGGCAGAAGATCCAAGAAGAGTGGGTAATCCCTGCAAGGCTGAAGACTTGTGCAAGAGTTGGAAAGTCCTTGGAAGAAGGCGGAAGACTCCTTGCAAAATGGGTAAGTCCTTGGTAAGGTTGAATACTCTTTGTATTGGATAGGTAAGTCCTTCAGTGGTCATGTATTTATCTCTTATAATGAATATAATGAAGGTGCAAGGTTGAGAAATCCTAGAGGTTGACCTCTCTAGGTAGTGGACTGACTCACTTCTAGTTTAAAGTGTGGAACCACTCTAAATAGCTTGTTAATTGGTGTATGTTCAATCTCTCTCTCCCTTGCTATGCATGTTTTAGTTGCACACAAATTTCATATTTAGCTACCTTATCTTGTGATATATCTTGAAGGTATAATAATTTTGTTTAAGTGCTTTCAGATCTATTCACCCCCCTCTAGAGCATCTAATCACCCATCTCGGATCCAATGATTGGTATCAGAGTGGGCTTCTCCAAGCATACTTCAACTAGTAGGAGAAGATGGGTGACTACCAAGGAGGGAGATACTTGATTAGCCTACCAATCTTTTATGGGAGTAATTTCCTCTATATGAGAAGAAGGCTTCAATTCTACATCTAAGAATCAAGTCTTGAGATGAGGCAAATGGTGAACAACACATACAAGCTGCCAAAGACAAATATTGAAGAATGAGATGATGCTACCTTGAAGAAAGCAACCTTGAATGCTAGAGCCAAGCACATCCTTTATGCCTCCATTACCTCGACCGAGTTCAACCAGATTTCTTCTTGTGAGACAACCTATGAGGTATGGAGAAAGCTATGCATCACCTATGAGGGAACAGATCAAGTGAAGGAAAGCAAAGTCTACATGCTCAAAGGGCTGCTTGAGAACTTCAAGATGGGAAAGGATGAGAAGATAGCCAACATGTACTCAAAGCTCAACACCATTGTGAATAGTCTTGATGTTCTAGGACATCCTATCACTATAGGAGAGATCAACTCAAAGATCCTTAACACTTTCCCTAAGAGGTGGGAACCCAAGGTGACTTCCATTGAAGAAGCAAGTTCTCTTAAGGATGTCCCTATTGAAGAGCTCATTGGAAATCTACAAGCACATGAAGTCACACTTGACAAGAGAGAAGAAGTTGAAAGATAAGAGGACAAAGAGCTAAAAAAATGAAGAAGGATGAAAGGAAGACGCAAATCAAAGCTATTTTGGGACAACCCTTTCCATCCTCTCATGTTGGAAAAGATGCCATATACTCCAAGGGTAGATTTTGTAAAGGCAAGTCCTCCTCCATCTGGTTCTTCACATCTAGAAAGAAGGGTCACTAAAAGGAAGATTGCCCACAAGGCAAAAAGACCCATCTTCACAAGAGAAGAGAAGAGAAGTACAATAAGAAGGAGAAATGGCACTCAAGCTCAAGTGACTCCTCCAACTCAAGCTTAAGTGAAAAATCATGTGAAGAGTCAAGTGGAAGATCAAGCTCTAGTGAAGAAGGAGAATTTCATTTTGCTCTCATGGAATCAACAAGTAAAGACTCAAGTGAGGTAAATCTAAACTCTTTAGATAAATAATCTTTGATTACTATTATCCAAGATACTTGTACCTCTCTTAAGTCTTCTAAAAAGAAAAGGAAGAAGCTTGCTAGAATTGTTGACAATATGCATGTAGAATTAGATGATCTTGAACATGCAAATTCTTGCTTGCTTGATGATAAAAATGCTTGTCTTAGCCAAGTAGACTCTCTTAAACTTGAAAATGCTAGTTTGCTTGATAAGATCAGATTTCTAGAAGCTCAATCTCTTATGCCTAGTTCTAATGAAGAGCATACTTCAAATGTTGATTCTCTCATGCATGATATTGATGTTCTTAAATATGAAAACAAGGACAAAGATTTTGTTTTGCATGGATTAGAATCTAAAAACGGTGTTTATCTTGCTAAGATTGCTTTTCCTGAAATAGAAAATGTCTCCTTGCTTGCTAAAATCAATGTGCTTGAATCTTGTTCTAGTTCTCCTAGTAGAGAGAATGATGTTGCTGCTCTTCATATTGATAGAGATTATTATTTAACTAAAGTTCTTTGATTACAAAATGATATTTTGCATGCTAAATATAATATCAATCATTTTTCTTCTACAATTACTTCTCTTATGCATGATAATGATAGTTTGAGATCTTCTTTGCAAAGACTCTTAGTTGGTAAAAGGAATCTTAATGATATCCTACACCATAATACTAAACAAATTGGCAGACATGGTTTGGGGTATGATAGTATTCAAAGGAACAACAAAGGTAAAGGACCTCCAATATTCCATGGAGAATCCTCTAGTTCCATGACTATGGGCACATGGAATTATTGCAATGAAATTGGTCATTATTCTACTTGTTTCCCTTTTAGGAAAGCACCCAAGAGCACTAGGACTTGGGTTGCTAAGCTAACTCCTCTGGACTCAAAAACATGATTGGGGACCATTTCATCTTTCTTCTTGTAGGTCACATGCAAATGGATTGACTTGCGCTATTGAATTGCAAATTGACTTCTCAATCCACATGAAAGAAGAAAGGTGAGATGTGTAGAGGGTGACAATAAGTGGAAAAAAGAATGGAAAGAACAAAGGTAAAAGTTTTCTTTCTTTTCACCATTTCTAACTTGTTTTTGCCAAGTTAGTGTGCACTATGCATGTGGTGTTTGAGTCAAAAGTGGTGTTTTGTGATTCACTTCACACTCTTGATCAAAAACTGTTTCTAATGCTTCTATAGTGCATTACTAACTTGCTTACTCATGTTTGGATATGGTTTGTATATTTAGCATGTCTTTAAATATATTTTTATGAAATATATGTGGTTTTTGACAGAAGCTCTGTCGGTTGTGTTTGTCCTATTTGAAACCCGACCGATAGGCGCCAATGGGTGTTGCTAACAGCTGTCATTGGTCAAGTTGTCAATACACATAACTCGATCGATAACACTGTGCATAGAATATACATTTGGCTTATTGAATGAGAATTTCCCTCTCAACTAGATTTTCTCAACCAATAGCCTTATTCTTTGGCACTCCCTTGGTACCTTTATATATGCATATTGCTATGTTATAAATTGCCTATCTTGGTTACAACTCTATCTTGTTAATTGCTCTAAATTGGTATATCTATATATTGTAATTACTTACTTTGAGTTGTTTTGCAGGTTTTGATGATGATCTCTTTGGATCTTTTGGTTGTGTCTTAAATTGCTTCCGTTGTGCTCTAACTTGCTACATCTATCTAGGTGTATATCCTATTTTAATACATGCTTGAGGTTCTTAGTGGTAATCATCTTATGGTAAGGATGCATATCTAGTGAGTTATATCCTTACTTGCTTCTAAAATTGCATATCTCTTTGTTTGGATATATCTCTACGTCTACTTATAGCTTGATCTATCTTGTGTATCTTTTAGCATCTCTTGATATGATCTATCTCCTACTAGTAGTCCTAAATTGTGATAACATCTACTAGTAGTTCACATACATGTAGTTATAACCTTGTTTATAATTGGCATCTTTGCTCATCTAGTGGTATTTCACTATATGATATGCTTGTATCTTGTTTCAAACTTTGTCAAGCATGTTCCTTGAATTGCATATCTACTATCTTGAGTTGCTTGCATAACTTTGTGATGCATGATGTATAAAGCTACATTGTATGTAGAAATTGGAGTTTTTTATTTTATGTAGATTTTGCTCTAGTTTTAATTTTTGATGCAAGACTAGTGTTTTTTATGCATAAATCCATTAGAATCATGTTGTAGATCACTTGTAATGATTGTATGACTTGTAATTAAGCTTAGAAAAAATTAATTGCACTTACATCGAATATTTAAGCACTCAAAAGCCATTTTCAAAAATTCACATCAGGTTGTTCATCGGTCGAGTTACCCTTTTAGAAGCTCGACCGATAGCACTGTACAGAAAAGTGTAGAAAAGTGTTTCTAGCCATTTTGGAGTTGCAACAAGTGAAAATAAATCTGTTGCTAGCCACAAAATGGCTAGTTTTTATTCTTAAGTGTTCCCAAAGGCTAAGAGGCATCCCCAACTATAAATAGGACCCCTTGGGCTTTATTCCAAGGTTGAGCATTCAATTCATAACTATATGTGAGGTTTCTATTGTATAGTTGAGTCCTTCCTATAGCTTCCTCTCTCTATCTAAGCTTAATCACTTGCTACATCCATTAGAGTGAGTAGGAGATTTGTAAGATAGTTTGTCCTACATGTATATCTTGTGAGGCTCTCACTTCCACCACCTCCCTATCTCTCATTTCAACCATGAAGATGAAGGTTCTCTCTCTTGGCTAAGAGAGTTGAAGAAGAACAAGGGAAGGAGTCCGTTGGTGAAGATCAAGGCTAAAGACTTGGAGCAAGAGTGGGTAAGACCTTGTTGAAGGTAGAAAACTCCTTACTCAAGTGGGTAAGTCCTTGGTGGAAGCTTCTCCGAGTGAAGGTGAAGTCAAAGATGGAAGATTTAAGAAGAGTGGGTAATCCCTGCAAGGCTGAAAACTTGTGTAAGAGTAGGTAAGTCCTTGGAAGAAAGCGGAAGACTCCTTGCAAAGTGGGTAAGTCCTTGGTAAGGTTGAAGACTCGTTGTATTGGATAGGTAAGTCCTTTGGTGGTCATGTATTGTATCTCTTATAATGAATATAATTAAGGTGCAAGGTCAAGAAATCCTAGAGGTTGACCTCTCTAGGTAGTGGACAGACTCACTTCTAGTTTGAAGTGTGGAACCACTCTAAATATCTTGTCAATTGGTGTATGTTCAATCTCTCTCCCTTGCTATGCATGTTTTAGTTGCACACAAATTTCCTATTTAGCAACCTTATCTTGTGATATATCTTGAAGGTCTAATGAATTTTGTTTAAGTTCTTTCAGCTCTATTCACCCCCCCTCTAGAGCATCTAATCACCCATCTAGGATCTAACAATTGATATCAGAGTGGGATTCTCCAAGCATACTTCAACTAGTAGGAGAAAATGAGTGAATACTAAGAAGGGAGATACTTCATTAGCCTACCAATCTTTGATGGGAGTAATTTCCTCTATTGGAGAAGAAGGCTTCAATTCTATATCCAAGGATCAAGTCTTGAGATGTGGCAAATGGTGAACATCCCCATACAAGCTACCAAAGACAAAGATTGAAGAATAGGATGATGCTACCTTGAAGAAAGCAACCTTGAATGCTAGAGCCATTCACATCCTCTATGCCTCCATGACGTCCACTGAGTTCAATCGAATTTCTTCTTGTGAGATGGCCTATGAGGTATGGAGAAACCTATGCATCACCTATGAGGGGACAAATCAAGTGAAGGAAAGCAAAGTCTACATGCTTAAAGTACTGCTTGAGAACTTCAAGATGGGAAAGGAGGAGAAGATAGACAACATGTACTCAAGGCTCAACACCATTGTGAATGGTCTTTCTGATCTAGGACATCCTAAGTCTAGTGGAGATATCAACTAAAAGATCCTTAGAACTCTCCCCAAGAGATGGGAACCCAAGGTGACTTCCATTGAAGAAGCAAGGTCTCTTAAGGATGTCCCAATTGAAGAGCTCATTGGAAATCTACAAGCACATGAAGTCACACTTGACAAGAGAGAAGAAGTTGAAAGACAAGAGGAGAAAGAGCTAAAGAAAATGAAGAAGGCCGAAATGAAGGCTATATTGGGACAAGCCTCTCCATCCTCTCCATACTCTCATGTTGAAGCTATATTGGGACAAGCCTCTCCATCCTCTCATGTTGAAGAAGATGCCATGTACTCCAAGGGTAGATTCTACAAAGGCAAGTCCTCCTCCATCCGATGCTTCACATGTGGAAAGAAGGGTTACTACAATGAAGATTGCCCATAAGGCAAAAAGACCCATCTTCACAAGAGAAGAGAAGAGAAGTACAAGAAGGAGAAATGGCACTCAAGCTCAAGTGACTCCTCCAACTCAAGCTCAAGTGAAGAATCAAGTGAAGAGTCAAGTGGAAGATCAAGCTCTAGTGAAGAAGGAGAATGTCATTTTGCTCTCATGGCATCAACAAGTAAAGACTCAGGTGAGGTAAATCTAAACTCTTTAGATAAATAATCTTTGATTACTATTATTCATGATACTTGTGCCTCTCTTAAGTCTTCTAAAAAGAAAAGGAAAAAAACTTGTTAGAATTTTTGACAATATGCATGCAGAATTAGATGATCTTGAACATGCAAATTCTTGCTTTCTTGATGATAAAAAGGCTTTTCTTATCCAAGTAGACTCTCTTAAACTTGAAAATTCTAGTTTGATTGATAATATTAGATTTCTAGAAGCTCAACCTCTTATGCCTAGTTCTAATGAAGAGCATACTTTAATTGTTGATTCTCTTATGCATGATATTGATGTTCTTAAATTTGAAAACAAGGACAAAGATTTTGTTTTGCAAGGATTAGAATCTGAAAATGGTGTTTATCTCTCTAAGATTGCTTTGCTTGAAATAGAAAATGCCTCCTTGATTGCTAAAATCAATGTTCTTGAATCTTGTTCTAGTTCTGCTAGTAGAGAGAATGATGTTGCTGCTCTTCATATTGATAGAGATTCTTATTTAACTAAAGCTCTTTTCTTAGAAAATGATCTTTTTCATGCTAGAGATAATATCAATCATTTGTCTTGTACTATTACTTCTCTTATCCATGATAATGATAATTTGAGAACTTCTTTGCAAAGATTCTTAGTTGTTAAAAGGAATCTTAATGATATCCTACACCATACTACTAAACAAATTGGTGGACATGGTTTGGGGTATGATAGTAGTCAAAGGAAAAACAAAGGTAAAGGACCTCCAATCTTCCATGGAGAATCCTCTAGTTCCAAGACTATGGGCACATGCAACTATTGCAAGGAAATTGGTCATTATTCTACTTGTTACCCTTTTAGGAAAGCACCCAAGAGCACTAGGACTTGGGTTGCTAAGCTAACTCCTCCAGACTCAAAAACATGATTGGGGACCATTTCATCTTTCTTTTTGCAGGTCACATGCAAATGGATTGACTTGAGCTATTGAATTGCAAATTGACTTCTCAATCTACATCAAAGAAAAAAGGTGAGATGTGTAGAGGGTGACAATAAGTGGAAAAAGGAATGATAAGAACAAAAGTAAAAGTTTTCTTGCTTTTAACCATTTCTAACTTGTTTTTGTCAAGTTAGTGTGCACTATGCATGTGGTTTTTGAGTCAAAAGTGGTATTTTGTGATTCTCTTCACACTCTTGCTCAAAAACTATTTCTATTGCTTCTATAGTGCATTACTAACTTGCTTAAACATGTTTGCATATGGTTTGTATATTTAGCATGAATTTAAATATGTTTTTATGAAATATATGTGCTTTTTGACAGTAGCTCTGTCAGTCGAGTTTGTCCTATTTGAAACTCGACCAATAGGCACCAATGGGTGTTGCTAACAACTATCATTGTTTGAGTTGTCAATACACAGAACTCGACCGATAACACTGTGCATAGAATATACATTTGGCTTATTGAATGAGAATTTCCCTCTCAACTAGATTTTCTCAACCAATAGTCTTATTCTTTTGGCACTCCCTTGGTACCTTTATATATGCATATTGCCATGTTCTAAATTGCCTATCTTTCTTACAACTCTATCTTGTTAATTGCTCTCAATGGGTATATATATATTTTAATTACTTGCTTTGAGTTGTTTTGTAGGTTTTGATGATGATCTCTTTGGATCTTTTGGTTGTGTCTTAAATTGCTTTTGTTGTGCTCTAACTTTCTACATATATCTAGGTGTATATCTTGTTTTGATACATGCTTGAGGTTCTTAGTGGTAATCATCTTATGGTAAGGATGCATATCTAGTGAGTTATATCCTTACTTGCTTCTAAAATTGCATATCTCTTTGTTTGGATATATCTCTACATCTACTCATCGCTTGATCTATCTTTTGTAGCTTTTAGTATATCTTGTTATGATCTATCTCCTACTAGTAGTCCTAATTTGTGATAACATCTACTAGTAGTTCACATACATTTAGTTCTAACCTTGTTTATAATTGACATCTTTTCTCATCTAGTGGTATTTCACTATATGCTATGCTTGTATCTTGTTTCAAACTTACTCAAGCTTGTTCCTTGAATTGCATATCTACTACCTTGAGTTGCTTGCATAACTTTGTGATGTAGGATGTATAAAGCTACATTGTATGCAGAAATTGGAGTTTTTTTAAATTGTATGCAGATTTTGCTCCAGTTTTAGTTTTTGGTGCCTGACTAGTGTTTTTATGCATAAATCCATTAGAATCGTGTTGCAAATCACTTGTAATGATTGTATGACTTGTAATTAAGCTTAGAAAAAACCAGGAGCACTTACATCGAATATTTAAGCACTCAAAAACCATTTTCCAAAATTCACATCAGGTTGTTCATTGGTCGAGTTGCAGACTGGACCGATCTTGATTGGATTTTGAAAATTAATTTTGATCGATCGAGTTAACACTTCACATAATGCGACCGATGGAGTACCTGACCAAATCAATTTTCATTGGTCCGTCGAGTTTCCCTAGGAAAAACTCGACCGATGTTCTAAATATCAGCTTTGTCTTTTACTCTATCGGTCAAGTTACCCTTATAGAAATTCGACCGATTGCACTATATGGAAAAATGCAGAAAAGTGTTTCTAGCAGTTGTGGAGCTGCAACAAGTGAAAATATATCTGTTGCAAGCCACAAAATGGCTAGTTTTCATTCTTAAGTGTTCCCAAAGGCTAAGAAGCATCCCCAGCTATAAATAGGACCCCTTGGGCTTCATTCCAAGGTTGAGCATTAAATACAAAACTCTATGTGAGGTTCCTATTCTATAGTTGAGTGCTTCCTACAGCCTCCTCTCTCTCTAAGCTTAATCACTTGCTACATCCATTGGAGTGAGTAGGAGATTTGTAAGAGAGTTCGTCCTACATGTATATCTTGTGTGGCTATCACTTCCACCACCTCCCTATCTCTCATTTCAACCATGAAGATGAAGGTTCTCTCTCTTGGATAAGAGAGGTGAAGAAGAACAATGGAAGGAGTCCTTTGGTGAAGATCAGGGATGAATACTTAGAGCAAGAGTGGGTAATACCTTGGTGAAGGCAAAAGACTCCTTGCTCAAGTGGGTAAGTCCTTGGTGGAAGCTTCTCTGAGTGAAGGTGAAGTCAAAGGCTGAAGATCCAAGAAGAGTGGGTAATCCCTACAAGGCTTAAGACTTGTGTAAGAGTAGGTAAGTCCTTGGAAGAAGGCGGAAGACTCCTTGCAAAGTGGGTAAGTCCTTGGTAAAGTTGAATACTCTTTGTATTGGATTGGTAAGTCCTTTGGTGGTCATGTATTGTATCTATTATAATGACTATAATGAAGGTGCAAGGTTAAGAAATCCTAGAGATTGACCTCTCTAGGTAGTGGACTGACTCACTTCTAGTTTGAAGTGTGGAACCACTCTAAATATCTTGTCAATTGGTGTATGTTCAATCTATCTCTCCCTTGCTATGCATGTTTTAGTTGCAAACAAATTTCCTATATAACAACCTTATCTTGTGATATATTTTGAAGGTCCAATGAATTTTGTTTAAGTGCTTTCATCTCTATTCAACCCCCCCTCTAGAGCATCTAATCACCCATCTAGGATCCAACAATTGGGATCAGTGCGGGCTTCTCCAAGCAAACTTCAACTAGTAGGAGAAGATGAGTGACTACCAAGGAGGGAGATACTTGATTAGCCTACATATAACGACCCCACCTCCTGGTAACCCCCATTTAAGGGAGACCAAGAGGTTAGAGCCATTATCCCAATTAGTAGGATCAAAGGTTAGAAAAATAATCAATAACAATTATCAAATTCTACCAACTAAATTGAAAGGCTATAGTAAAATGAAACATTGCATACCTTTTTCAAAAACTTGGATATCTACTTCTATCCACATTTGGAGTCTATTCTAACTAATCCTCCTTTCTACTTTAACTCTTATTTAATTCCACATACGCCACCGTACTATTTGTCCTTTTCAATCTTGTACCTAAAACACCAACAAACATAACGTCGGTCAGCATATCGAAATATGTCGGTATGTGGGGACAACCAAAATTTTGCAAATATGGCTAACAATCTACATATCACAATCAAGTTAATTAACAAGCCATATTACACTTTCAATGTGACATTCTCCATTGCTTTTGCCCTAACCCTAGCATACCCACCTTAGGGTTTCTCTTTTGCCATTGACTTAAGGCCACCTTCTCTGTCCCGAGCTTGGTTCCCTTTAGTCATGCAATATCATAGGCACCTTCTCAATCCCGAACTTGGTGCCTGGGGTCACCACTCATGGTGCCCATAGGTCTTCCCTCCTGGGCTTGACCTTTTGCATCATCCATGAGGGTGGCATGTAGGTGCGAGAATACACACTTCTATTATTATTGTGATAATCATAGTGACTTTATGATTTTCAAGTATGAACATCCAAACTGATAAGTTGCATTCAAAGCGATGAATCATCCGGGAAACTCTTCGGAAAACTAATGCGACTAACCATAATTAACCACAGACCTGTCAAGCTGACTTGATTGCAGAAATAATTCAACCAATTAAGAAACCAAGCAAGCACATACCAAGTTGATCGTGAAATATACATCCAATTTCCTATCATTGATCATGCCATCAAGATCTATTAAACCTATATGGCTACCTAGGGTTTCTAGTCCACTTTTAGGGTTTCCATTGCAATTAGGGTTTCACTATTTTAAACCCTAATTTTATGCAATTACTCACAAACCCTAATTATCTCATCTATTCTTCACGAAAGATATTAAGGTTATCTTTAAACGACATATAACCCTGATTTCATATTTAAGGCTCAATTATCCATCAGTCAAGTCCATTAAACCTCTTTTACATTAAAACTACCTATTTTATCTTTTTAATTCATGACAAGATCATTGGGCCTAATTATCATCTTTGGTTCCTTCCGGATTAACAACTCATAGTTCATTATGATCTTATTCACATATGAACTCTTTTTATCATTAATTCCACCTTTATCCATTAGAAAACCCTAATTACTATAATAAGGGTATTTATCCACAATTAGGAACTTTTATACTCAAAATAGCTTAGAACTATCATTTAACAACATATTTTCACAATTTTCAAATTAAATATTATCTTCTCCTCTTTTACCCTAAATTATGCAAGAAACATCTATATTTGGTTCAAGTTCATCATTAACTATTCAACATGTTGCAATTATTCAATTTCATCAACTACTCAATATGAACTTAACCAATATGCTCAATTAGGCCAATATGCTCAATTAGGGTTTCCTAATCTAATACATAATGACTTTTCATTAGATTAACACACTTTTGCAAATAGGAACAAATTCAATTTCTCAAACCAATTTTAATGCGTTCCTCATATTTTTCTAAGAAACTTTCATATTTTTACTTTATTCATCCGAGCTTCCTAGCAGAAGTTATGATTTTTGCAAAGTAATTCATTTTTCTGGATTTTCTAATATTTTACGACATTATCCAAATTTCTATAGTCGTTCGATCTGTGGTTCGCTGGACCATGCAGGATCCAATGGCCTAGAATCCGTGCGCCTAACTTTAGATTTAAAGTTACGAAAGACTGTTTTGCCCTTACCTTCCTTCAAAGACGTCGGGGGCAATGAGGTCATTTCCCCCTTTCTCTTCTTCTTCCTCGTGAGTCCATCCCCTATTCGTGAACTGGTGCTTGCCCGTGGTCAACCTCAGGGTTGACTCTGAGCATCTAGCTTCCCCAGCCATGGAGGATTCCACTACACCTCCTCTGATCCTCTCCAAACTCAAAGACACCCTCAGATTCTCCAGACGTGGCTCGAGTCGACGGGACGAAGAAGCCCCCTATCCAGCGAGAAGCAGCTCTAAGTTGGAGGTGAAGGTCGAGACTCTTTTCGCAATTGACCACGTAACTCAACTCGTCTCTTCCACACAAACTCGAAGGCAAGCTTGGAGTCTCTCCTCAAGGCGTGTAGCCCCCCCATATATATAATATATATATATATATATATATATATATATATATATATATATATATATATATATATATGTATATGTATATATATATATAGGTAGGTCTATGAGGAGATCCCAATCAGATTTGGGCATTATGCTTGGCATCCACGAAACTTACCTAAACCTAGGTCTCCTAGGTTCGAATTCTTCTCTTGAATCTACTAGACTGATTTCCTTAATGATTCATCCATTATCTTTCAAGATAATCACTCTGGAAATCCCCAGCTCATGCCCCCTGTTTCCACATCCAAACAAGGAAAGTGATAACACAACCACTGTTGGATCCGAATCCAATGGTTGTAGTGTCACACACAAAAATGGAAAATAGGGAAAATAGGATAGTTCCCTTAGAAATAAAGGATTCCCTTTTACTTTGGAAAAAGCATAACCCTCAAACAAATTATCCAATTAATACCAAAATTTGAGTGAAAGTCCATAATGACTTAATCTACCTCTCTACCAAAATTTGGCTCATTATCTAAAATAAAACATACCTTTTCATTAGGTGTAAGATATTACTCAATTAAGTATATTTCTCACCTATTTTCTATTTCCTTTGCTATTAAATTTTTATCTTGAATTCCTTGGACCTCAAGGAACCCTAAAAGCACAAAATCCCATCTTGGGGAAATATTCCTTTGCTTTTTCTCTTATCATTTATCCCTTCCTTACTTATTTCTTTATCAAAAGATTTCTTTTCAAGGATTTCTCTTTATCTTTTATTTCGTTTTTTCCTCTTTTCATATTTATTTTATTAGAAATCACATGTAAACAAATTTACTCAATTTTGGCCATTAATTACACTTTCTAGAGATTTCTATGTATTTATCATAATTACTTTGCTTAAGATCCATTATCTTGTATCTTTTTCTAATATTTGGACTTTTCTTCTTTTCTTCTCTTTTATATCCATTATTGGATGAATATAATAATAGGAATCATGAAATTCCTATCCAAAGGAATATTTGCAAAGAAACCCATCCTTTGAAGCAAAGCATACGGCCTTTTTAATCCAGCCCATCATCATGAAATTATTACATTTCAATTATGAAAACATATGCAAAAGTTGAGGTTGTAAGATCCTTCCCTCTTATAGGAATGTTGCCCTCAAAATTCCATCAAGAAAACAAACAATCAGGATAAGACTTCCTCATGTCCATCCTGGCTCTCATGTGGCTCTACCCTCTCCGTGGTGCTGCCCAAGAACCTTCATCATCTTGTATTCTTTCATATGAGTTCTCTCTCACCTTGGTATCTCGTATCCTCATAGGTGACTCAGGCATTTTAGCCTCTCACAAAGCTGAATAGGTTCATGGCTCAGCACATGGCTTGGGTACCTCACATAGTGATCTAGATCGGACTTGTGGAACACAACATTCATCACGTTATCCTAAGGGGTAAGGCTAAACCTAACCCTCTCCACCAATCCATCTCAAATGGACCCATATATCGGGGACTAGCTTTCTTAGCTATATAGCTCAGAGGGGTCGGATTTTCACATCACATATTCTCCCACAGTGAATTGCATGTCAGGCTACTTTGCATCAGCTCACGACTCATGTCGCCCCTGGGCTCTCTTTCAGCCATTGCACGATCAAAGAGACTTCATCTACACACATTGTGGTCCTTTTTCTGACCTTCACGAGGTCCCTTCACCAACATCATCTTAACAATGTGGTGACCGACACAATCCTCCCTTACATGGCTTCTTTACATCCTGATACTGGCTATGGTGGTCATCATCCATCTTACTAAGGACAAGAACTGTCTTTATGTATCACCCTAAATGAGCACACATGCTCTCATCAGACCCTCTAGTCTGGATCATACTAACCATTAGTTAGGGGTGATAAACTGTACCAACATCGAGTTCTTCATGTATCTACTTCCACCTTATGGAAGTGTATCTCAAGAACTTTTGAACTCGCATCATGGTGTAGTTGAACCATCTCTCTCCCATATGTGGTTCAACTGGATCCTTCCCTTGAATATTGTTTCTCTCTCATGTCATGTAGGTAAGGCGATCTACCATAACCCATATTGCATCTTGACCTTCCTTAATCTAGGGGAGACTTACCACAACACCCATAGTGATGAACTCCCATTCCCTCTCAGGGACTCTTTTATCCTCTAAATCGATATAGTAGGTTACTAGTGTTCGTCCTTCACCTCTTGTCTTGCATGGCAACATACCCCATGCAACTTCATATTAGGCATCCAAAGTACTAATATCACTTATTATCTTGGTAGTACCACGATATATGGTGATCTTAAATCATGATCTCCTGTATGTCATGATTCCTCAAGATCGATTCCTCAAAAACCCTAAACCACTCTCATCAGGGTTTTATCACCTTCCTATTCAAAGAAGTACATCTGAGATTCTATAATCATCTTTTTATTGCATCATAGCCTAGGATGGCTAACCAACCAACTACTAACTTATTCAAAAAAAATTCATTCGAGTTAGCCAAACATATCTTCCTTTTCAAACTTAGGGCTAACCGAACAACCTCTTTTAGCCTCTAGCTAAACTAAGAAGTTGCATCTCAACCAGGGCATCCATTACCACCTCATATCCTTCTGTGTTAGGTAATCCTGAAGACGTACACCTTCATGTATTCCACTTTATCATCTCATCTCGGACTCAAAAAGAAAACTTAGAGCTCATCTTCTTGGTTATCAAACTCAACCTTGTATGAATCGTAAAAACCACAACTCATGATAAACATCCTCACAAGATGACTACCTTAATACTCTTAATGTTTGTAAACCATCCACATATCGTTCACTTCCACAAGGTTATGTTATCATCTATGTCCTCATACCTCATGGCAACATTCCAACTCACATCATCTTTTATTATTGGTGTATGGCATGCGTATTGTCCTATCTCTCACTCCCATAACAAGATGAAATAAGCATTTGGTTGTAGTCTAAATACAAAGTTCTTCCCATTCTAAGAGTAGAGATGGTACATCCCACCTTGCCGGTACACCTTCAAATCTAAATTGAAACGTGCTACATATGTCTCTACATCACGATCATCTCGATGTCAAAGTTACTTCCATGGAAAACTAATCTCGAACCTACTTGGGTCCACACACAATCCTTGGTCATCTCCTCTAGATCTGTAGGGTGTCGACACTTTTGGGGTCATCCCTCATACCTTATGAATCCAGAGAGTGCCCTACTCATCTTTCCTTTGGGTCCCATGAGTCCATGAAGGTGATCAATCTCCTAACCCATGGCCCTCAGACAATGATAGTTGTTACCTCCCCACCCTATGGTCATGTGCAACTAGGTAATTAGGCAACTCCTACTTCCATCAGTCTTATCCCTAATTGGCCCCATGATAGACTTAGGATTCTAATCATAGTACATATCCAACTTAGAACCTTACCCAATCCTTCATCATCTCTCTCTACATTCCTGGGCTGTCTTTCATCCTTTCACAGGGGTCATGGCGACCTTCCTACCTTGGTTAGGCCCCATACTGGTTACCTCCATGGTAACACATCCACATACACTTAGAGATGGTTATCTATGGGTCCAGAGGTTCATTCCCACACTATGTACTTTTCACTTAGCTCCTCAAGATCCTAAGAGATCTCTTTAGGTTTCCTCAAAACCCATAAAAACCGGTATACACCCTACAAAAGGGTCCCTCTCCCAGGATGGGAGGAAACTACACCTAGATAGCAAAGGTCACAAATGCCCTTATGTCCAGGGTTTACATCCACATGGGCATGCTTAACCCTAGAAAGCTACTATGGCACAAGCAGACCACCTATTAAACCATGCTAGGTCATACTGGTTCTCATTCCTCAACATTGGACCATGAACAAACCTTATCATGCCACCACCTTGGTTGTGAGGGATTCATCAACCATACCTTTGACTTAAAGGGGTTTCCCTTTTCCTCTAAACATGAGGAGTGCCATGCTCAACTCTATATAAACTCAAATCTCATAATGACCATTAGGTACACCACTTCCCCTCTTAGACCTAGGTTCACTTTTTGGGTGTCCAACTGCATGATCAACCTCTTAACCACGAATCAAACATGTACAAGGTTTGACATGCAATTCCTGTCATCCTTCTACTCAAGCAACACTTCAGAGTGGAGTCCTCCTCAAGGACAACCAACAAGGTATAAGGCCTCACAACCTAATACTAAGCCTCTTCAGGGTCTAAGGAACTCTTCTTCCTAACTCAGAAGGTAAGCAACTATTTACACATAGGTACTTGAAACCTCATCCTATTTCTAGGGTTTGGTTCCTCTAAAGGCAACCCAGATATCATGAGCCTCCAGGGATCATGCATGAGGCAACCACAACCATCCACTTAGGTCACATCATCCTCCACTCCCCGTTGTTTCTTATACCTCAAAGTCTAAGCCTCCAACCTTCTTGCTTGGGGTCCTGTTCTCTCTATCTAGAGCTAACCCTACATACAACGTTACTACGAGGGGTCCTCTCTCCATGAAGGTGGATCAAGCTCACAAGCATACCCCTACATGGGTGAAGCCTATGTTCAGACTTATGTTTGCTCAAGGCTATCCATAGCTCTTTATGCTTATCTCATAAGCTATCCATCATACTCTCCTAGCTAGGGTTTTATCCTACTTCTTGCACCACTGTCGTACACTGGGGGCATGCTATTCCCTACTTGCATAAGCCTATAGGGTTTCTATAGGTCCTTCTATAACCTCATCAAGGAAGGAGCTATCCTTCACTCTAAAATGCACGACCCTTCCCAGGGTTGGGTCGCCAAAGGTACTAGGTTATCCAACCTCTCATGGCTCATATGGCATCTAAAGGCATGTCCATCCAAACATCCAGTCTACCATGACATCTAACTCATCAGGCCATCTCTCTCTCTAACCACCACTTAGGGTTAGGGTTAGCATCATCCTCACAGGATGTACTAGGTCTCTACTTATAATGGAGGTCTCTACCTCCAAGACTAACTTTCTCTACTCATCCTTCTGACAAGGGGGTCTAGCCTCAGGTCTCTCCTGAGGGCATGACAACATATGTCATCTGACCTAAGCATGCATCTATTCTTTAGTTTACGCTTAAACTATTAAGCTTATGTCCATGACATTTTATTTACATTCTTTTCATTAATTTGGTGGAGGATTCCTTAAACCTTATCAAACTTACCCATACCTCAAGAGGGTGAGGAAAAGAGAGAAAACCCTAATCCTTATAATCCTTAATAGCATTTGAGTTGAGAAGGGATGAGCAAGATGAGAGAGTCCTAAAGGTATCTTATTTCGAGTCAAATCCTGAGACATTGGCTAGGCAATCACACTAATCCGGGAGTCCTTATATTCCAACTAGCGGTGTAGAGGAAAATCTTGCCAACCTCCAGATGTGATCCTTTTCTAGACACCTATGTCTTTCAGAAAATCCTCTAATAACTCCCTTGGGTTCTACAGAGTTTGTAAGATTTAATAACTATTAAAGATTAAATGAGGAACCTATTCTCTGATACCAAATGTAACAACCCCACCTCCTGATAACCCCCAATTAAGGGAAACCAAGAGGTCAGAGCCATTATCCCAATTAACAGGATCAAATGTTCGACAAATAATCAATAACAATTATCAAATTCTACCAACTAAACTGAAAGGCTGTAATAAAATGAAACTTTGCATACCTTTTTCAAAAACTTAGATATCTACTTCTATCCACATCTGGAGTCTATTCTAACTAATCCTCCTTTGTAATTTAACTCTTATTGAATTCCACATATGCCACTTTACTGTTTGTCCTTTTCAATCTTGTACCTAAAACACTGACAAACAAAATGTTAGTCAGCATATCGAAATATGCCGGTATGTGGGGACAACTAAAATTTTGCAAATATGGCTAACAATCTAAATATCACAATCAAGTTAATTAACAAGCCAAATTACACTTTCAATGTGACATTCTCCACTGCTTTTGCCCTAACCCTTGCATACCCACCTTAGGGTTTCTCTTTTGCCATTGACTTAAGGCCACCTTCTCAATCCCGAGCTTGGTGCCTAGGGTCACCCTTCATGGTGCCCTTTAGTCATGCAATATCATAGGCCACCTTCTCAATCCCGAGCTTGGTGCCTGGGGTCACCACTCATGGTGCCCATAGGTCTTCCCTCCTGGGCTTGACCTATTGTATCATCCATCAGGGTGGCATGTAGGTGCGAGAATACACACTTATATTATTATTGTGATAATCATAGTGATTTTATAATTTGCAAGTATGAACATCCAAACTAATAAGTTGCATTCAAAGTGATGAATCATCCGGGAAACTCTTCGGAAAACTAATGCGATTAACCATAATTAACCACATACCTATCAAGCTAACTTGATTGCAGAAATAATTCAACCAATTAAGAAACCAAGCAAGCAAACACAAAGTTGATCGTGAAATATACATCCAATTTCCTATCATTGATCATGCCATCAAGATCTATTAAACCTAGCTTACTTCCTAGGGTTTCTAGTCCACTTTTAGGGTTTCCATTGCAATTAGGGTTTCGCTATTTTAAACCCTAATTTTATGCAATTACTCACAAACCCTAATTATCTCATCTATTCTTCACGAAAGATATTAAGGTTATCTTTAAATGACATATAACCCTAATTTCGGATTAAAGGCACAATTATCCATCAGTCAAGTCCATTAAACCTCTCTTACATTAAAACTACATGTTTTATCTTTTTAATTCATGACAAGATCATTGGGCCTAATTATCATCTTTGGTTCCTTCCGAATTAACAACTCATAGTTCATGATGATCTAATTCACATATGAACTCTTTTTATCATTAATTCCACCTTTATCCATTAGAAAACCCTAATTACTATATTAAGGGTATTTATCCACAATTAGGAACTTTTATACTCAAAATAGATTAGAACCATCATTTAACAACATATTTTCATAATTTTCAAATTAAATATGATCTTCTCCTATTTTACCCTAAATTATGCAAGAAACATCTAGATTCAGTTCAAGTTTATCATTAACTATTCAACATGTTGCAATTACTCAATTTCATCAACTAAGCAATATGAACTTAACCAATATGCTCAATTAGGGTTTCTTAATCTAATACATAATCAATTTTCATTAGATTAACACACTTTTGCAAATAGGAACAAATTCAGGTTCTCAAACCCATTTTAATGTGTTCCTCATATTTTTCTTAGCAACTTTCATATTTTTACTTTATTCATCTGAGCTTCCTAACAGAAGTTATGATTTTTGCAAAGTAATTCATTTTTCTGGATTTTCTAATATTTTATGACATTATCAAAATTTCTCTAGTCATTCGATCAGTGGTCTGCTGGACCACGAGGGATCCAATGGCCTAGAATTTGTGCGCCTAACTTTAGATTTAAAGTTATGAAATACTATTTTGCCCTTACCTTCCTTCACAGACGTCGGGGGTAACAAGGTCTTTTCCCCCTTTCTCTTCTTCTTACTCACGAGTCCATCCCCTGTTCGTGAACTGGTGCTTGCCCGTGGTCAACCTCAGGGTTGACTCCGAGCATCTGGCTTCCCCAACCGCCTTGGATTCCACCGCACCTCCTCTTATCCTCTCTGAACTCAAAGGCGCCCTCAGATTCTCCAGACGTGGCTCGAATTCTCCAGATGTGCTCCAAGTTGGAGGTGAAGGTCGAGATTCATCTCGCAATTGACCGCGTAACTCAACTCGTCTCTTCCACGCAAACTTGAAGGCAAGCTTGGAGTCTCTCCTCAAGGCATGTAGCCCCTTATATATATAGGCAGGTCAAAGAGGATATCCCAATCAGATTTGGGTGTTTTGCTTGGCAACCACGAAACTTACCAAAACCTAGGTCTCCTAGGTTCAGATTCTTCTCCTGAATCTACTGGACTGATTTCCTTAATGATTTGTCCATTATATTTCAAGATAATCACTCTGGAAATCCCAAACTCATCCGAACAAGGAAAGTGACAACACAACCACTGTTCGATCCGAATCCAACGACTGTAGTGTCACGCGCAAAAATGGAAAATAGGGAAAATAGGATAATTCCCTTAGAAATAAAGGATTCCCTTTCACTTTGTAAAAAGCATAACTCTCAAACCGATTATCCAATTAATACCAAAATTTGAGGGAAAGTCCATAATGACTTAATCTACCTCTATACCAATATTGGGTTCATTATCTAAAAAAAAACGTGCCTTTTCCTTAAGTGAAAGATATTACTCAATTAAGTATATTTCTCACCTATTTTCTCTATCCTTTGCTATTAAATTATTATCTTGAATTCCTTGGACCTCAACGAACCCTAAAGGCACGAAATCCCATCTTGGGGAAATATTCCTTTGCCTTTTCTCTTATCATATATCCCGTCCTTACTTATTTCTTTATCAAAAGATTTCTTTTCAAGGATTTCTCTTTATCTTTTATTTTCTTTTTTTCCCTATTTTCATATTTCTTTTATTAGAAATCATATGTAAACAAATTTACTCAATTGTGGCCACTAATTCCACTTTGTAGAGATTTCTATGTATTTTTCATAATTACTTTGCTTAACATCCATTATCTTGTATCTTTTTGTAATATTTGGACTTTTCTTCTTTTCTTCTCTTTTATATCCATTATTGGAGGAATATAATAATAGGAATCACAAAATTCCTATCCAAAGGAATATTTTCAAAGAAACACATCCTTTGAAGCAAAGCATACAAACTTTTTAATCCAGCCAATAATAATGAAATTATTACATTTCAATTATGAAAACATATGCAAAAATTGAGGTTGTAATCTACCAATCTTTAATGGGAGTAATTTCCTCTATTGGAGAAGAAGGCTTCAATTCTACATTCAAGGATCAAGTCTTGAGATGTGGAAAATGGTGAACATCCCATACAATCTACCAAAGACAAAGATTGAAGAATGGCATGATGCTACCTTGAAGAAAGCAACCTTGAATGCTAGAGCCATGCACATCCTCTATGCCACCATGACCTCCTGAGTTCAACTGGATTTCTTCTTGTTAGACAGTCTATGAGGTATGGAGAAAGCTATGCACCACCTATGAGGAGATAGATCAAGTGAAGGAAATCAAAGTCTACATGCTCAAAGGGCTGCTTGAAAACTTCAAGATGGGAAAGAAGGAGAAGATAGCCAACATGTACTCAAGGCTCAACACCATTGTGAATGGTCTTGTTGTTCTAGAACATCCTATGTCTAGTGGAGAGATCAACTCAAAGATCCTTAGAACTCTCCCCAAGAGGTGGGAACTCAAGGTGACTTCCATTGAAGAAGATAGATCTCTTAAGGATGTCCCTATTGAAGAGCTCATTGGAAATCTACAAGCACATGAAGTCACACTTGACAAGAGAGAATAAGTTGAAAGACAAGAGGAGAAAGAGCTAAAGAAAATGAAGAAGGCAGAAATGAAGGATCAAATCGAAGCTATTATGGGACAAGCCTCTCCATCCTCTCATGTTGAAGAAGTAATCCAAGAGTAGATTCTACAAAGGCAAGTCCTCCTCCATCCGATGCTTCACATGTGGAAAGAAGGGTCACTAAAAGGAAGATTTCCCACAAGGCAAAAAGACCCATCTTTACAAGAGAAGAGAGGAGAAGTACAAGAAGAAGGAGAAATGGCACTCAAGCTCAAGTGACTCCTCCAATTCAAGCTTAAGTGAAGAATCAAGTGAAGAGTCAAGTGGAAGATCAAGCTCTAGTGAAGAAGGAAAATGTCATTTTTCTCTCATGACAACAACAAGTAAAGAATCAAGTGAGGTAAATATAAACTCTTTAGATAAAGAATCTTTGATTACTATAATTCATGATACTTGTTCTTGTACTAAGTCTTCTAAAAAGAAAAGGAAAAAGCTTGCTAGAATTGTTGACAATATGCATGTAGAATTATATGATCTTGAACATGCAAATTCTCACTTGCTTGATGATAAAAATGCTTGTCTTAGCCAAGTAGACTCTCTTAAACTTGAAAATGCTATTTTGCTTGATAAGATTAGATTTCTAGAAGCTCAACCTCTTATACCTAGTTCTAATGAAGAGCATACTTTAATTATTGATTCTCCCATGCATGATATTGATGTTCTTAAATCTAAAAACAAGGACAAAGAATTTGTTTTGCAAGGATTAGAATCTAAAAATGGTGTTTATCTTTCTAAGATTGCTTTTCTTGAAACAGAAAATGCCTCCTTACTTGCTAAAATCAATGTGCTTGAATCTTGTTCTAGTTTTGCTAGTAGAGAGAATGATGTTTCTACTCTTCATATTGATAGAGATTCTTATTTAACTAAAAATTTTGGTTAGAAAATGATCTTTTGCATGCTAGAGATAATATCAATCATTTGTCTTCTAATATTGCTTCTCTTATGCATGATAATGATAGTTTGAGAACTTCTTTGCAAAGATTCTTAGTTGGTAAAAGGAATCTTAATGATATACTACACCATACAACTAAACAAATTGGTAGACATGGTTTGGGGTATGATAGTAGTGAAAAACCACTAGAGGGGGGTGAATAGGGTTTTATGGATATTTTAAAATAATTTGACTCAAACAACCACAATTGAGATAATAAGAAGGAGACAAGGTGTTTAGAGTTGTCCAACCTTAGCAAATACTAAGGTAGTCAATCCACTACCCGGTTGCTTACCCAATCGGGATTTTGAAAGTATTAAATTTTCTTACCTCACAATGATATTACATAAAATTACAATACTTTCTACACCCTTTAGATAGCCTTCACCTTGAAGTAGTCTCACCAACTTTGAAGCAACCTTCCTTGAAGTAACTTCAAGCTCCCCCTTGAAGTAGGCTTCCTCTTGAAGTAGCTTCCGGTTGAGACAACCTTCTAGAAGTAGTCCAAAGATCTCCTTCTTCACCAAGAAGATCAAACTCTCTCCAATCCGCAGCCTCTAATCCTAGGAGTAGCAAGGAGAGTACAAGCAATAAGAAAGAACAAGAAAGGAAATGGAAATTACAATTTACCACTTGAAGCACAAGGCTTGATTTCCTATATCAAGCGTATTGATCTCCTAACCAATGAGTATGGAAGTGTAGGTTTAGTGGATAGGAGATGCTAGCCTATAGGACACGAATTTGGAGCAAAGGAAATGAGTAGCAAGTACTAGTGTTGCTCAATTGCTCAAAACAGATTGCCAATTGCAAGTATGAAAGCTCAAGTATTGCATAAGTGTGTTTTGGGTGTCCTATTGCTTGTCCTATTTATAGGAATAGCCTATGGATGCTTAAGGACGTTCTAGACACTTTCTAGGGGGTTCTTAGTGCTTAACTAGCCGTTAGGTAACCATTAGTTGCTTTAACAATGGCTAGTTAATTAACTCTAAAAAGTGCAGATAGAACTCATCTCGGTCAAAGAATTGTTGACCGAGAGTCCTTCTCGGTCGAGGGCTTGTCGACTGAGGGATTGTCTGGAGCAAGTGTATATAACGTTCTAATCCAACTCCCAACTACCTTGTCTGATGTGTCTAACGGCTACTTGGGTCTTTCTTGGTCGAAGAGTTTTTCGACCGAGAGTGCCTCGGTCGAGAATTTTGTCGACTGAGATTAACCATGTTTCAATGTTTTTAACTAAGTACTAAGTGTGTGTATGAATGTGCAGTTGTGACACTATTGTAGGGGATGACCTATCTAAGTGTTGTGATTGACTAGGGAAGATCTAACGCTTGATTTACATGATGTCTAATTACTTATACATTATATATCTTGTACATGTTTTTACATTTGATTACAATCGTGAATTTAAGTCATTAGAGCATATAGATCTTCCAAGTAGTTTTTCATCCACATAATTCCTACAACACTCAAGTAGCACGTTAGATTCACAAGAATGAAATGTTTGTCATTATCAAAACAAAAGGATTAAATGATGTCCATTTAGCCAACAATCTCCCCCTTTTTGAAGATGACAAACATTTCCAAAATATAAATCAACTAGTCTTTAAAATGAGTTAAGTTTCATACCTGAGATTTACTTTGTCATTTTCTTCTCTTGTTTATGAAATGTGTGCTTATTATTCCCAAAGAAGTATGGAACATAAAATCCAATTCTTTAGGGAATATAGCAACTTTTAATGTAAAGCTAAGAGATTATGAAACTCATTGATTGAGTTTTTCAAAGTTTCCATTTTAAGATTTACATTTATTTATCCCCCTTTGTCATCTCAAAAAGATATCCGTTGAAAACAAATGTAGAAAAACTCCCCCTTAATTTGATATCCCTCATAAAAAGATAACCATCAAATCTTTCTAAAAAAATGTCCATTTGGAAGCCAAAAATAACACGATTAAAACCATTTTCAAGAAGCATAAATATCAAAGAAAACATCCTCTAAGGGAGTGATAAGTAGTTGCTTCCTTATTTTGTTAAATTGGTTTATTGGAAGCGGTTTTGTGAAAATATCAGCCAATTGATCTTCTGTATCAACATGATGAAGGGGTACATGATTTTTAGAGATATGATCCCTTAAAAAGTGATGACGAATTTTAATATGTTTGGCTCGGCTGTGTAAAATGGGATTATGTGCTAAGTTTATAGCGCTTGTGTTGTCACAAAAGATAGGTGTGGATGAAAAAGTAAAGCCATAATCATTTAACACTTGTTGCGTATAAAGCACTTGAGCACAACAAGATCCGATTGCAATATATTCAACTTCAGTTGTAGAGAGGGCAACCATATTTTGTTTCTTACTGAACCAAGATACTAAGGGTCTTCCTAACAAGAAACAACTACCACTTGTGCTCTTGCGATCAATTCAACAACCAGCGTAGTCGGCATCAGTATAAGCTGTAAAATCCAAGGATTGCCCTTTAGGATACCATAAACCATAACATGTGGTGCCGGCTAAATATCAAAAAATCAGTTTGACGGTTTGAAAATGGGTTTGCATAGGCTGTGATTGAAATTGAGCACAAAGACCAACTAAAAATATAATGTCCAGTCTAGAAGCGGTTAAGTAAAGCAAACTACCAATCATGGCTCTATATAAGGAGTCATCAATAGGTTCCCCATTTTCATCCTTATCAATTTTAGTGGAGGTAGCCATTGGAGTGGTAGCATGTTTGCACTGGTCCATCCCAAAGCGTTTTAAGAGTTCATTTGTATACTTTTCTTGGCTTATAAAAATTCCGGAAGGCATTTGTTTTATTTGAAAACCAAGAAAGAAAGTTAGTTCACCCATGAGGCTCATTTCAAATTCTTGTTGCATAATATCACTAAATTGTTTGCACAGTGATTCATTTGAAGCACCAAAGATAATGTCATCAACATATATTTGAACAACTAGAAAATCAGATGCATATGTTTTGAAAAATAAAGTAGAATCTGAATTTCCAATAGAAAAATCATTATCAAATAGATAGTTCTTGAGCCTTTCATACCAATTCCTAGGTGCTTGTTTTAATCCATAAAGTGCTTTCTTAAGTTTGTATACATAGTCACCTTTTTTTGGTATTTCAAAACTAGGTGGTTGGGCAACATATACTTCTTCTTGGATTATTCCATTAAGAAATGCACTTTTTACATCCATTTGGAAAAGTTTGATGTTTTTGTGTGCAACTATAGCTAGTATCATTCTAATGGCTTCAAGTCTTGCTACTGGTGCATAAGTTTCATCAAAGTCTATCCCTTCTTGTTGATTATATCCTTGTGCTACTAACCTAGATTTATTTCTTACCACTTCTCCTGCTTCATTTAACTTATTTCTAAAAACCCATTTAGTTCCAATAATGGTTTTATCTTGTGGTTTAGGAACTAAGTCCCATACATCATTTTTAGTGAATTAGTTTAATTCTTCTTACATTGCCATTATCCAATAGTCATCTTTGAGAGCTTCAGTCACCTTCTTAGGTTCAATTATAGAAACAAATGCCATATTTGCAACATCTTTAAAAGAAGAACGGGTTTTGACTCTATCATTTGGATTTCCAATGATCAATTCTTGAGGATGATCCTTAATGAGTCTAGGAACAGATTGTGTATCAACTTGGTGATTATTAGTAGTATTGTTGTCACTATCATTTGGTAAGGATAAGTTTTCTAATTGATGAGTGAGGTCAATTATTTCAAGATTTTTAGATTGTAGTTCTTCATGAAAGGTAATGTGAATGGATTCCTCAACTTTTCTAGAAATAGTGTTATAGACTCTAAATGCTTTGCTAGAGGTGGAATATCCCAAGAAAAAGGCGTTATGTGATTTAGAGTCAAACTTGTCTCTATCATCTTTTGTGTTCAATATATAGCATGTTAATACGAAAGTATGAAAATAGTCAACCCTAGGTTTCTTAGTATATATGACTTCATATGGTGTTTTCTTCAAATAAGAGTGAACAATTACTCTATTTAGCACATAGCAAGCTGTGTTTACCGCTTCAGCCCAAAATGTTTTAGGTGTATTATGTTCAAGCATCATAGTCCTAGCCATTTCTTATAGTGATCGATTTTTCCTTTCAACTATGCCATTTTGTTGTAGAGTGCGTGGAGCAGAAAAATTGTGAGTGTAGCCTTGAGATGTGCAAAATTCTTCAAATAAATGGTTCTCAAATTCTCCATCATGATCACTCCTAATTGTACATATTTTATTTTTTAGTAGGTTTTCAATCTTGGAACAAAATTTTATAAAAATTTGAATAGCATCATCTTTGTTTGCAAGAAAGTGTACCCATGTATATCTACTATAATCATCAACAATAACAAAACAATATCTTTTTCCACCAATAGATTGTGTCCGCATAGGTCCAAACAAGTCCATATGAATGAGTTCTAGTGATCTAGAAGTGCTAAGTACATTTTTGGGTTTAAAAGAGGTTTTAGTCTGTTTACCCAAAGTACATGGTTCACAATTTTCGGTTTGATCAAAAGATAATTTAGGCAAACCACGAACAAGATCATATTTAACTAGCTTTTTGATAACATGTGAACTAGCATGACCCAATTTTCTATGCCATAGTTGTAAGGAATTTTCTTTTGCAAGTAAGCATTTTCCAACTACATATTACAAAGAATTAGGTCTAAGAATATAAAGATTTCCAACTCTTTTTCCTTCGTAAATGACATTTCTAGTATTTTCTATTAGTAACTTGCAACAATTTTTGTTGAATAAAACATCATATCCACTATCACATAATTGACTAACACTTATTAAATTGTGGTGCAGGCCATCAACAAGTAAAACATTCTTTATTTCAAGGTTTGTACCAATATTACCTATTCCAACAATTTTACCTTTACCATTGTCTCCATAAGTGACTGTTCCACTTTTCTTTTCCTCAAAAGTTTGAAATGCCTCCTTGTTTCCAGTCATGTGTTTGGAACATCCACTGTCGACCATCCAATCCTGCATTAAGATGTAGGTTTTGGTACCCATGTGATGGTCCGTTATGGTTAGGTACATTTAATGCCAAACTGAACATGTTTTAACAAAGAAAACTGAACATAACTTCATTCGGTCGACAAACGTTTGACCGACAGGTGTCTCAGTCGACCAATTTGTCGATCGATAAAGTTGTTGTTCTACAGATTAAGACTCAATAGAAACAGAAGTATGTTCAGTCAACCATTTGTCGATCGATTTTTTCTTCGATCAATCTTTTCTCGACCGAAATAGTTGCTATTTTACTAAGATTTTTGCTGTAGATTTTGGTTTGTCACAGGTATTCGCTCGGTCAAAGTTTTTCTCGACCGAGAGTAACTCGGTCGAACTTTTTGTCGACCGAAAGTGTTTCTGTTTGTCTCAGTAATTTGTTTATATCAGTTCTGAATTTAAAATAACACATGAAGTTATTTGTTTAGTTGAGATAAGACATTTTGATTTTCAAAACTAAGCATTCGATCATATCTCAACTAAAATACATTCAAGTCTTCTAATTTTGAGGTTTGGGGACCCAAACTAACTCAGAATCTTTCTTCTTATAAGGGCATGAAAAAGAGTAATGTCCAAGACGTATACAGAAATGACAAGAAATAAAGTCAATTTCATTTATCTTTCTAGGATTTGGGATGGTGTTCTTAGGTACAAACATGATCTTTGTCTTGGATGCTCTTTTAGGTTCATTTCTTTTTGGAACATAACCTAAGCCTTTTCTTCTATTGTAGCTAGAAGAATATTTCAGAATATTATTAAGAACATTATTCCCCCTTAAGCCATTAATTTCTCTTTGTAGCTTAGCATTCTCATCCATTTTCTTATTAATATATGTCCTTGCTTGATTTAAATCAGATAATAAAGAGTTTCTTTCCTTAACAACATTATCATAGTCAAAATGATTACATAGAATGGGTTGAGTCTGAAAATTGTTTAGTTTAGCAAGCAAATCAGCCTTTTCTTGGGAAAGAAGATCATGATTCATTTCTAAATCAAGTAGCTTTATATTGCAGTCATCTAAAGATGATTTCAAAGTCAAATTTTCAGAAGCAATATTGTTCTTTTCATAGGAAAGATCATTTAATTTAGCATATAGATCCTCATTTGTTTTAGTAGCCTTCTTTAGTTTCTTTTTGTAGTCAACATACTTATCATGAGTTTCTTGTAGACTAACAATTAGATCTTCTTTTGGCAAATCAAGAAGGCTTACCTCTTGAGAATCATCATCATCTTCTTTTGCCATAAGACACTCTACATTCTCTTCTCCACTTTCACTCTCACTTGATTCATCCCACGCAGCTTTATAGGCTATTTCTCCCTTCTTCTTGGATGAGCTTTTCTTTCCTTTCTTTGCTTTAGGACATTCATTTTTGAGATATCCTTTCTTTCCACATTCAAAGCACCTAGGAGGGGAAGAAGAAGAACCAACAATTTTGTTAGATCTAAATCTTCTATATTTCTTACCATTAACGATTAGAGCTTATTCTCCCTCTCCATCACTTGTTTCATCACTTTCTTGTGTGACATCTTTGAAGCTTTGAGAGTTATATCTTTCTTTCTTCCTTGTTGAAGTTCACGCTCTCGTCGTTCCTCTTCCTCCAAGGTTGCCTCATGTGCTTCTAGGTTGCCAATGAGTTGTTGCATCCTTAGTCGAGTGAGATCATTTGCTTCTTCAATGGCAGTCACTTTGGGCTTGTACTTGGGAGGGAGAGATCTAAGAATCTTTGACACTTGGTCTTCCTCACTAATCACTTTGCCTAAAGCATTCAAACCATTTACAATAGAAGAGAATTTTGCATACATTTCGATTATAGATTCATTTTGATCCATACAAAATTGTTCAAATTTCTGCTTAAGCATTCCGATTTTAGAATTCATGACTTGAACAGTTCCTTCATATGTTGTAGAAAATATATGCCATATCTCATATGCCATTTCACAATTTGATATTCTATTAAACTCACCAACGGAAATTGAACAATATAGTATACTTACAACTTTTGCATTCATTTGGGATGACTTTACCGTATTAGCATCCCAATTTGCATATTCCGTTTGAGGAAGTTCATATGGAGCAGATACCATTCTCCATAAATCCCAGCTGATTCCTTGGAAGAAAAATTGCATCCTCCTCTTCCAGTAGGTGTAGTTAGTGCCATCAAAAGCTGGAGGTCTAGCCACGAGTGTTCCTTCCCAGTTGAGGTTGTTGAGTACCCCGTCACCCATTCTTCAAGACTTTGTTAGAGTTCCTTGAAGCCCTGCTCTGATACCAATTGAAAAAC
The DNA here is from genome assembly GCA_963693085.1 of Alisma plantago-aquatica. Taxonomy (NCBI): domain Eukaryota; kingdom Viridiplantae; phylum Streptophyta; class Magnoliopsida; order Alismatales; family Alismataceae; genus Alisma; species Alisma plantago-aquatica. The sequence continues at coordinate 235,554,998 of OY856410.1, forward strand.
CACTAGAGGGGGGGTGAATAGGGTTTTATGGATATTTTAAAATAATTTGACTCAAACAACCAAAATTGAGATAATAAGAAGCAGACAAGGTGTTTAGAGTGGTTCCAACCTTAGCAAATACTAAGGAAGTCAATCCACTACCCGGTTGCTTACCCAACTGGGATTTTGAAAGTATTAAATTTTATTACCTCACAAGGATATTACATAAAATTACAATACTTTATACACCCTTTGGACAGCCTTCACCTTGAAATAGTCTCACCAATTATGAAGCAGCCTTCCTTGAAGTAACTTCAAGCTCCCCCTTAAAGTAGCCTTCCTCTTGAAGTAGCTTCCCGTTGAGACAACCTTCTAGAAGTAGTCCAAAGATCTCCTTCTTCACCAAGAAGATCAAACTCTCTCCAATCCATAGCCTCCAATCCTAGGAGTAGCAAGGAGAGTACAAGCAATAAGAAAGAACAAGAAAGGAAATGGAAATTACAATTTACCACTTGAAGCACAAGGTTTGATTTCCTATATCAAACATATTGATCTCCTAACCAATGAGTATGGAAGTGTAGGTTTAGTGGATAGGAGATGCTAGCCTATAGGACACAAATTTGGAGCAAAGGAAATGAGTAGCAAGTACTAGTGTTGCTCAATTGCTCAAAACAGATTGCCAATTGCAAGTATGAAAGCTCAAGTATTGCACAAGTGTGTTTTGGGTGTCCTATGGCTTGTCCAATTTATAGGAATGGCCTATGGGTGCTTAAGGACGTTCTAGACACTTTCTAGAGGGTTCTTAGTTCTTAACTAGCTGTTAGGTAACCATTAGTTGCTTTAACAACGACTAGTTAATTAACTCTAAAAAGTGCAGACAGAACTCATCTCGGTCGAAGAATTGTCGACCGAGAGTCCTTTTCGGTCGAGGGCTTGTCGACCGAGGGACTGTCTGGAGAAAGTGTATATAACATTCTAATCCAACTCCCAACTACCTTGTCTGCTGTGTCTAATGGCTACTTGGGTCTTTCTCGGTCGAAGAGTTTGTCGACCGAGAGTGTCTCGGTCGAGAATTTTGTCGACCAAGATTAACCTTGTTTCAATGTTTTAAACTAAGTACTAAGTGTGTGTATGAATGTGCAGTTGTGACACTATTGTAGGGGATGACCTATCTAAGTATTGTGATTGACTAGGGAAGATCTAACACTTGATTTACATGATGTCTAAGTACATGTACATTATATATCTTATACAAGGTTTTACATTTGATTACAATCATGAATTAAAGTCATTAGAGCATATAGATCTTCCAAGTAGTTTGTCATCCACCTAATTCTTGCAACACTCAAGTAGCACGTTAGATTCACAAGAATGACATGTTTGTCATTATCAAAACAAAGGGATTAAATGATGTCCATTTAGCCAAGAAGTAGTCAAAGGAACAACAAAGGTAAAGGACCTCCAATCTTCCATGGAGAATCCTCTGGTTTCAAGACTATGGGCACATGCAACTATTGCAATGAAATTGGTCATTATTCTACTTGTTGCACTTTTAGGAAAGCACCCAAGAGAAATAGGACTTGGGTTGCTAAGCTAATTCCTCCGGACCCAAAACATGATTGGGGACCATTTCATCTTTCTTCTTGCAGGTCACATGCAAATGGATTGACTTGAGCTATTGAATTGCAAATTGACATCTCAATCCACATGAAAGAAGAAATGTGAGATGTGTATAGGGTGACAATAAGTGGAGAAAGGAATGGTAAGAACAAAGGTAAAAGTTTTCTTGCTTTTAACCATTTCTAACTTGTTTTTATAAAGTTAGTGTGCACTATACATGTGGTTTTTGAGTCAAAAGTGGTATTTTGTGATTCTCTTCACACTCTTGCTCAAAAACTGTTTCTAATGCTTCTATAGTGCATTACTAACTTTCTTACACATGTTTGGATATGTTTTGTATATTTAGCATGCCTTTAAATATGTTTTTATGAAATATATGTGTTTTTTGATAGCAGCTCTGTCGGTCAAGTTTGTCCTATTTGAAACTCGACTGATAAGCACCAATGGGTATTGCTAAAAAATGTCATCGTTCGAGTTGTCAGTACACATAACTCAACCGATTACACTGTGCATAGAATATACATTTGGATTATTGAATGAGAATTTCCCTCTCAACTAGATTTTCTCAACCAAAAGCCTTATTATTTGGCACTCCCTTGGTACCTTTATATATGCATGTTGCCATGTTTTGAATTGCCTATCTTTCTTACAACTCTATCTTGTTAATTTCTCTAAATTTATATATCTATATATTGCAATTACTTTCTTTGAGTTGTTTTGCAGGTTTTGATGATGATCTCTTCGGATCTCTTGGTTGTGTCTTAAATTGCTTCCGTTGTGCTCTAACTTTCTACATCTATCTCGTTGTATATCTTTTTTTGATACAAGCTTGAGGTTCTTAGTGGTAATCATATTATGGTAAGGATGCATATCTAGTGAGTTATATCCTTGCTTCTAAAATTGCATATCTCTATGTTTGGATATATATCTACATCTACTCATAGCTTGATCTATCTTGTGTATCTGTTAGTATCTCTTGTTATGATCTAGATCCTACTAGTAGTCCTAAATTGTGATAACATCTACTAGTAGTTCACATACATGTACTTCTAACCTTGTTTATAATTGACATCTTTGCTCATCAAGTGGTATTTCACTATATGCTATGTGTGTATCTTGTTTCAAACTTGCTCAAGCTTGTTCCTTGAATTGCATATCTACTATATTGAGTTGCTTGCATAACTTTGTGATGCATGATGTATAAAGATACATTGCATATAGAAATTGGAGTTTGTTTTTATTTTATGCAGATTTTGCTCCAGTTTCAGTTTTTGGTGCAAGACTAGTGTTTTTTATGCATAAGTCCATTAGAATCATGTTGTAAATCACTTGTAATGATTGTATGACTTGTAATTAAGCTTAGAAAAAATCAAGACCACTTAGATCGAATATTTAAGCACTCAAAAGCCATTTTCTAAAAATCACATCAGGTTGTTCATCGGTCGAGTTACAAACTCGACCGATCCTGATTGGATCTTGAAAATGACTTTTGATCAGTATAGTTTACACTTCACATAACTCAACCGATGGAGTACCTGACCAATTCAATTTTAATTGGTTAATCAAGTTTCATCAGGACAAACTCGACTGATGGTCTGAATAATGGCTTTGTCTTTTACTCTATCGGTCGAGTTACCCTTATAGAAACTTGACCGATTGCACTGTACAGAAGTGTATAAAATTGTTTCTATATATTGTGGAGTTGCAATAAGTGAAAATATATTCGTTGCAAGCCACAAAATGGCTAGTTTCCATTCTTAAGTGTTCCCAAAGGCTAAGAGGCATCCCCAACTATAAATAGGACCCCTTGGGCTTCATTCTAAGGTTGAACATTAAATGCAAAACTCTATGTGAGGTTCCTATTCTATAGTTGAGTGCTTCCTACAGCCTCCTCTCTCTCTCTAAGCTTAATCACTTACTACATCCATTGGAGTGACTAGGAGATTTGTAAGAGAGTTCACCCTACATGTATATCTTGTGAGGCTCTCACTTCCACCACCTCCCTATCTCTCATTTCAACCATGAAGATGAAGGTTCTCTCTATTGACTAAGAGAGGTGAAGAAGAATAAGGGAAGGAGTCCCTTGGTGAAGATCAAGGCTAAAGACTTGGAGTAAGAGTGGGTAAGACCTTGGTGCAGGCAGAAGACTCCTTGCTCAATTGAGTAAGTCCTTGGTGGAAGCATCTCTAAGTGAAGGTGAAGTCAAAGGCGGAAGATCCAAGAAGAGTGGGTAATCCATGCAAGGCTGATGACTTGTGCAAGAGTAGGTAAATCCTTGGAAGAAGGTGGAAGACTCCTTGCAAAGTGGGTAAGTCCTTGGTATGGTTGAAGACTCTTTGTATTTGATAGGTAAGTCCTTTGGTGGTCATGTATTGTATCTCTTATAATGAATATAATGAAGGTGTAAGATTAAGAAATACTAGAGGTTGACCTCTCTAGGTAGTGGACTGACTCACTTCTATTTTGAAGTGTGGAACCACTCTAAATAGCTTGTCAATTGGTGTATGTTCAATCTCTCTCTCCCTTGCTATGCATGTTTTATTTGCACACAAATTTCCTATTTAGCAACCTTATCTTGTGATATATCTTGAAGGTCTAATGAATTTTGTTTAAGTTCTTTCAGCTCTATTCACCCCTCTCTAGAGCATCTAATCACCCATCTAGGATCCAACAATTGGTATCAGAGTGGGCCTCTCCAAGCATACTTCAACTTGTAGGAGAAGATGGGTGACTACCAAGGAGGGAGATACTTGATTAGCCTACCAATATTTGATGGGAGTAATTTCCTCTATTGGAGAAGAAGGCTTCAATTCTACATCCAAGGATCAAGTCTTGAGATGTGGAAAATGGTGAACAACCCATAGAAGCTACCAAAGACAAAGATTGAAGAATGGGATGATGCTACCTGGAAGAAAGCAACCTTGAATGCTAGAGCCATGCAGATCATCTATGCCTCCATGACCTCCACTAAGTTTAACCAGATCTCTTCTTGTGAGACGGCCTATGAGGTATGGAGAAAGCTATGCATCACCTATGAGGGGATAGATCAAGTGAAGGAAAGCAAAGTTTACATTCTCAAAGGGCTGCTTGATAACTTCAAGATGGGAAAGGAGGAGAAGATAGACAACATGTACTCAAGTCTCAACACCATTGTGAATGGTCTTGCTTTTCTAGGACATCCTATGTCTAGTGCAGAGATCTACTCAAAGATCCTTAGAACTCTTCCTAAGAGGTGGGAACCAAAGTGACTTCCATTGAAGAAGCAAGGTCTCTTAAGGATGTCCCTATTGAAGAGCTCATTGGAAATCTACAAGAAAATGAAGTCACACTTGACAACAAAGAAGAAGTTGAAAGACAAGCGGAGAAATATCTAAAGAAAATGAAGAAGGCTGAAATGAATGCTCAAATCGAAGCTATTATGGGACAAGCCTCTCCATCCTCTCATGTTGAAGAAGATGCCATGTACTCTAAGGGTATATTCTACAAAGGCAAGTCCTCCTCCATCCGGTGCTTCACATGTGGAAAGAAGGGTCACTACAAGGAAGATTTCCCATAAGGCAAAAAGACCCATCTTCACAAGAAAAGAGAAGAAAAGTACAAGAAGAAGGAGAAATGACACTCAAGATCAAGTGACTCCTCCAACTCAAGCTCAAGTGAAGAATCAAGTGAAGAGTCAAGTGGAAGATCAAGCTCTAGTGAAGAAGGAGAATGTCATTTTTCTCTCACATCATCAAGTAAAGACTCAGGTGAGGTAAATCTAAACTCTTTAGATAAAGAATATTTGATTACTATTATTCATGATACTTGTGGATCTCTTAAGTCTTCTAAAAAGAAAAGGAGAAATCTTGCTAGAATTGTTGACAATATGTATGTAGAATTAGATGATCTTCAACATGCAAATTCTTGCTTGCTTGATGATAAAAATGCTTGTCTTAGCCAAGTAGAATCTCTTAAACTTGAAAATGCTAGTTTGCTTGATAAGATTAGATTTCTAGAAGCTCAACCTCTTATGCCTAGTTCTAATGAAGAGCATAATTTAATTGTTGATTCTCTCATGCATGATATTGATGTTATTAAATCTAAAAACAAGCACAAAGATTTTGTTTTGCAAGGATTAGAATTTGAAAATGGTGTTTATCTTTCTAAGATTGGTTTTCTTGAAATAGAAAATGTCTCCTTGCTTGCTATAATCAATGTGCTTGAATCTTGTTCTAGTTCTGCTAGTAGAGAGAATGATGTTTCTTCTCTTCATATTGATAGAGATTCTTATTTAAATAAATCTCTTTGCTTAGAAAATGATCTTTTGCATGCTAGAGATAATATCAATCATTTGTCTTCTACTATTACTTCTCATATGCATGATAATGATATTTTGAGATCTGCTTTGCAAAGATTCTTAGTTGGTAAAAGGAATCGTAATGTTATCCTACACCATACTACTAAAAAAATTGGTAGACATGGTTTGGGATATGATAGTAGTCAAAGGAACAACAAAGGTAAAGGACCTCCAATATTCCATGGAGAATCCTGTAGTTCCAAGACTATGGGCACATTAAACTATTGCAATGAAATTGGTCATTATTCTATGTGTTGCCCTTTTAGGAAAGCACCCAAGAGCACTAGGACTTGGGTTGCTAAGCTAACTCCTTCGGACCCAAAAACATGATTGGGGACCATTTCATCTTTCTTCTTACAGGTCACAAGCAAATGTATTGACTTGAGCTATTGAATTACAAATTGACATCTCAATCCACATGAAAGAAGAAAGGTGAGATATGTAGAGGGTGAGAATAAGTGGAAAAAGGAATGGTAAGAACAAAGGTAAACGTTTTCTTGCTTTTAGCCATTTCTAACTTGTTTTTGTCAAGTTAATGTGCACTATGCACGTGGTTTTTGAGTCAAAAGTGGTATTTTGTGGTTCTCTTCACACCATTGCTCAAAAATTGTTTCTAATGCTTCTATAGTGCATTACTAACTTGCTTGCACATTTTTGGATATGGTTTGTATATTTAGCGTGCCTTTAAATATGTTTTTATGAAATATATGTGCTTTTTGACAGTAGCTCTATCGGTCGAGTTTGTCCTATTTGAAACTCGACCGATAGGCACCAATGGGTGTTGCTAACATCTACCATCGGTCGAGTTGTCAATACACAAAACTCGACCGATAACAATGTGTATAGAATATACATTTGGCTTATTGAATGATAATTTACCTCTCAACTAGATTTTCTCAACCAATAGACTTATTCTTTTCCACTCCCTCGGTACCTTTATATATGCATATTGCAAAACTCGACTGATAGACACCAATGGGTGTTGCTATACACAGATTTCGACCGACAACACTGTGCATAGAATATACATTTGGCTTATTGAATGAGTATTTCCCTCTCCACTAGATTTTCTCAACCAATTGCCTTATTCTTTGGCACTCCCTTGGTACCTTTATATATGCATATTACCATGTTCTAAATTTCCTATCTTGCTTATAACTCTGTCTTGTTAATTGCTCTAAATTGGTATATCTATATATTGCAATTACTTGCTTTGAGTTGTTTTGGCGGTTTTGATGATGATCTCTTTGGATCTCTTAGTTGTGTCTTAAATTATATCCGTTGTGCTCTAACTTGCTTCATCTATCTAGGTGTACATCTTGTTTTGATATAGGCTTGAGATTCTTTGTTTGGATATATCTCTACATCTACTCATAGCTTGATCTATCTTGTATATCTTTTAGTATCTCTTGCTATTTTCTAGATCCTACAAGTAGTCCTAAATTGTCAGAACATCTACTAGTAGTTCACATACATGTAGTTCTAACCTTGTTTATAATTGGCATCTTTGCTCATCTAGTGGTATTTCACTATATGCTATGCTTGTATCTTATTTCAAATTTGCTCAAGCTTGTTCCTTGAATTCCATATCTACTATCTTGAGTTGCTTGCATAACATTGTGATGCATGATGTATAAAGCTACATCGTATGTAGAAATTGGAGTATTTTTTATTTTATGTAGATTTTGCTCCAATTTCAGTTTTTGGTGCAAGACTAGTGTTTTTTATGCATAAATCCATTAGAATCATGTTGTAAATCACTTGTAATGATTGTATGACTTGTAATTAAGCTTAGAAAAAATTAGGGGCACTTAGATTGAATATTTAAGCACTCAAAAGACATTTTCCAAAATTCACATCAGGTTGTTCATAGGTCGAGTTGCAAACTCGACCGATCTTGATTGGATCTTGAAAATGACTTTTGATCGGTCGAGTTTACACTTCACCGAACACGACCGATGGAGTACCTGACCAATTTAATTTTCATTGGTAGGTCGAGTTTCCCCAGGACAAACTCGACCGATGGTCTGAATATCGGCTTTGTATTTTACTCTATCGGTCGAGTAACCCTTATAGAAACTCGACCGATTGCACTGTACTGAAAAGTGCAGAAAAGTGTTTCTAGCCATTGTGGAGTTGCAACAAGTGAAAATATATCTGTTGCAAGCCACAAAATGGCTAGTTTTCATTCTCAAGTGTTCCCAAAGGCTAAGAGGCATCCCTAGCTATAAATAGGACCCCTTGGGCTTCATTCCAAGGTTGAGCATTCAATGCAAAACTCTATGTGAGATTCCTATTCTATAGTTGAGTTCTTCCTACAACCTCATCTCTCTCTCTAAGAATAATCACTTGCTACATCCATTGGAGTGAGCAGGAGATTTGTAAGAGAGTTCATCCTACATGTATATCTTGTGAGGCTCTCACTTCCACCACCTCCCTATCTCTCATTTCAACCATGAAGATGAAGGTACTCTCTCGGCTAAGTGAGGTGAAGAAGAACAAGGGAAGGAGTCCCTTGCTGAAGATCAAGGTTGAAGACTTGGAGCAAGAGTGGGTAAGACCTTGGGGAAGGCAGAAGACTCCTTGCTCAAGTGGGTAAGTCTTTAGTGGAAGCTTCTCCGAGTGAAGGTGAAATCAAAGGCGAAAGATCTAAGAAGAGTGGGTATATCCCTAGAAAGCAGAAGACTTGTGTAAGAGTAGGTAAATCCTTGGAAGAAGGCGGAAGACTCCTTGCTCCTTGGTAAGGTTTAAGAATCTTTGTATTGGATAGGTAAGTCCTTTGGTGGTCATGTATTGTATCTCTTATAATGAATATAATAAAGGTGCAAGGTTAAGAAATTCTAGAGGTTGATCTCTCTAGGAAGTGGACTGACTCACTTCTAGTTTGAAGTGTGGAACCACTCTAAATAGCTTGTCAATTGGTGTATGTTCAATCTCTCTCTCCCTTGCTATGCATGTTTTATTTGCACAAAAATTTCCTATTTAGCAGCCTTATCTTGTGATATGTCTTGAAGGTCCAATGAATTTTGTTTAAGTGCTTTTAGCTCTATTCACCCCCCTCTAGAGCATCTAATCACCCATCTAGGATCCAACAACTGATATCATATTGGGCTTCTCCAAGCATACTTCAACTAGTAGGAGAAGTACCAAGGAGGGACATACTGGATTAGCCTACCAATCTTTAATGGGAGTAATTTCCTCCATTGGAGAAGAAGGCTTCAATTCTACATCCAAGGATCAAGTCTTGAGATGTGGAAAATGGTGAACAGCCCATACAAGTTACCAAAGACAAAGATTGAAGAATAGGATGATGTTACCTTGAAGAAAGCAAACTTGAATGCTAAAGCCATGCACACCCTCTATGCCCCCATGACCTCCACTGAGTTCAACCGGATTTCTTCTTGTGAGACGGCCTATGAGGTATAGAGAAAGCTATACATCACCTATGAGGGGACAAATCAAGTAAAGGAAAGCAAAATCTACATGCTCAAAGGGCTACTTGAGAACTTCAAAATGGGAAAGGAGGTGAAGATAGCCAACATGTACTCAAGGCTCAACACCATTGTTAATGGTCTTGTTGTTCTAGGACATCCTATGTCTAGTGGAGAGATCCTTAGAACTCTCCCCAAGAGGTGGGAACCCAAGGTGACTTCCATTCAAGAAGCACGATCTCTTAAGGATGTCCCCATTGAAGAGCTCATTGAAAATCTACAAGCACATGAAGTCACACTTGAGAAGAGAGAAGAAGTTGAAAGACAAGAGGAGAATGAGCTACAGAAAATGAAGAAGGCTGAATTGAAGGCTGAAATGAAGGCTAAAATCGAAGCTATTATGGGACAAGCCTCTCCATCCTCTCATATTGAAGAAGATGCCATGTACTCCAAGGGTAGATTCTATAAAGGCAAGTCCTCCTCCATCCGGTGATTCACATGTGGAAAGAAGGGTCACTAGAAGGAGGATTTTCCACAAGGCAAAAGGACCCATCTTCACAAAAGAGGAGAAGAGAAGTACAAGAAGAAGGAGAAATGGAACTCAAGCTAAAGTGACTCCTCGAACTCAAGCTCAAGTGAAGAATCAAGTGAAGAGTCAAGTGGAAGATCAAGCTCTAGTGAAGATCGAGTATGTCATTTTGCTCTCATGGCATCAACAAGTAAGGACTCAAGTGAGGTAAATATAAACTCTTTATATAAAGAAACTTTGATTACTATTATTCATGACACTTGTGTCTCTCTTAAGTCTTCTAAAAAGAAAAGGAAAAAGCTTGCTAGAATTGTTGACAATATGTATGTAGAATTAGATGATCTTGAACATGAAAATTCTTGCTTGCTTGATGATAAAATTGCTTGTCTTATCCAAGTAGACTCTCTTAAACTTGAAAATGCTAGTTTTCTTGATAAGATTAGATTTCTAGAAGCTCAACCTCTTATGCCTAGTTCTAATGAAGATCATACTTTAATTGTTGATTCTCTCATGCATGCTATTGATGTTCTTAAATCTGAAAACAAGGACAAAGATTTTGGTTTGCAAGGATTAGAATCTGAAGATGGTGTTTATCTTTCTAAGATTGCTTTGATTGAAACAAAAAATGCCTCCTTGCTTGCTAAAATCAATGTGCTTGAATCTTGTTCTAGTTCTGCTAGTAGAGAGAATAATGTTGTTGCTCTTCATATTGATAGAGATTCTTATTTAACTAAAGATCTTTGCTTAGAAAATGAACTTTTGCATGCTAGAGATAATATCAAACATTTGTCTTCTACTATTACTTCTCTTATGCATGATATTGATAGTTTGAGATCTTCTTTGCAAAGATTCTTAGGTGGTAAAAGGAATCTTAATGATATCCTACACCATAATACTAAACAAATTGGTAGACATGGTTTGGGGTATGATAGTAGTCAAAGGAACAACAAAGGTAAAGGACCTCAAATCTTACATGGAGAATCCTCTAGTTCCAAGACTATGGGCACATGAAACTATTGCAATGAAATTGTCATTATTCTACTTGTTGCCCTTTTAGGAAAGCACCCAAGAGCACTAGGACTTGGGTTACTAAGCTAACTCCTCCGGACCTAAAAACATGATTGGGGACCATTTCATCTTTCTTCTTGCAGGTCACATGAAAATGGATTGTATTGAGCTATTGAATTGCAAATTGACTTCTCAAACCACATCAAAGAAGAAAGGTGAGATATGTAGAGGGTGACAATAAGTGGAAAATGGAATGGTAAGAACAAAGGTTAAAGTTTTCTTTCTTTTAACCATTTCTAACTTGCTTTTGTCAAGTTAGTGTGCACTATGCATGTGGCTTTTGAGTCAAAAGTGGTATTTTGTTATTCTATTTACACTCTTGCTCAAAAATTGTTTCTAATGTTTCTATAGTGAATTACTAACTTACTTCCACATGTTTGGATATGGTTTGTATATTTAGAATGCCTTTAAATATGTTTTTATGAAATATATGTGCTTTTTGACAGCAGCTGTGTCGGTCAAGTTTGTCCTGATTGAAAGTAGACCGATAGGCACCAATGGGTGTTGCTAAACAGCTATCATCGGTTGAGTTGTCAATACACAGAACTGGACCGATAATACTGTGCATAGAATATACATTTGACTTACTGAATGAGAATCTCCCTCTAAACTAGATTTTCTCAACCAATAGCCTTATTCTTTGGCAGTCCCTTGGTACCTTTATATATGCATATTGCCATGTTCTAAATTTCCTATCTTTCTTACAACTCTAACTTGTTAATTGCTCTAAATTGGTATATCTATATATTGCAATTACTTTCTCTGAGTTGTTTTGCATGTTTTGATGATGATCTCTTTGGATCTCTTGGTTGTCTTAAATTGCTTCCGTCGTGCTCTAACTTGCTACATCTATCTAGTTGTATATCTTGTTTTGATACAAGCTTGAGGTTCTTAGTGGTAATCATCTTATGGTAAGGATGCATATCTAGTGAGTTATATGCTTACTTGCTTCTAAAATTGCATATCTCTTTGTTTGGATATATCTCTACATCTACTCATAGCTTGATCTATCTTGTGTATCTTTTAGTATCTCTTGCTATGATCTAGATCCTACTAGTAATCGTAAATTTTGATAACATCTACTAGTAGTTCACATACATGTAGTTCTAACCTTGTTTATAATTGGCATCTTTGCTCATCTAGTGGTATTTCACTATATGCTATGCTTGTATCTTTTTTCAAACTTGCTCAAGCTTGTTCCATGAATTGCATATCTACTGTCTTAAGTTGCTTGCATAACTTTGTGATGCAGGATGTATAAAGCTACATTGTATGTAGAAATTGGAGTATTTTTTTTATTTTATGCAGATTTTGCTCAAATTTCTATTTTTGGTGCAAGACTAGTGTTTTTAATGCATAAATCCATTAGAATTATGTTGTAAATCACTTGTAAAATTGTATGAATTGTAATTAAGCTTTAAAAAAAATCAGGAGCACTTAGATCAAAGAGTTAAGCACTCAAAAGCCATTTTCCAAAATTCACATCAGGCTGTTCATTTGGTCAGAGTTGCAAACTTGACCGATCCTGATTGGATCTTGAAAATGAATTTTGATCGGTCGAGTTTACACTTCACAAAACTAGACCGATGGAGTACCTAACCAATTCGATTTTCATTGGTCGGTCGAGTTTCCCTAGGAAAAACTTGACCGATGGTTTGAATATCGACTTTGTCTTTTACTCTATCGGTCGAGTTACCCTTATAGAAACTTGACCAATTGCACTGTACCGAAAAGTGCAGAAAAGTGTTTCTAACCATTGTGGAGTTGCAACAAGTGAAAATATATCCATTGTAAGCCATAAAATGGCTAGTTTTTGTTCTTAAGTGTTCCCAAAGGCTAAGAGGCATCCCCAGATATAAATAAGACCCCTTAGGCTTAATTCCAAGGTGGAGCATTCAATGCAAAACTCTATGTGAGGTTCCTATTCTATAGTTGAGTGCTTCCTACAGCCTCCTCTCTCTCTCTCCAAGCTTAATCACTTTCTACATCCATTGGAGTGAGTAGGATGTTTGTAAGAGAGTTCATCCTACATGTATATCTTGTGAGGCTCTCACTTCCACCGCCTCCCTATCTCTCATTTCAACCATGAAGATGAAGGTTCTCTCTCTTGGCTAAGAGAGGCGAAGAAGAACACGGGAAGGAGTCCCTTGGTGAAGATCAAGGCTACAGACTTGGAGGAAGAGTGGGTAAGACCTTGGTGAAGGTATAAGACTCCTTGCTCAAGTGGGTAAGTCCTTGGTGGAAGTTTCTCTGAGTGAAGGTGAAGTCAAAGGTAGAAGATCCAAGAAGAGTGGGTAATCCCTACAGGGCTGAAGACTTGTGCAAGAGTAGGTAAGTCCTTGGATGAAGGCGTAAGACTCCTTGCAAAGTGGGTAAGTCCTTGGTAAGGTTGAAGACTCTTTGTATTGGATATGTAAGTCCTTTGGTGGTCATGTATTGTATCTCTTATAATGAATATAATGAACATGCAAGGTTAAGAAATCCTAGAGGTTGACCTCTCTAGGTAGTGGACTGACTCACTTCTAGTTTGAAGTGAGGAACCACTCTAAATAGCTTGTCAACTGGTGTATGTTCAATCTCTCTCTCCCTTAGTATGCATGTTTTAGTTGTACACAAATTTCCTATTTAGCAACCTTATATTGTGATATATCTTGAAGGTCTAATGAATTTTGTTTAAGTGCTTTCATCTCTATTCACCCCCCCTCTAGAGCATCTAATCACCCATCTAGGATCCAACAATTGGTATCAGAGTGGGCTTCTCCAAGCATACTTCAACTAGTAGGAGAAGATGGGTGACTACCAAGGAGGGAGATACTTGATTAGCCTACCGATCTTTGATTGAAGTAATTTCCTCTATTGGAGAAGAAGGCTTCAATTCTACATCTAAGGATCAAGTCTTGAGATGTGGAAAATGGTGAACAACCCATACAATCTACCAAAGACAAAGATTGAAGAATGGGATGATGCTACCTTGAAGAAAGAAAGCTTGAATACTAGAGCCATGCACATCCTCTATGCCTCCATGATCTCCATTGAGTTCAACCAAATTTCTTTTTGTGAGCCGACCTATGAGGTATGGAGAAAGCTATGCATCACCTATGAGGGGACAGATCAAGTGAAGGAAAGGCAAGTCTACATGCTCAAAGGGATGCTTGAGAACTTCAAGATGGGAAAGGAGGAGAAGATAGCCAACATGTACTCAAGGCTGAACACCATTGTGAATGGTCTTTCTGTTCTAGGACATCCTATGTCTAGTGGAGATATCAACTCAAAGATCCTTAGAACTCTCCCCAAGAGGTGGGAACCCAAGGTGACTTCCATTGAAGAAGCAAGGTCTCTTAAGGATGTCCCTATTGAAGAGCTCATTGGAAATCTACAAGCACATGAAGTCACACTTGACAAGAGAGAAGAAGTTAAAAGACAAGAGGAGAAAGAGCTAAAGAAAATGAAGAAGACTGAAATGAAGGCTCAAATCGAAGATATTATGGGAGAATTCTCTCCATCTTTTCATGTTAAAGAAGATGTCATGTACTCCAAGGGTAGATTCTACAAAGGAAAGTCCTCCTCCATTCGGTGTTTTACATGTGGAAAGAAGGGTCACTACAAGGAAGATTGCCCACAAGGCAAAAAGACCCATCTTCATAAGAGAAGAGAAGAGAAGTACAAGAAGAAGGAGAAATGGCACTCAAGCTCAAGTGACTCCAACTCAAGCTCAAGTGAAGAAGAGTCAAGTAGAAGATCAAGCTCTAGTGCAGAAGGAAAATGTCATTTTTCTCTCATGGCATCAACAAGTAAAGACTCAAGTGAGGTAAATCTAAACCCTTTAGATAAAGAATCTTTGATTACTATTATTCATGATACTTGTGCCTCTCTTAAGTCTTCTAAAAAGAAAAGAAAAAAGTTTGCTAGAATTGTTGACAATATGCATGTAGAATAAGATGATCTTGAACATGCAAATTCTTACTTGCTTGATGATAAAATGCTTGTCTTATCCAAATAGACTCTCCTTAACTTGAAAATGCTAGTTTGCTTGATAAGATTAGATTTCTAGAAGCTCAACCTCTTATGCCTAGTTCTAATGAAGACCATACTTTAATTGTTGATTCTCTTATGCATGATATTGATGTTATTAAATCTAAAAACAAGGACAAAGATTTTGTTTTGCAAGGATTAGAATATTAAAATGGTGTTTATCTTTCTAAGATTGCTTTGCTTGAAACAGAAAATGCCTCCTTCCTTGGTAATATCAATGTGCTTGAATCTTGTTCTAGTTCTGCTAGTAGAGAGAATGATGGTGTTGCTCTTCATATTGATAGAGATTATTATTTAACTAAATCTCTTTGCTTATAAAATAATCATTTGCATGCTAGAGATAATATCAATCATTTATCTTCTACTATTACTTCTCTTATGCTTAATAATGATAGTTTGAGATCTTCTTTGCAAAAATTCTTAGTTGGTAAAAGGAATCTTAATGATGTCCTACACCATACTACTAAACAAACTGGTAGACATGGTTTGGGGTATGATAGTAGTCAAAGGAACAACAAAGGTAAAGGACCTCCATTCTTCCATGGAGAATCCTCTAGTTCCAAGACCATGGGCACATGCACCTATCGCAATGAAATTGGTCATTATTCTACTTATTGCCCTTTTAGGAAAGCACCCAAGAGCACTAGGACTTGGGTTGCTAAGCTAACTCCTCCGGACCCAAAAACATGATTGGGGACCATTTCATCTTTCTTCTTACAGGTCACATGGGACTTGAGCTATTGAATTGCAAATTGACTTCTCAATCCATATGAAGTAAAGACTTCATTTTGCTCTCATGGCATCAACAAGTAAATACTCAGGTGAGGTAAATCTAAACTCTTTAGATAAATAATCTTTGATTACTATTATTCATGATACTTGTCCCTCTCTTAAGTCTTCTAAAAAGAAAAGGAAAAAAACTTGCTAGAATTGTTGACAATATGCATGCAGAATTAGATGATCTTGAACATGCAAATTCTTGCTTGCTTGATGATAAAAAGGCTTTTCTTATCCAAGTAGACTCTCTTAAACTTGAAAATTCTAGTTTGATTGATAATATTAGATTTCTAGAAGCTCAACCTCTTATGCCTAGTTCTAATGAAGAGCATACTTTAATTGTTGATTCTCTTATGCATGATATTGATGTTCTTAAATCTGAAAACAAGGACAAAGATTTTGTTTTGCAAGGATTAGAATCTGAAAATGGTGTGTATCTCTCTAAGATTGCTTTGCTTGAAATAGAAAATGCCTCCTTGATTGCTAAAATCAATGTGCTTGAATCTTGTTCTAGTTCTGCTAGTAGAGAGAATGATGTTGCTGCTCTTCATATTGATAGAGATTCTTATTTAACTAAAGCTCTTTTCTTAGAAAATGATCTTTTTCATGCTAGAGATAATATCAATCATTTGTCTTGTATTATTACTTCTCTTATCCATGATAATGATAGTTTGAGAACTTCTTTGCAAAGATTCTTAGTTGTTAAAAGGAATCTTAATGATATCCTACACCATACTACTAAACAAATTGGTGGACATGGTTTGGGGTATGATAGTAGTCAAAGGAAAAACAAAGGTAAAGGACCTCCAATCTTCCATGGAGAATCCTATAGTTCCAAGACTATGGGCACATGCAACTATTGCAAGGAAATTGGTCATTATTCTACTTGTTACCCTTTTAGGAAAGCACCCAAGAGCACTAGGACTTGGGTTACTAAGCTAACTCCTCCAGACTCAAAAACATGATTGGGGACCATTTCATCTTTCTTCTTGCAGGTCACATGCAAATGGATTGACTTGAGCTATTGAATTGCAAATTGACTTCTCAATCTACATCAAAGAAAAAAGGTGAGATGTGTAGAGGGTGACAATAAGTGGAAAAAGGAATGATAAGAACAAAAGTAAACGTTTTCTTGCTTTTAACCATTTCTAACTTGTTTTTGTCAAGTTAGTGTGCACTATGCATGTGGTTTTTGAGTCAAAAGTGGTATTTTGTGATTCTCTTCACACTCTTGTTCAAAAACTATTTCTAATGCTTCTATAGTGCATTACTAACTTGCTTACACATGTTTGGATATGGTTTGTATATTTAGCATGCCTTTAAATATGTTTTTATGAAATATGTGTGCTTTTTATAGAAGCTCTGTCAATCGAGTTTGTATTGTTTGAAACTCGACCGATAGCCACCAATGGGTGTTGCTAACGGCTGTCATCGGTCGAGTTTTTAATACACAAAACTTGACCGATAACACTATGCATAGAATATTTGGCTTATTGAATGAGAATTTCCCTCTCAACTAGATTTTCTCAACTAATAGCCTTATTCTTTGGCAATCCCTTGGTACCTTTATATATGTATATTTCCATGTTCTAAATTGCCTATCTTGCTTACAACTCTATCTTGTTAATTGCTCTAAATTGGTATATCTATATATTGCCATTACTTGCTTTGAGTTGTTTTCCAGATTTTGATGACGATCTCTTTGGATCTCTTGGTTGTGTCTTAGATTGCTTCTGTTGTGCTCTAACTTGCTACATCTATCTAGATGTATATCTTGTTTTGATATAGGCTTGAGGTTCTTAGTGGTAATCATGCATCTTATGGTAAGGATGCATATCTTGTGAGTTGTATCCTTACTTGCTTCTAAAATTGCATATCTCTTTGTTTGGATATATCTATTCATCTACTCATAGCTTGATCTATCTTCTGTATCTTTTAGTATCTCTTGCTATGATCTAGATCCTACTAGTAGTCCTAAATTGTGATAACATCTACTAGTAGTTCACATACATGTAGTTCTAACCTTGTTTATAATTGGCATCTTTGCTCATCTAGTGGTATTTCACTATATGCTATGCTTGTATCTTGTTTCAAACTTGCTCAAGATTGTTCCTTGAATTGCATATCTACTATCTTGAGTTTCTTGCTTAACTTTGTGATGCAGGATGTATAAAGCTACATTGTATATAGAAATTGGAGTATTTTTTTTATTTTATGCAGATTTTTCTCCAGTTTCAGTTTTTGGTGCAAGACTAGTGTTTTTTATGCATAAATCTATTAGAATCATGTTGTAAATCACTTGTAATGCACTGCTATATACCACGTCTTTGGCGTCGGTTGTTTAACCCCTTTTAGCGACGGTTCTCAAGTGACGCCTATGTGGGCGCCGCTAAATGTCGAACTCTTCGGCGTCGGTTATAACGCGCCACCGAAAATGTGCCAGCAGGGCACCTATAGGCGTCGGTTAGGTATAGTAAGCTGACACCAAAAGGGTTCGCGCCACAAAAAGGGTACCATCTACAACACTTTCTGCGTCAGTTTTCCAATAAAAATCTATGCCATATTTCCAGATGCCACGGATGTGCTTCCTTGCATGACCATGTTTAGTACTATAGGCGTCAGGTTTATACTAATAACTGACGCCATTTCCCGCCATGGCCGTGCTTTCCTGCACGGTCGGGTTGTTTGTCACATTAGGTGGCAGTTTTATCCAATAACCGACGTTGTAAGCCTTTGATGACAATTTTCTATAAATAATCAACGCCTATGTTTTAAATTTTTTTTTTCTTATCTGTTTGCAGGCCTGCTGTGGCTGGTCAGTAGGATGAGAACCTACAGTTCAGTTTTCTGAACTGCAGGTTTATGACATCCATTGATATCAGCCAACAAACAAGCCACAAACCTGCAAAATCAACAAATATACTTTTCACACAAGTAGATACATTCAGACATCAATTCAATTCTCACATTCTCACATGTAGAAACATTCAAATACATGTATAAACATTCAGACATGTATAAACATTCAGAAATATTCATTTACAAAATATAATTCAACATCGCTATTAGCATTCCAATTATATTTTATAGTCCCCACTGCTTGAATGGCTTTTGCCCATTCTTCTCTTACTTCATTTAATACTTCCATAGTGTATGGAGCATGTACATCTTTTAAGTATTTACCTATAGTGTGGTTAGTTTTAAACACCTGCAAAGAGAATGATGTATATATATAAGTAATAATATAAAAATAAGATTGATATATTTCATACTAACTAATGAGACTATATATAATACCTCATGTATGGTATCGATGTCCAATGCGGCATAACAAGTGTAGCACGCACAAGTGCATACAACCAATGCGGTATCGATGTCAAATGTGGCATACAATACATAAAGTGTAGCACGCACAAGTGCTTTAGATTCATATAACAACATGACAGACTAACACATATATAGTACATAACAACAACAACACTGAATTTACATACAACACTAGCTTAGTACATTTATAGTGGGACTAAGGTGACGAGTTAACAGGAGGACAAATAGATTTCACCACGAGTTGACATTGAAGAAGGTCTACTAACCTACACTGAGCTAAACAAGTTTATCAGTACTAGCCTAAGGCACAAGTACCGTTCGTCGGGACAATGACGGTTGTGGAAGCTTAGTGGCCTGTGACAATGTGAGTTTTTACTCTTTTCTATTATTTAAATTAGTTTTCACCTTTATAATGATCATTCATAACCTCTTTTGACTTATTGATCAGTATAGATACTCAAAATCAAATCCTTTTGTATTCTATGAATTTTATGCACTCTTGGACACTTTAATTTAACTTAATACACCTCTTTGAGAAAATGCTTAAGTTTGGATAATTAACTTTATCCTTTGGTCTCCAAACTTTTACACTTTATTCTACTCTTCATGATGAAGTTATGGTCCACATTTGAGAGCTTTCGGACCTTCCTATGAATTTATACGATTTTTCCAAGTTCTTAGCCTTTTTCCTTGATTTTTGGCCTTTTTTTCCACCTTTTTCTATTGTTGGGCCCGGCCCATTCCTTACTTGGGGCGCCTGGGCAAGGCGGATTGACCCAACAGCGTTGGATATTAATCCAACGGTGCTGGGGTCGTCCCCTACCTCGCGCCTGATAAGGCAGGTACACGGAGGACCAAGCCACCTTGGCTCCTAGCCCGATCGACCAAGTTAGTGGGTGTCGCCCCAAAAACTCGACCTACGGATTCACAGCTCATTCTCGAAGTTTCCGCGTGGCTTAGTAGGGTAGAATCACAGCTTGAGCGCCAAGGAAACCATGCCCCATCTTGGGCGGCGCCGGCTCCCTCATAAACCCTAACCCTAGCTTCGGGATCCCTATAAAAGACCCCCTTTGGGTTCGTCGCGCCCCCACAATCCCGAACGGCAGCCCCTTTCTCCCGCTACACCCTCCCTCGCTCACCCCTCTTTCCTCCGGCCGTTGCACCACCGCGGAGCAGGTCTACTCGCGGGCGGGCTCTTTGGTTGGGGCAAGCAGCAGCAACCGTCCGATCCAAGCCTACGCTAGTCCCGGCTAGGATCGAACGACCATAGAGCCCTCTCTTGCTTTAGAGCACCGATCCTCTCTGCCACTAATCTGTCCGCGAGACCACAGTGGTCCACCAATCAACGGCCTTGTATTTTTGGTATTTCCCACCTCTCTGCCCTAAATTCCAGTAAATAGCCTTTTCTTGCAAAATCGATATCTTGAGATCCGTAACTCCAAAAATAGTAAATGTATAGTCTATCTTGATCAGAAAAATCCAACTAATCTGTTAAAAATACTTGTGAAGTCTAATTCTCGACTTTTATCACTGATATGCCATGATCTTGATCCTTTGCCTATGTAATTATATTATAAGTTGATTAATCTTGAAGAAAATCTTGTTCCTGTTTTCTAATGATCGTTCTGAGACACAAAATCATCTTTTGACAAAATTAGGGTTGATCATGATCCTCTTAACTCTTTACTCTAAAAAGTTGAATCATATATTTGAAATAAGGTTTTGATGCTCTATCTTGATTTAGGAAAAATCCTCTTAATCATAGGACTCCCTGATCTAATTTTGAGTCCAATTGTACTATCTGATATTGGGAATGATCTAGAGATGTTGAATAATGATATTGATAATTAGGGTTGACATGTATTCCTAAATATACCTAGGAAGGTCATCCATTCATGAAACATGTTCGATACTTGAATATTTGTTGGACTTTTGGAAATATTGTTGATGACCTAAACCTAAGGTAGAAATAGGAAAATGTAACCCTAATCTTGAATAACAAAGCATGATCTTTTTAAAACTATGATCTTGACCCTTGATCCAATATTTTGATCTAGGATCTGACTCAAAGGGTTGATCTTTTCTCTCTTTTGGGATCTGTACTCCAAATACCCTTTTTAGAAAGGTACGCTATTATACTAATCCTCCTTGGTTGCTTGATGATAATTTCTTAGGTATCTCTTGAATTATGCTTGGCTAATTATTTGGATGAAATATTGTTCCCTATGAATAGTCTTACGTTTTTCTTCTATATTATATGTTGAGGAACATGAAATCTAAATCACTAGACCCATTATGACTGCCCGTATATTGATGTTGATAATGATGTTGGAAGTATTGATAATGTTGATATTGGATATAAGCAAAACTCTTTCTTTGGAAGGAGGGATTTTGCACTTGGATCTCCTATCTCATATGGTGAGAAGGAGCTTGGTGACCCCCATCGCGTTGGGGTAATTGAGTCACCCAAATTAATATAAGCATGCTTCTTGAATTACAACATAATGGGAAATTCGTAATAAAATTTGTTGTTTGAATAACATTTTGGTTTTTGGAAAATCGTTCGATAATGATTTGAAACATAAGTCCTGCCAAGCATACTAGTTTTCATTATAAAACTGTTTTACTTGTTTTTATATAGCGTACCGTGCAATTGCATTGACTTTGTGTCTTGATTTTCTCGATTTTAGGTAATGCAAGGAACTAGTTCCATCTACTCTTTCATCTACTGCAATAAAGACTGCTACATCTTATGGACTCTACATGGGAGCTAATTGTAAAAGGGATGTAGTTGTAGGCTAGTTCTTATCTCTTTCTTTTCCTGTTGCCTACGGGCCTGATGTACTAAACTTTTGGTTCATTTTTAATAAAGAAGGATGTTATTTCATTTTTGCATATTATTTGTGTGTGTATTTTCGGGCTACTCAGGGATGGGCGCTCTCATCCCTCTAACACTGCCCTTTTGGACAGTGGGATTGGGATTAGGGTAAGAACGGATCCGTGACAGTTGGTATCAGAGCCATAACACACTTCATATGCATTAGTGAAATGATATTCTTAATCGCTGAACCAAGGAAGCCCTAAAAATTCACTATGGTGAAAACTGAGGTGTCTAGAAAGAGCACAAAGGGGGTTCTGGCATAATTCCTCCTATCCATCTTCACGGTGGTTGAGGTTCCTCCTGCTCCACCTAGCCTTAGTTGATCCAGAAATGGATGGAAGGACTTCCTATAACCCTAGAGAGTCTTCTAGCATCTTATCTCTTCTTTAAGGATTACCCAAGCCACCTATTAGAAGGAAATAGGATGACTCCTCATCTTCTCATTCTCCTTAAGGTGTCATGACTTGATCAATATACTCTCTCTATTTTGGGTAAATTAAGGATGGGTACAACTAAAATTCGAAAATAAATTGAGAAAACTTGTTGCAATATTTCCAAGATCTATCATATTCTTTCTTTGAAAGTAATAAATAAGAAAACTTATATTAGTTGAACTCTTGCAGATGGCCCCAAAAACTAGGAACAACAGGGATGGTGAAGGGACCTCTGGTACTAAAGATAAGGGGAAAAAGCCCCGCATGGAGGATGATGAAGATGTCGGTTCTGCCAATAAGACCAACAATATGGGGGAATGGGAGTTAAAACAAAAAGCCATCATGGATGCCCTTCATGACCTAGTTGTTCGTACCGCATCTCTTGTACCAACCCAAAACCCAAAACCTACCACTATCCAGGATTTTCTGAAACTCAGCCCTGAAACCTTCTATGGGGAAGACAAAGATGATGTCCTAGACAAAGCTGATGCCTGGTTAGTGTCCATGGAAAACACCTTTAGGGTTTTGAGGTGCCCTGAACAAGACAAAGTTGGTTTTGCCACCTACCAGTTGAAGGGAGCAGCCAAATTGTGGTGGGAGAATTACATCTGATCACAAAAGGTCATCCCTGTCAACTGGGAAGCCTTC
Source organism: Alisma plantago-aquatica (assembly GCA_963693085.1). NCBI lineage: Eukaryota > Viridiplantae > Streptophyta > Magnoliopsida > Alismatales > Alismataceae > Alisma > Alisma plantago-aquatica. Next base: position 235,578,060 of record OY856410.1, read on the forward strand.
AAACCCATTTTTACCAACCGTTTCCAACCCACATCTGAGAGAAAGGAAAAACAAAAACAATTCCTCACCCTGACCCAAGGAACCAACACAGTGGCTGAATACAGCCGACAGTTCCGCTTGCTAGAGAGACATGTCACCAACCTCACTGAAGAACAAAAACTTGACCGTTACATTGATGGGCTTTTCATTACCCTAAAAGCTTTTGTATCCTCATCCAAACCTGCCACTTTCCAAGATGCCTATGACCATGTCTTGTCCATGGAGAGAACCCTGGGGATGGGACACGGGAAACCTTTACCTACCCTTGCCTACCTAGGCCTGACTGAAGTTGCACCTGCAAAACCTGAACCAAAGGGAAAACCCTATGTTGGTGGCAATAAGAACAGAAACCGACAGAAGAACCAGAGGAATCCTCCCGCCAAAGGCCAGAACCAGAACTACAACGGTGGTCCTGCACAAAACCAGAATCATGGCCAAAATAGGGGCCCAGGCCGGAATGCCAATATTCCTCGTTGCCGTAACTGTGGTAACTTCCACCCTGGCCAGTGCAAGTATCCGTCCCCGGTCTGCCATTACTGCAAACAGGAGGGTCACTTCAGAGATAGCTGCCCCCACCCTCCTCCAGCATGGGCCAAGCAAGGTGAACATAGACAGGCTCGTGTCTTTGCTGTGAATGCAGATGAGGTGAAGGCCAATGAAAACAAACTCATGGAAGGTACTTTTTAAATTCAAGATTATTTCCAGAACTGTATATCATGATTTTCTTGTACATTGTCCTTACACGAAATAAATGTATAGGTAGGTACGATGCAAATCTTCGATCATTTTGTTGTTACTCTTTTTGACTCTGGGTCAACAAACACCTTCATGTCTAAGAATCTTGCTTGTATGTTGAATCTTGAAATAAGGGACTTAGGGTACGTGCTTGATGTAACTACCCCAAGTGGGAAGATGAAAGTCTCCTACTATATTGTCAAGAAAGTCCCTCTATCTTATGCTGGACGTAGTTTTGAGTCAGATTTCATAATCTTAGACATGGAAGACTTTGACCTTATTCTAGGGATGGATTGGCTCCATAAAAATCATGCTCTAATTGACTGTCGTGCCAAGAAAGTCATTATTTCCAAACCCAATCTCCCTATTCTTGTAATTCCTGGAAGGAAAGATCGAAATCAAAACGTTGTCATTTCTCTGATCAAAGCCCAAAACTTGATAGCTAAAGGGTGCAAAGCATACCTAGCAACTGTAACCATAGTCAATCCTGATACGAGTGCCCTAGAAAATATTGATATAGTGCGAGAGTACCCGAGTGTTTTTCCTGAGGAGCTCCCTGGGCTACCACCAGATCGTGATGTTGAGTTTTCCATTGATTTAGCACTTGGTACCACACCTATTTCTCGGGCACCCTATCGGATGGGTCCTGCTAAATTGACTGAGCTGAAAAAGCAGTTACAAGAATTGCTTGACAAGGGTTTCATCCGCCCTAGTACCTCTCCTTGGGGAGCCCCCGTTTTATTTGTCAAGAAAAAGGATGGTTCCCTTCACATGTGTATTGACTATCGTATGATCAATCAAGCTACTGTGAAAAACAAGTATCCGCTGCCCAGAATTGATGACCTTTTCGATCAACTCCGTTCTGCTCATGTCTTTTCAAAAATTGATCTTCGTTCTGGTTACCACCAACTCAAAGTTAAGGATGAAGACATTCCTAAAACAACCTTTCGAACCCGATACGTGCATTATGAATTCCTTGTCATGCCTTTTGGGTTAACTAATTCCCCTGGTGTGTTCATGAATTTGATGAACAGTGTCTTCCAACCCTTCCTCGATGAGTTTGTAGTGGTCTTCATTGATGATATATTGATATATTCGAATGATACTGAATCACACCACATCCATCTTCGCAAAGTTCTTGACATCCTCCAATCCCAGAAATTCTATGCAAAACTGTCCAAATGTGAATTCTGGATTTCTGAAGTCATGTTCTTGGGCCACATAATTTCTGGTGGGAAAATTTCTGTTGACCCCGCCAAGGTCTCGGCTGTTCTTGAGTGGCAAGCCCCAAAGAATGTCTCAGAGATTCGCAGTTTTCTGGGTCTTGCTGGCTATTATCGACGTTTTATCCAGAACTTTAGCAGGACTGCCTTGCCTCTCACTAAGCTCACCAGAAAAGGGGAACAGTTTATCTGGTCAAAGGAGTGTGAGTCCAGTTTTCAAGAGCTAAAGACAAAGCTGACAACTGCACCTATCTTGACTCTTCCCTCGGGAAATGATGGGTTCGTCATCTTCACCGACGCATCAAGGTTCGGTCTGGGTTGTGTTCTCATGCAAGAAAGAAAAGTAGTTGCTTATGCCTCTCGACAATTGAAGCCAAATGAGGTCAACTATCCAACCCATGACATCAAACTTGCCGCCATCATATATGCTTTGAAAATATGGCGACACTACTTGTACGGTGCCACCTTCGACATCCTCACCGACCACAAGAGTCTGAAATACATCTTGACACAGAAGGATCTAAATCTCAGACAGAGGCGTTGGCTCGAGTACCTTAAAGACTATGACTTCACCATTGCCTACCACCCCGGTAAGGCAAATGTGGTGGCCGATGCACTCAGCATAAAGCAGGCTAAATGTGCTGTTGTCTTTACTATGGAATGTAAGAACATGGAAGTCATGTCTCTTTGGGCCCCAAGGCGTATGTGCAACGTTCTTAGATTGGTTAGTATCCATGTAAAACCGGGCCTCCTGTCTGAAATCCTGGCAGCTCAAAAGAATAGCAAGAGCCTTGATGATATGACTAAGCTTTTAGAGAAGCCCCAAACTCATCTGACAGTCGGTATGGATGGTGGAATCCGATACAAACAGCGCATATGGGTCCCAGAAGATTCAATCATGATAGATATGGTGTTACGAGAAGCTCACGGGTCGAAATATAGTGTGCATCCTGGATCGACAAAGATGTACAAGGATCTGCAAAGGCACTTTTGGTGGAGGAATATGAAGACCGACATTGCTAATTTCATCTCCAAGTGTCTGACCTGCCAACAGATCAAGGCTGAACATCAACCTCAAGGAGGTCTTCTACAACCCCTACCTATCCCCGAGTGGAAATGGGAAAACATCACCATGGATTTCGTGGTGGGACTACCCAGGACCAGGAAAGGGAGTGATGCCATTTGGGTTGTAGTTGATCGTCTGACTAAATCGGCCCATTTTATTCCAATCAAGACAACAACCAAGGTTCCTGAGTTGGCAGAACTTTACGTTCGAGAGATCGTCAGGCTGCATGGAATTCCTGTATCTATAGTATCTGATCGTGATGCAAAGTTCACTTCTCACTTGTGGCGACAAGTACAGGAAGAACTGGGAACTCAACTGAACTTCAGCACTGCTTATCACCCCCAAACTGACAGACAATCTGAGAGGACAATCCAGGTTCTTGAAGACTTGTTGAGATCATGCGTCCTCGATTGGGGTGGTTATTGGGACCACTACCTTCCTCTCGTTGAGTTTGCCTACAACAATAGCTACCAGTCCAGTATCGGCATGCCTCCCTATGAAGCTCTGTATGGAAGACCGTGTAGATCTCCTCTTTACTGGGATGAAGTAGGCGAAAGACGAATTCTAAAATCTGAGGAACTACAACTCTATTCGGATAATGTCAACCTAATCAAGCAAAGGTTAAAAAGGGCACAAGATCGTCAGAAGTCTTATGCTGATGCACACAGGACTGACACTCAATTCTTAGTAGGTGATCATGTTTTCCTGAAGACTTGACCAATTCGAGCCATTGCAAAGAACAAAGGAAAACTCAGTCCTAGATATGTGGGTCCTTTTGAAATTCTGGATCATATTGGGGAATGTGCTTACAGGTTGGCTCTACCTCCACAATACAGCATGATGCACAACATCTTTCAAGTGTCGAACCTGAAGCGGTATGTCAAAGACCCTAGCCATGTCCTCAATCATGAACCAATTGAATTAAAAGACACCCTTGTGTACCAAGAAACTCCAGTCAAGATACTTGATACTCGCACCAAGGAACTCAGAAATAAGAAGATCGATATGGTTAAGGTGTTGTGGAAGCACCATGGGAGTGATGATGCTACTTGGGAGTTGAAGTCAGACATGGAGGAACGTTTTCCTGACCTCTTCAAGGAAGTTTGAATTTTGGGGACAAAATTCCTTTTTAAGGAGGGGAGGATGTGACAATGTGAGTTTTTACTCTTTTCTATTATTTAAATTAGTTTTCACCTTTATAATGATCATTCATAACCTCTTTTGACTTATTGATCAGTATAGATACTCAAAATCAAATCCTTTTGTATTCTATGAATTTTATGCACTCTTGGACACTTTAATTTAACTTAATACACCTCTTTGAGAAAATGCTTAAGTTTGGCTAATTAACTTTATCCTTTGGTCTCCAAACTTTTACACTTTATTCTACTCTTCATGATGAAGTTATGGTCCAAATTTGAGAGCTTTCGAACCTTCCTATGAATTTATACAATTTTTCCAAGTTCTTAGCCTTTTTCCTTGATTTTTGGCCTTTTTTTTCCACCTTTTTCTATTGCTGGGCCCGACCCAATCCTTACTTGGGGTGCCTGGGCAAGGCGGATTGACCCAGCAGCATTGGATATTAATCCAACGGCGCTGGGGTCGTCCCCTACCTCGCGCCTGATAAGACAGGTATACGGTGGACCAAGCCACCTTGGCTCCTAGCCCGATCGACCAAGTTAGCCGGCGCTGCCCAAGATGGAGCATGGTTTCCTTGGTGCTCAAGCCGCGATTCTACCCTACTAAGCCACGCGGAAACTTCGAGAATGAGCTGTGAATCTGTAGGTCGAGTTTTTGGGGCGACACCCACTAACTTGGTCGATCGGGCTAGGAGCCAAGGTGGCTTGGTCCACCGTGTACCTGCCTTATCAGGCGCGAGGTAGGGGACGACCCCAGCGCCGTTGGATTAATATCCAATGCTTCTGGGTCAATCCGCCTTGCCCAGGCACCCCAAGTAAGGAATGGGCCGGGCCCAGCAACAGAAAAAGGTGGAAAAAAAGGCCAAAAATCAAGGAAAAAGGCTAAGAACTTGGAAAAATCGTATAAATTCATAGGAAGGTCCGAAAGATCTAAAATTTGGACCATAACTTCATCATGAAGAGTAGAATAAAGTTTAAAAGTTTGGAGACCAAAGGATAAAGTTAATTAGCCAAACTTAAGCATTTTCTGTATTCTATGAATTTTATGCACTCTTGGACACTTTAATTTAACTTAATACACCTCTTTGAGAAAATGCTTAAGTTTGGATAATTAACTTTATCCTTTGGTCTCCAAACTTTTACACTTTATTCTACTCTTCATGATGAAGTTATGGTCCAAATTTGAGAGCTTTCGGACCTTCCTATGAATTTATACGATTTTTCCAAGTTCTTAGCCTTTTTCCTTGATTTTTGGCCTTTTTTTTCCACCTTTTTCTGTTGCTGGGCCCGGACCATTCCTTACTTGGGGCGCCTGGGCAAGGCGGATTGACCCAGAAGCGTTGGATATTAATCCAACGGTGCTGGGGTCGTCCCCTACCTCGTGCCTGATAAGGCAGGTACACGGTGGACCAAGCCACCTTGGCTCCTAGCCCGATCGACCAAGTTAGCCGGCGCCGCCCAAGATGGAGCATGGTTTCCTTGGCGCTCAAGCTGCGATTCTACCCTAATAAGCCATGCGGAAACTTCTAGAACGAGTTGTGAATCCGTAGGTCGAGTTTTTGGGGCGACACCCACTAACTTGGTCGATCGGGCTAGGAGCCAAGGTGGCTTGGTCCACCGTGTACCTGCCTTATCAGGCGTGAGCTAGGGGACGACCCCAGTGCTGTTGGATTAATATCCAATGCTGCTGGGTCAATCCGCCTTGCCCAGGCGCCCCATGTAAGGAATGGGCCGGGCCCAGCAACAGAAAAAGGTGGAAAAAAAAGGCCAAAAATCAAGGAAAAAGGCTAAGAACTTGGAAAAATCGTATAAATTCATAGGAAGGTCCGAAAGCTCTAAAATTTTGATCATAACTTCATCATGAAGAGTAGAATAAAGTGTAAAAGTTTTGAGACCAAAGGATAAAGTTAATTAGACAAACTTAAGCATTTTCTGTATTCTATGAATTTTATGCACTCTTGGACACTTTAATTTAACTTAATACACCTCTTTGAGAAAATGCTTATGTTTGGCTAATTAACTTTATCCTTTGGTCTCCAAACTTTTACACTTTATTCTACTCTTCATGATGAAGTTATGGTTCAAATTTGAGAGCTTTCGGACCTTCCTATGAATTTATATGATTTTTCCAAGTTCTTAGCCTTTTTCCTTGATTTTTGGCCTTTTTTCCACCTTTTTCTGTTGTTGGGCCCGACCCATTCCTTACTTGGGGCACCTGGGCAAGGCGGATTGACCCAGCAGCGTTGGATATTAATCCAACGGCACTGGGGTCGTCCCCTACCTCGTGCCTGATAAGGCAGGTACACGGTGGACCAAGCCACCTTGGCTCCTAGCCCGATCGACCAAGTTAGTGGGTGTCGCCCCAAAAACTCGACCTACGGATTCACAGCTCATTCTCGAAGTTTCCGCGTGGCTTAGTAGGGTAGAATCACGGCTTGAGCGCCAAGGAAACCATGCCCCATCTTGGGCGGCGCCGGCTCCCTCATAAACCCTAACCCTAGCTTCGGGATCCCTATAAAAGACCCCCTTTGGGTTCGTCGCGCCCCCACAATCCCGAACGGCAGCCCCTTTCTCCCGCTACACCCTCCCTTGCTCACCCCTCTTTCCTCCGGCCGCTGCACCGCCGTGGAGCAGGTCTGCTCGCGGGCGGGCTCTTTGGTTGGGGCAAGCAGCAGCAACCGTCCGATCCAAGCCCACGCTAGTCCCGGCTAGGATCGAACGGCCACAGAGCCCTCTCTTGCTTTAGAGCACCGATCCTCTCCGCCACTGATCTGGCCGCGAGACCACAGTGGTCCACCGATCAACGGCCTTGTATTTTTGGTATTTCCCACCTCTCTGCCCTAAATTCCAGTAAATAGCCTTTTCTTGCAAAATCGATATCTTGAGATCCGTAACTCCAAAGTAAATTTATAGTCTATCTTGATCAGAAAAATCCAACTAATCTGTTAAAAATACTTGTGAAGTCTAATTCTTGAATTTTATCACTGATATGCCATGATCTTGATCCTTTGCCTATGTAATTATATTATAAGATGATTAATCTTGAAGAAAATCGTGTTCCTATTTTCTAATGATTGTTCTGAGACACAAAATCATCTTTTGACAAAATTAGGGTTGATCATGATCCTCTTAACTCTTTACTCTAAAAAGTTGAATCATATATTTGAAATAAGGTTTTGATGCTCTATCTTGATTTAGGAAAAATCCTCTTAATCATAGGACTCCCTGATCTAATTTTGACTCCAATTGTACTATCTGATATTGGGAATGATCTAGAGATGTTGAATAATGATATTGATAATTAGGGTTGACATGTATTCCTAAATATACCTAGGAAGGTCATCCATTCATGAAACATGTTCGATACTTGAATATTTGTTGGACTTTTGGAAATATTGTTGATGACCTAAACCTAAGGTAGAAATAGGAAAATGTAACCCTAATCTTGAATAACAAAGCATGATCTTTTTAAAACTATGATCTTGACCCTTGATCCAATATTTTGATCTAGGATCTGACTCAAAGGGTTGATCTTTTCTCTCTTTTGGGATCTGTACTCCAAATACCCTTTTTAGAAAGGTACGCTATTATACTACTCCTCCTTGGTTGCTTGATGATAATTTCTTAGGTATCTCTTGAATTATGCTTGGCTAATTATTTGGATGAAATATTGTTCCCTATGAATAGTCTTCCGTTTTTCTTCTATATTATATGTTGAGGAACATGAAATCTAAATCACTAGACCCATTATGACTGCCCGTTTATTGATGTTGATAATGATGTTGGAAATATTGATAATGTTGATATTGGATATAAGCAAAACTCTTTCTTTGGAAGGAGGGATTTTGCACTTGGATCTCCTATCTCATATGGTGAGAAGGAGCTTGGTGACCCCCATCGCGTTGGGGTAATTGAGTCACCCAAATTAATATAAGCATGCTTCTTGAATTACAGCATAATGGGAAATTCGTAATAAAATTTGTTGTTTGAATAACATTTTGGTTTTTGGAAAATCATTCGATAATGATTTGAAACATAAGTCCTGCCAAGCATACTAGTTTTCATTATAAAACTGTTTTACTTGTTTTTATATAGCGTACCGTGCAATTGCATTGACTTTGTGTCTTGATTTTCTCGATTTTAGGTAATGCAAGGAACTAGTTCCATCTACTCTTTCATCTACTGCAATAAAGACTGCTACATCTTATGGACTCTACATGGGAGCTAATTGTAAAAGGGATGTAGTTGTAGGCTAGTTCTTATCTCTTTCTTTTCCTGTTGCCTACGGGCCTGATGTACTAAACTTTTGGTTCATTTTTAATAAAGAAGGATGCTATTTCATTTTTGCATATTATCTGTGTGTGTATTTTCGGGCCACTCAGGGAAGGGCGCTCTCATCCCTCTAACACTACCCTTTTGGACAGTGGGATTGGGATTAGGGTAAGAATGGATCCGTGACATGGCCACTGTCCAGTTGAATGTGTAGTGGCCACTAAGCTTCCACGACTGTCATTGTCCTGACAAACGATACTTGTGCCTTAGTCTAGTACTGATAAACTTGTTTAGCTCAGTGTAGGTTAGTAGACCTTTTTCAATGTTAACTCGTGGTGAAATCTATTTGTCCTCCTGTTAACTCGTCACCATAGTCCCACTATATATGTACTAAGCTAGTATTGTATGTAAATTTGATGCTGATGTTGTTGTTATGCACTATATATGTGTTAGTCTGTCATGTTGTTATATGAATCTGAAACACTTGTGCATGCTGCACTTTATGTATTGTATATGTATCCTGCTTCTCTTCATTCGTTGAGCATCGCTGATAGCCTAGTTAGTTAGCACATTGATTTGGTTAGTAACACTAAAGGTTAATCTGGAATAGGTGAATACATAAAAATGTATATTAATTAAATTGGGAGTGGCGCTTAATACCTTGAATTCATCTGTTTTTCTTTGGGTAACAAACTCCTCCCAGTCTTTGGGGTCCAAGTAGTTCCATTACTGTGTGGCTTCCTTCTTCCTATATTTATTTTTCAAAGAGAATACAAACAAAAATTATTAGTGTAGAGTTAGTGAAATATTGATCAATGTCTAGAATTGGAAACAATCAAGAACCTATTCTCAGCATCGCGTATGTAATCTCGAGTGAGATTGGTCCTATAGTTCCTTAGGACCCTCCCACAACGCTTAGCATTTGTATTAACTAGAATATAATGAAACATCAAATCAAAAAATGATATTGATATTAAAAAAGGAAACATTTAGCTTCAATAAAAAAATATAAACATGCATGCCTCTAAAATTGTGATCTTTTATCAATTAACAATCCTTCATTGTGATCTCCGTGCACATATAAGTCATCATTAACTTCAATATTTTGTGGAGTTGGCAACCCAACTGAGAATGTACTGGAGTCATCATATTTATCATAGTACTCTTCTTCATCTATAGGATCTTCAATGAACTGTCTTTTACCATGAAGAACAACCGACCATTTATCATTTGCAGGATCATCAATATAGAATATTTGTTTTGCCTGTGATGCCAATATGAATGGTTCACCCTTCTCGCCAATCTTTTCAAAGTTCACTAAAGTGAAACCCAATTCATCCACTATAACTCCTTTGGTGTTATCAACCCAATTACATTTAAAGAGCGGAATTATGAAATCTATGTAGTCAAACTCCCATATGTCTTCAATGACACCGTAATATGACATTTTAGCTTCATGTGGACTATTATCCTTTGCACTTGCAAAATACATAGTCGACGCTTAAAGAGTGATCCCACTGTTTTGGACGACACTCTTATCATCTTGGTGCTTTGTGTAATATGTGAACCCATTAATGTCAAACCCTTCATAAGACACAACATTCGGTTTTGGTTTAAAGGTGAGGCATTTGATAGTTTCCGTAATGTCATTTGGTGTTTGAGATAGATCATTTAAGACTTTATCTTCAAACCACTTAGTAAAAGTCTTGTTATGCTCTCTAGCAAGCCACATTGAACTTGCTCGAGGATGTTGTCTCTTGATTAAATTGGTATGTTCCTCGATATAAACACTCACTTCGTCCATGTCGTGTAAAATATACAAGTGACCTTGTTCCAACTGCTCATGGATGATTACTTTCACCCGTGATCCCAAAATTCCTTTGCCCTCCTCAATATTCTTGTCATTAACATGAATGTTATTACCACTCAAAAAGTCATTGCAAAAATCCATAACCTCTCTCGCCACATAACCTTCAATAATACTCCCTTCATGCCGATAACAGTTTCGAACATCACCTATAAAAATGCTCATGTATTGTTCAAAGGGATACATCCAATGCAAGAAAACTGGTCCCAACATTTTCACTTCCCTAGTCAAGTGGACAACAAGATGTACCATGATATCAAAGAACAAAGGAGGGAAATACATCTCAAGCTGGCATAGGGTAACAACCACTTCTCTTTGCAAATTATCGAGAGTATCAGGGTCAATAACTTTGCTGCATAGAATGTTGAAAAAGAAACAAAGTCTAGTGATTACAAACCTTACATTCTTCGACAATATAGATCGAATTGCCACGGGCAATATTTGTTGCATTAGAGTGTGACAATCATGAGATTTAAGACCTATCAACTTTAGATCTTTCATTGATACCAATCTATGGATGTTAGATGAGTAACCCTGTGGCACCTTAACATTTACCAAGCATTCACAAAAAGCTTTCTTCTCCTTTCTAGACAACGTGTAACAAGCGGGAGGTAAGTATGTTCTTTTATTACCCATTTCACATAATTCTGTTAATTCTAACCTTATTCCCATTTCACGTAGGTCCAGTTTGGATTTTATCCCATCTTTAGTCTTACCTGGTATATTTAACAGAGTACCAATGACGCTATCACAGACATTTTTCTCAACATGCATTACATCGATACAATGCCTGACTGTCAAAGAACTCTAATAAGGAAGATCCCAAAATATTGACTTCTTCTTGAATGAAGAATTGTCACTCCGTGTGGCCATACTACATTGTGATTTCTTACCAAATTCATTGACAACGTCTTTTACTCTTTCATAAACAACATCCCCTGGTATAGGTTTAGGTGCACTCCGTTCATCATTCCATCCATTGAATGCTTTGCGCTTCCTACGATACGGATGGAATTTTGAAAGAAACCTTCGATGAACAAGATATACAGTCTTTCCTCCATGTTTTAGTCTTATTGAATCAGTGTTTTCTTCACATATAGGACACGCTTTAGCTCCTTTGACACTATATCCAAACAAATTCCCGTATGCTGGAAAGTCATTAATAGTGCAAAACAACATAGCGTGCAAATGAAATGCCTCTCTTCCTGAAGCATCATAGGTCATCACACCTTCAGCCCAAAGTTTCTTTAAGTCATCAATCAGAGGTTCAAGATAAACATCGATATCATTTCCGGGTTGTTTAGGGCCCGATATCAACAACGACAACATAACGTACTTATTTTTCATACACAGCCAGGGAGGAAGATTGTATATAACAAGCATGACTGGCCAAGTGCTATGTTGTATGCTCAATGTCTCGTATAGATTCATCCCATATGTACAAAGCCCAAGTCTTAGATTCCTATCTTCTTCACCAAATTTGGGATACAATAGATCCATCTTCTTCCACTGTGGGGAATCAAACGCATGTCGTAGGATCCCATCATTATTTTTCTTAACATCTACATGCCACCTCAAATTCTTCACATCTTTCGGATTTGCAAACAAGCGTTGAAACTGTGATATTATAGGTAGATACCACATCACCTTGGTAGGATCCCCAGTTTTGGACTCCCCCGAAGTCGTCAATTTATACCGTGACACACCACATTTTGGACAATTTTTCAAATCCACATAGTTCTTTCGAAATAATACACAATCATTCGAGCATGCATGTATCTTCTTGGCCTCCATTCCCATTGGGAACAACAATTTCTTTACCCGGTATGTTGAGATTGGCAGCTCATTTCCTTCAGGAAGCATTTCTTCCAACAAAGTCAACAATGAAGTGAAGCTTTTGTCACTCCATCTATTGTTAGCTTTCAACTTATACAATCTCAACACAACGTTAAGCTTCATAAACTTAGCACAACCTGTGTATAACGATATCTCAGCATCATGCACAATGTTTCTAAAGATAGGAGGTGGATCAATGTGCTCTACCCTACAACTATCCAACATCGCATCAACGATGTCTACTGGAACTGGTTCATTCACATCTACGTCATCGGAGGCAATTTCTTCTTCCACACAAGCACTGCTATCGACATCCACTCGTTTCGAGTTTGAAATCTCTCCATGCCAGTGCCATTCTGTATAGCCTTGTACAATCCCGTTGCACATGACATGACTTTTGATTTCGTCACCAGTGCTGACTTTCAAGTTGTTACCGCAATGCCTACATGGACAGTACAACCTATCTCCAGTTTCTTTCCTATGTTCCTCAGCAAATCTAATAAACTGATAAAGACTAGATATAAACTCTGGGGTGCAACGATTGTGAATGGACATCCATGATCTATCAATTCTATGATCAAAGAGAAAACAAGTATATATTAGGACAAGATTAGGGTCTACGGTTAACAAATACACGTGATGTCATTCTTATATATAATAAATGTGTACCACCTATCCCATCCTTGAACACCTAATCTCACTAGTAAGTGTATAATGTGTATTGGGTTTTCGAGAAAATTTTGGTAGCATTTCCCTGCTGTTCTCTAAGTACATATGTACTTAGAGAACAAACAGGGAAATGCTACTGAAATTTTCTCAAAACCCAATACACATTATACACTTACATCCTAAGTGAGATTAGGTGTTCAAGAACAGTCCCAAACCGGGGACTATCCAAGATTTACTTCTAATGAGTAAATCTTGGACGAGTTTCTAGGCCAACAAAATCATATGATTAAGAGCATGGTTTCATGTTAGGTCATCATAGGTCATAATAATCTACTAGAATGAGCATAAGAGTATTAGATCTTGATTCTAGAGTGTACAAGATATAATAGTGACTAATGACTTTGTGGGGTGATATCATTTCATAGGATTTATAGATTCAAATTTAACAAGTGTACAAGTTGCATCATTTTAATACTCTAAAGGTGACTAGTGGGTCATAGCACATAAAAGATGGCATTACAAGGAAAGTAAGAAACCTAGATCAATTAACACTCATGTCCAAACATTAGTTACTGAGGGGACCAGGAAAGAGTGCTTTTAATCACTAGGATCATACAAGTAGCAATGTTGATTAAGTCTATGTGATTAAAGATCAAGCGGTGTAATAAAATAGGGTTTTGGGGGATGTTTACCTTTGTTTGAGCCCAGTCGGGCATCAACAGGGAGAGAGGGCGAGACATAGGGTAGGCGAGTAGGTAGGCAAGCAGGCAGGTGAGCAGGCGACAGGCAAGGAGACGGCGGGCAGCAGTAGATGATCAATTAATTCCTGAAACAGTACATAAATAAATACAAACAGTAGATAAATAAATACATATCAATTGATAAATAAATTTAAATAAGTTGATAAATAAAGTTAAATAAGTAGATGATTAAATAATAACCAAATCAGTACATAAATAAACACAAATCATTAAATAACTTAATTATAAAAAAAATACACCCAGCAGAGCATTGTGCCTTGGCGCCGCCCAAGCGTCCGCCCAGGCTGGGTGCCTGGGTGCCACCTAGGTAGGTCGGAAGGTACCTGGGCAAGTGAGTTCAAGCAGATCGAGCAGGTCAAGGCGAGGTAGTGGCGAGGTGAGGTCGAGTAGGTCGAGCAGGTCCGCGGCGGGTAGGAGTCGGCCGATGTCAGCCCGGCATTGCAGTAGGAGCGCCAGGTGGTGGCACGCAATCAGGGGGAAGGAGTGGCAGAGAGCAAGGAGAACGACGGTGGTGGGCGACGGTGAGCAAGGAATAGCGGCGGCGGTAGGCAGTGGTACACAGAGGGAGTTTTCTTGCTCACCGGAATCGCCAGACCCTAAAATTGACGTTCGATTGCAATGAAACCGAGAAAGGGGAAGAGTCTGCTTCGCGCGGGTGCTAATAAGTCAAAAATCGGCGCCAGCCATTACATAAAACTGACGCCAAAGCAAAACAGTGTCAGTTGTTCGGTAGATAACCGACGCCTATTACTCTTCAACGTCGGTGGATAGGAAAAAACTGACGTCCAATTAGACAATCTTTGCCCTCAATTATTTGGTAGGAACCATTATCAGCGTCGGTTATCAAAGGATTAACCGACACCAAAAGTGGAAGTGTTCATGGAAATATCCTTCTTAAATAGGCGTCGGTGAATATTTAAAAAATCACGTTGTATGTGACGCAAATTTTTTCGCTCAAAATTTGGAATTCGCGGGTGATTTTAGGCATTGATTTGTTATACCCAGTTGATGCTGAATACAAAGTGGTACCCGTGTCTGGCTGGTCTTCGAATATAGACGTTGGTTTCCCTAAATAACCGACGTTGACTATTATAGGTGTCGGTTATTAAGCTTGTATGACACTGATTGTTGATTCTGTAGTAGTGATGATTGTATGACTTGTAATTAAGCTTAGAAAAAATCAGGAGCACTTAGATTGAATATTTAAGCACTCAAAAGCCATTTTCCAAAATTCACATCGGGTTGTTCATCGGTCGAGTTGCAAACTCGACCGATCCTGATTGGATCTTGAAAATGACTTTTGATCGGTCGAGTTTACACTTCACATAACTCGACCGATAGAGTACCTGACCAATTCCATTTTCATTGGTCGGTCACGTTTCCCCCGGACAAACTCGACCAATGGTCTGAATATCGACTTTGTCTTTTATTCTATCGATCGAGTTACCCTTATAATACTCAACTGATTGCACTGTATGGAATAGTGCATAAAAGTGATTCTAGCCATTGTGGAGTTGCAACAAGTGAAAATATATCCGTTGCAAGCCACAAAATGGCTAGTTTTCATTCTTAAGTGTTCCCAAAGGCTAAGAGGCATCCCCAGCTATAAATGGTGACATTAGCTTGATATTCGATGGTGATTAATGAATATAGTGCTGATCTAACAACCTATGGTGACTTAATGGTCACTAGTGATGTTAGATCAGGTCCCCATAACATATGATTAATTAAGCATGTAGATGTAGCATCAATTAAGCCTTAAACCAATGATTTCTTGGGTCATTTGATGCAATGGCTGGACAGACCTATACTCCAATTGATGGTTCTAATATTTTGGTCATAATAAAGTGATTTATATGGTCTCCTTTATGAGATCAACTTAAGAAGCTCATTTATTGACAACTTGTTTTAAATAAACAATCGCTTGTGGGTTTTACCCTACACTTAATGGAAATTTTTATGTTGTTAATCAAGGGATGTCTAGTGTAAAATGGTGACTCTTTCTAGAGCACAAATCAATGGATTCATAGGTGGTTTGTTCAAGATGTTTACTTATGTAAACTACCAATGGCTTTACCTTTTGAACATTACTAGAACTCCTAGATCTTGTACGGAATTGAATAGCCCTTCGCAGGGGTTAGTTGGACTTTGGGTGGTATGACTCAAAATCCCCAGGGCATAATAAAAGATGTAGTACAACTGTCTAGAAAATCTGTTTAGGGTTATACACGACGCTTCATATAGGATGATAACCCTTGTTGTTCTCTATACATAGAGATGATGTTTAATGCATTAAAAGATAGTATATATTCTTATGTTGTGAATATTCTCATGTTATAAATGTGTACATACAATAGTCATGGTTAATTTAATAGAGATATTATTACTGTTGGCTATGATTATACATTCATTATCACAGGTTGTTATCTATTCTTATATTGCTAGCTATGCCTTTGTAACTAGAGATGCATATACTGCTAATCATGCTTATGGAGATAGTTGTGCTTATATTGTTAGCTGTACTTAGATCTCTTCCATTTGGTTAGTACGAGTAAAAAGGTAGTGACATATTAGTCAAAGTTTCCACTACAGTGACATATAGTCAAGCTGCTAACCACTAGTCCAACCTTGGTACATGTCACGACACTAGAAAATAGGGTATACAAACCCTCTAATCCGAGGTACAACTGTATTTGTCCTCAATCACATTAAATGTCTGAGGCATGACCATAGCCATCCTCCATAACCTGCATTGTGGATGACAAGGATATATCCTCAACTTGCCACCCCCACATACTCAATAGTTTGCGTTCCAAGTTTCCCTTAGGAATACTTGTTTCACCATCCAGCAAGTTCTGACACTGAAGATGGCTATGCGGCACAGGGCACTACATGATTAGAATTGCACTTCATTAGTTATGCCAATTGGGTGAATTAAGGTTGCATCAAACAAGTGGACATACAAACCCTAATTCACTTCTAGAAAGCATATAAATATCACAACTTTGAAAGATATAAAATGTGTGAAACATAATTTCTCGTCTCATCATCACATGGTACTATTCACTCACCATTCATGAGACTACACTAGTCATCATACTATCATAAGATATAAATCTTTTTCACAATATCACAGGGTATCAACCCTTATTAACACATGAAGATTACACCCCATTCAGGGCCCAGCCATGCCAAAAGGTCATTAAGACCATCATACTATTCCCTGCAAGATCATCATTATCTTTGTGTGCCTTATAGTAAGGCTCAACAATATCACTTACATATAATACACCAAATCATCACAATATTGCATTAATGAGCTAGGAGATATTCATAAACCATCATAGAAGGGTTATATTAGCATTAAGAATATTCCTTTATTACATCGACATGAAAAGAATCTAGATATGATTAACCCTCATCATATTCATAATTCACATGTTCAACATAAGAAAGTATCAACCATGTGGCTATGATAACCATCAATTAACATATTAAGGTTATGATCATATTAAGGAGGTTATTTCACCATGATGCCATCATATAAGAAGGTTAAACATGAATACTCATCTTTATCTATTTGCATTAGAGTTAGGTTCAACAAGATTAATTATATTAATGTTACTAATCAACACTCATACTCAAACCCTAACTCACATCATCCCCATTGGATCATGGATGCATAAGGTGAAACATCACCATCACATTCCATACTATTCCCAAGTATGAACCCCACACATAAATCAAGGTGTAACCATTGGTTTATAACATAATAGGGTTTCAACAACAATAAGAGAGTACTCCATCATTGTATTAGTCATTCAAGGATTATTCATACCCAATTACCATCATTTAGTTATATTAAAGCTAGGTATAACAAACTATACCTCTTTAGGGTTACCCATTAATTTATTATGGTGATTATAAATCATAATCATATGAGGGCAAGGGTAATACTACAAGTTTAACGCATTGAACCATCAAATTCTCTTCATCAAAATCATAACATTACACTACATGCTTCACCCAAACTAATAGGAATATTGAGGCATCATCTTCTAACCATTATGCTCAACTTGTTAGACATGCTGATGTTGTTAGCTATTCTTATGATACTAGACTTATTCATGATGTTAGAGATGCTCATGTTGCATACTCCTTATTCTATTACTAGGGATATGAGAATAGTCTGGATAATGAAGATTGTTATTATCTGCTCCTTTATGTATTTTGTTAATCATCAGTGTTGTTGAGCTTATTTGTAATATATGATTAAACTACTTAAACGGTCTCATTACCTAAAAATGTTGGAATCAATAAATGTTGTTGGTGGTTATATCTCTTACTAGGACATGGGTCTCACCCTTGTGGTTCGCCACATCTTTTTAGGTAATCGAAGTGATGAAAAAAAACCTATGGAAGCAAAGAGGAGCTATACTAATGAATCTTTGAGAAAGTTTAGATGTCTAGTGTGTCCTAGAGTCTTCCTTGTACTCTCAGGTCTGGGTAGGAAATTTTGTATATGGTGTTTCAAACGAATCAGAATTTGGTAGCGTGTTAATGCTTGTTTGTGTGGCATATATAAATATTGTTCTCCTGTGTATATATGTTGTGACTAAGGGGATATAACAATTTGTATCAAATTGTTGTCATAGTATGGATACAAGAAAGATATTGGGCTCTTATGCAAATCTTTTTGAGCAGGTGTTGATGTTGAAATCGGTTTTAATTTACCCATATTTTTGGGTATGTGATTAATTAGTGATTGATTATGTTTTATGTTTTGAGTAATCTTGTTTAGTGTAACAGGTTCTCATAAGTTGATATCAGATCTTTAGGTTCATTGAGTCTATAGGGACACTAGGACTTAGGATTAGGATGATGTTTAAGAAATATGACATAAAAACATGGTGTAAACTGCCTAATCTCAATACTTGGGTGCCTTGGACATGCATTTAATTATTGAAGAAAAGTTATGGAATTTTTAGATTGTTATCTTTTTTATTACTCTGATCAAGTAATCACTTTGAAAGAATCTAAAGAGAATAAGAATTAAAAATCATGGTGCAGATTGCTCAATATTACCTTAAAGAAGATGAGAATTACATCATTATCAATCAAAACTTGAATGTTTGGTAACTATAAGAGAAAGATACAACACCATGAAATCTAAATATGAATACAAATAAGAAAAGGAGGAGTTCTTAAAGAAGTGATTCAAAAAGATAATAAAGTAAAAGACAAATAAGTTTGTGGTTATAAAGTGAATCAAGGTATGAAATCCACATAAGATGGAGAGAACACCTATAATAACTATAAAATAAGAAGATTAATGGGAACAATGACAAAGGAATAAGGTGTAACCTGAGTTAATCTCAGACCAACCTATGTGTGTAAGAAAGTGTTAGTGTAAAATTAGCATGGCATGTGAAAGAAATTAAGGGAGATGATCCCTCTTTAATGAAGAATATGATGATTTACTTGTTGATAAGTGGTTGAAAAATATAATAAAATAAGAGAACATACCCTAGTGGGATAAATATTCATCAAGGGAGGAGTAATGCGATATGTTAATCATGATGATTCCTGATGAATGCATATTCACCATAGGATTCAATTATCATTTTTGGACAAATTCAATTCAACACATTTAATTTCACTCATTAATTATCAAAATGCATCATAATGTGCAAAATTACTTAATTGATTCGATTATCAAGGTTTTAACTAAATATATGATGATTTAATGCAGGTCTTGATAAGGTTAAATAATCAGTGGGGCCCTCCTTCTCTCACCCTTGGTTCTGACCAATATATCTAACCAAGTGATTTCATCCATTCGGTCTCAAGACCATTTGAACCCATTCGGTCTCAAGACCGTTTGATCCCATTCGGTCTCAAGATCGTTTGAGCCCATTTGGTCTCAAGATTGTTTGAGCCCATTCGGTCTCAAAACTGTTTGAGCCCATTCGGTCTCAAGACCGTTTGAGCCCAAACGGTCTCAAGACCGTTTGAGCCCAAATAGTCTTAAGACTGGGAGACCAGCATAGATGAATTGGGGGCTTAACCCAGCCTCGAGGGATCGAGAAGTGCATGAATCTAGAACCATGAAGCAAAATCTATGCCACAACCATTTTGAATAGCCACGACCGTGGTACACTGTCCCCGCCACAACCGTGTGGTGATACCACGGTCGTGGTAAAGCATCGTTGGCATCTACCCAATCTCACCCGCCACGCCCGTACTAGGCAACATGGTCGTGGGGTAGTAGCCTCACCACGACCGTGGTGTCATGCCATGGCTGTGGTACAATGCCATCAGAGCCCAAATCCTCACCTGCCACGCCCGTGCAAGGCAGCACGGACGTGGAGCAGCATCATCACCACGACCGTGGTGCCTCACCTCGGCCGTGGCACATCGTCTCCTACCTCTGCACCTCCGCCAAGAAGCACTTCTTTACTTCAGATGTGGCTGATTCTAGTGGAGCCACACTCCTGGACCTCCACCACATCTACTTCTACAGCCACCGCGCACCCACCGGCTCCTTAGCAACCTGCCTCAGTACCGGACACTCAACAACCACCACCTCTGCCATGGCGCTCTTGCACAGTCTCAAACCATTTGGAAGGGTCGCAGCTATGTGAGCAAGACCATTTGGTCTCTTGATTACACCGAATGGCTAGATCTTTTGGAGGTATTTCCAGCAGAGACCGAACGGACTTGTCCAAAACCATTTGACTGTAAACGGTTTGCAAACCGTTTGAAGCTGTTGGATGCAAGACCATTTGGCCCCTTTCGGACCTCAGACCGTTTGATCAGCAAGGGCGAAGACCGTTTGGCTAAGGTGTTGACCGAATGTAAGACTGTTTGATATCAAACGGTTTGCAAACCGTTTGCCCCTTTTTGTACAGGACCGTTTGGAGGAAGGCAAACGGTTTGTAAAACTGTTTGGTCTTAACGATGCAAGACCGTTTACCCTTATATTCTCAAAACCATTTGGTCAAAACTTGACAAGATATTGGAGAAAAAATATCTGCCAAACTGTTTGAACTGGAAACATGCCAAAAATGTGAAGACCTACCCCTTGCCTATAAATAGGACCACTAGGGTCCTCATTTTGGGCATCGGTTCCAGGACACCGACAGGCTACCTGTACACAAGTCTGATCTGAATCCAGTGTCATCCATGCCAGTTTCATTCCACCTACTGCCTGTGTTGCAACCAAGGAGGCTGAGGAGAGAAGGAAGACGGGGTGAGGGAGATTGTCCGGTCTATCTTAGCATGTCTCATTTGCGTCCAGATTTGCTCTGAAACGACGTAGAAGGTCATATGTTCTTCACCGAGATGAGACTACCTTCTGCACTGAGATCATGGCAGATTTCTCTCTCTTTCTTATTCTTCTTGTTTCTCGCATCATGAGCGAGTAGTACCTTTTCACTAGGGTGCGGGGACTAGCCCCAATGCCCATGCAAATCATGTTCTTTTATTAAACACTCCATGGCAATGTATATAACTTCCCATTTCATTGTTAGTTGATACATTTGTGGTTGATTATCTACTTGCTTTCATCTTGTTCTCTCCCATATTGTGAAATCTTCTATATGTGGGATGGAATGACGGTTTACAAGTTCGACTCCTTGACGAGAACTTCTGATAGGATTCCTTGAGGTCGTAAGTGTATGATCCGTGAGGGGACGAGACATCTAGCCTACGGTGACACTTCTGTGGTCTAAACATTCCTTAGGGAGGACCACAACCTTAGTTGGATTTTGTATCATCCTGTTTATCATCGTTGTTAGTTTATAGATCTATCACCTTCTTGCTTATCGATTAATGTGGTTGACTCGCAAACTAGAAAGAGAATGGGATTTCTTCGAGGTAGTAAGTGTATGACCCGTGAGGGGACGAGCCATCTAGCCTTCGGTGACACTTCTATGTGCCTAATGCATGTACATGGAGCCCACAACCTTCGTTGTATTTCTGTATCTTCAGAGTCGTAAGTAAGTGATCCGGATGGTGATGAGACATCTGATGCCTAAGGTGATGCTTACGCGAACCTAACGCCTGTATGGGGGGGTTCTACAGCAGCTCTATTTGGATTGTTATATCTTGCCTTGGATTGTTTGCGATTGAATGTGTTTGCATGTGTAGCGGTGGTAAAACTCGATACCATCCCAGCGATTCCATATCATTGATCTAAACCCAACTTTAATTCATCTTTTACTTTCTTGCAATTAGTTTAAGTAACCTCAAATCAACCAATCATTTTAAATATTACCCTTATCTCGAGCTAGATTCGATTAACAAAGATTCTTAAAAACATTATCCTTTGGGTTCGATCCTTAACTATACTGCGATAAGACCCGTCTACTTGCAAGTGGTATTATTGCACTTTGGTTTTGGTAAAAGCTCGGGGATTTTAACCCCGAGTGAGTTTGTTAGTGCGATAAAATCCCACGTCAAATTCTGGTGCCGTTGTCGGGGACAACGGAATCAGTTAGTCAAATCTAGTTCCATTAAGGCTAATTTAGGATTTTACTTTTTCTTTTGACACAATCGATCATCTACTTGAAATTTGACTCTACTCTATGGTTCTCACTTTTGAAATCTTTCTATCTCAGGTACAATCCAAGGCGTAGTGCATGCACCGTTCGGTCAGCCCCAGACTAACAATGAGCTTTGATCCCGAGATAGACAGAACTTTTCATCGTCAGATCTGAGAAAATCAAGCAAGGATGGCTCAAGAAGAAGAGGTAGCCCAAAGGGTGGCTCAAGCCATCAATGCACAAAGAGAGAGGCTCATTTAAGAAGTCGGGGCTACAGTTCAACAGGAAATCCTAGCAGCACAAGCAGCTGAACTACAAAAGGATCTTAGAGAGTTCTCAATCCCAAAAGCTGTGAATGTTCATCATCCACTGCAACCTCCTCCCATCAACGCTCCTAATTTTGAGATAAGAGTGCATTGGATCACCCTACTTTAGAACAACCCATTCTACAGAAAACAAGGTGAAGATAGTCAATAACATCTTCTAAGGTTTATTGATCTTTGTGCTATGACAAAGAAAAATGGAGTGTCTGATGATGCCATTAGACTCTGCCTCTTCAAGTATTCCCTTGCTGATAGAGCCATAAGTTGGTATAATTCACTGCAAAGTGAAATACCCATCACCACCTGGGAACAACTCCAAAATGTGTTTCTAGAGAAGTTCTATCCCCCATCTCTCACATATGAAATCAGAGGGCGAATAAAAAATTTCACTCAAGTTCCTAGAGAAACCCTTGCTGAAGCTTGGGATAGATACAAAGAGCTTCTATGCAAGTGTCCAACCACGGAATTGCCAAGAATCAACTCATTGAGATTTTCTATAGGGGTGTGGATGACGATATTAAGAGATTCCTAGATTCCTCATCTGGAGGAAACTTCATGCGTCAAAGTTATGACAACGCATGGAGAGTCGTCACCCTAGGAGCAGAAAATCAAGAAATTTGGGGTAGATCTGTAGGTAAAGGAGTTTTGAAAGTAGCTATGGCCAAAGCTACCCCCGAGTACAAATCCATCGCTGAAACCTTGAAACTATTAGTTTCCAAGCAAGACCATATTGAATCATCTCTTGCTGCTATTGGAAGAAGACGTTCACCCACTCAACAACCGGAACAGGTCAAGTCCGCTTCCCTGTTCTGTTAAGCATGTAAGATCACCGATCATTCCACTTTATCATGCAATGTTTTCTATGATGTTGTCTTGAGCAATGCATGTGGCCAAGGAGATAATGGTCATATGGAAAATCTTAATGCTATCAACACCATTCCTGGTCAAAGTTATTACAATCCAAATCAGAATAGGAATCATCCCAGTTTTCAATATGGAAACTCCTCTGGAGCGGTAAAATCGCATCAATTTGGTTCAAACAATCAACCAAGAGGCCCACTAAGATTCCAGTATAATCAACAATAGAATTTTGGGAATCAAGGAAATTTCAAGGGGAACTTTCAGAATAGGAACTACAATAATTACCAAAATAACTCTCAGTTCCAGAATCTTAATCAACAACAAGGATAGCAAGCATGTCCAGTTTCTCCTGATGACAAGCTATCAGCCATTGAAAAGATGTTCCAAACTCAACAAACCATGATAGCTAACCAAAAATCTCAGCAGAAGGCTATTGAATCTCAATTATCTCAACTCGCAGCTAGCATAAAGCCACATGCTGGAGTCTTTGCTGGACAACCCAAGAACAATCCTAAGCATCCTAAACAGTTGAAGGCAGTCACCACTAGGTCAGGGAAAGACTATTCGGATCCCCCTGAAAAGACACATGTGGTTATTACAAATGAGGATGAACATGTGATTGCCCAAGACTCAACAAGACAAGAGACTCAATCAAAAGAAGATAAGTCAGAAAAAGAAAATTTTTGAGAAGCCTGCTCAAGAAGATGAAGAAACTGAGACTCTAGAACCTGATATCCCTGTGTACAAACCTCATATACCTTTTCCATCTCATATAAGGAAAACAAAGCTTGATACAAGATTCAATAAATTTAAGGAAGCTATGAAGAAACTTCATGTTGATATACCCTTTCTGGATGCTCTGGCCGAGATACCAGCATGGACAAAGTACTTAAAGTCACTCCTCACTAGGAAGTATATAACTGAAGAGTATGAGACAGTAAAACTGGAGACAACTACATCTGATATCATATTGATCAAGATGCCCAAGAAACAAAAAGACCCAGGATCCTTTGGAATTTCATGTCACATTGGCGACTCATCATGCAAGAAAGGATTGGCAGATCTCAGCGCAAGCATCTCTATTATGCCACTTAGCCTTTGCAAAAGACTAGGGTTTGCAGAATTGCTTCCTATTGGCATGACTATACATCTTGCAGACAATTCGATAAAATGTTTGTTAGGAATCCTCAAAGATGTCTCGGTCAAGGTAGGCAAGGACACATATGTTCCATGCGACTTTGTCATTTAAGGACCTAAAAGAAGACGCCAAATATCCACTCATCTTTGGTCATCCGTTCCTCACCACTGAAAGCGCCCTGATTGATGGTGAAGCTGATACCTTACTGCTCAGATTAGGCAAAGAAACTCTCGCCTTTAAAGTTTTTGAAAGTATGAGAAGACCAAGTATGCAAGAAGAAGTCTATCTGATTGACTACATTGAGCAAATGTCACTTATGACTCAAGAGCATCATGAATCAGATGATCCTTTAGAAGTTTCTCTAAAAAACCCATCAGTTGATGAACTGATTCATGAACAAGTAGAGGATTGCATCGAATCCCTCGACTCTTCTAAAGAAGATGTTGAAGCCACTATTGAAAAACTCAAAGCTATGGAAACTACAGAAGAAATATGTGAAAACCCAGAGGCTCCCGAAATGAATCCCCTGCCCGAGGGACTGAAGTACGTGTTTTTAGACAACCTCAAAGTTTGCCCAGTTATTATAAATTCCGATCGAACAGCTGAACCAGAAGATAAACTCCTGAAGGAATTAAGGGAAAGAAAGAAAGCCATCAGTTATAAAATGAGTGACCTCACTGGGGTCAGTCAAGCATTGTGTATGCATAATATCCCTATGATGGAAGATCACAAGCCTAATATTGAATCCAAATATGAAGGAAGTGGTCCGTCGTGAGGTCATTAAACGGCTCACAGCTGGAATAATCTATCTGATATCAGATTCGCCATGGGCGAGCCCAGTGCATGTAGTCCCAAAGAAAGGTGGAACAATTGTTATACGAAATGAAAACAATGAACTCATCCCCACTCGAACAGTCATAGGGTGGAGGATGTGCATAGATTATAGAAAATTAAACAAGGCAACTCGAAAAGATCATTTTCCAATGCCTTTCCTTGATCAAGTCCTAGAAAGGTTGGCTCACCAAGAATATTTCTGTTATCTTGACGGTTACTCTGGATTCTATCAAATGCCCATACATTTACATGACTAAGAGAAAACAACTTTTACCTGCCCATTCAGAACATACGCATTTAAAAGAATGTCGTTTGGTCTCTGTAATGCACCCACAACTTTCCAACGTTGCATGGCTGCCATATTCGCTGGTCTTACTAAAACAGTTATGGATGTTTTCATGGATGATTTTTCTGTATACGGAGATTCATTCGATTCATGTCTAAAACACCTCTCCCTGGTCCTCAAACGTAGTGAAGAAGCACATGTTATGCTGAATTGGGAAAAGTGCCATTTTATGGTAAAGGAAGGCATTGTCCTCGCCCATAGGGTCAGCAATGGAGGAATTGAAGTAGATAAATCCAAGATTGAAGTGATTTCTAAACTGGCTATCCCAACAAATGTAAAAGAAGTCCGTGCTTTCCTAGGTCATGCAGGATTATATAGAAGATTCATAAAGGACTTTTCAAAGATAACCAAGCCAATGACGAATTTGTTACTAAAAGATGTTGAATTCAATTTTGATGAAGAATGTGTCAAAAGCTTCAACACACTAAAGCAGGCCCTCACAACAACACCCATCATTAGAGCTCCCGACTGGGACCACCCTTTTGAAATTATGTGCGATGCTAGTAACTATGTTGTGGGCGCTGTTTTAGGGAAATGTATAGAGAAGAAACATTATGTGATCTATTATGCATCAAAAACTGTCAATGAAGCCCAAAGGAATTATGCAACTACCAAGAAAGAACTTCTACCAGTCGTGTATGCCTTTGACAAGTTCAAATCCTACCTAATTGGTTTGAAGGTCATTGTCTACATAGACCACGCTGGCATTCGTTACCTTCTGGAAAAAAAAGATACAAAACCCAAGTTGATTAGATGGATCCTCCTATTAAAAGAATTTGATTTAGAGATAAGAGATAAAAAGGATACAGAGAATGTTGTAGCACACCACCTCAGTCGCATCAACACTCTAGATACTGAGAAAATTCTGATCAATGATTCCCTGCCGGATGATCAACTAATGAAGATCTCAGAAGCTATACCATGGTACTCGGATTTTGTGAACTACCTTGCTACTGGGGTTATCCATACCCAATGCACCGGGAATGCCCTGAAGAAGTTCATGCATGATGTGAAGCAATATCACTGGGATGAGCCATATCTCTTTAAACTATGTGATGATGGTCTGTATAGACGATGTATCGCCGAAGAAGAAGCTCAACTTATTTTGAAACAATGTCACTCAGGACCAGTGGGAGGACATATGAGCTCTAAAAAGACTGTCTTTAAGGTTTTGTAATGTGGATTCTTCTGGCCAACCATATCCAAATATTCCTACGACTTTGTCCTATCATGTGACAAATGTCAAAGATCAGGCAATACAACAAAGAGAGATGAGATGTCGCTGAATCTATGGCAAGAAGTAGAGATATTCGATGTTTGGGGGGTGGACTACATCGGTTCATTCCCATCTTCACATGGATTTTCATACATCCTAGTGGCGGTAGACTACGTCTCAAAATGGGTTGAATCCATACCAACTGTCACTAGTGATTCCAAACCAGTCATCAAATTATTCAAGGATATTATTTTTCTCTGTTTTGGTGTCCCACGCACGGTGATATCCGACGGAGGCTCCCATTTTCTTGAAAGAAGCTTTGAAGCACTGCTAAGAAACTATGGTGTTACTCACAAGGTAGCCTCACCTTACCATCCACAGACAAGTGGACAGGTGGAGGTTTCTAATCGTCAACTCAAGAGTATCTTAGAAAAGACAATAGGCCGCAATCAGAAAGATTGGTCGGTGAAAATCAACGATGCATTATGGGCCTATCGAACTGCTTATAAAACTCCCCTCGGGACTACACCTTTTCGATTAGTATATGTAAAGGCTTATCACCTACCAGTCGAACTGGAACACAAGGCATGGTGGGAAATTAAAAAACTAAACTGTGATATGAAAGAAGCAGGCCAAGCTAGAATGTTGCAACTCCAAGAGTTGGATGAACTCAGGATGAAAGCTTATGAGAATGCACGAATCTATGAAGAACACACAAAACTTTAGCATGATGGACATCTAAAAAGAAAAGACATACAAGTGGGAGACCAATTTCTACTATTCAACTCAAGGTTGAAATTATTCCCAGGAAAACTCTGCTCACGCTGGTCTAGACCATACATCATCAAGAGCATCTCCCCACATGGTGCCTTCTCATTATGGAGTGAAAAGTCAGATGAATTTATAACAAATGGTCATCTCTTAAAGAGATATTTTACCTCAACTAACATAGGCACTAAAGCAATGCTGGAACTCACCAATCCAAATGATCCACCGTGAAGCTAAAGGATTCAGTCGAGCCATCGACATAAAACAAAGGCTCTTGTCGGGAGGCAACCCGATCAATAATTTTGTTTTACTTTCCTTTTCAAATTAGAATGTTTCTTCAATTTTGTTTTTACCTTCTGGTTAATTTTTCATTATATAAAAGTCGCATCGTAAGATGCTATTTTAAGATCTAATTGCTCTTTACCTTTGAGATTTTCAGATAAGAAGATGCGCACTGATTGGAACGCAACCACATCCGGTGGTCATTCTGGCATGAATTTTCCCCTCCATCTTGGATTTAGGGTTTGCTCGGGACGAGCAAATCTCTAAGTTCAAGGTGGAGGGTGGGTGGTACGTACCCCACTTTCCACCTACACCCATCCTTTACATACTTAAGTTTTCACTGTCACATTCTTGATAAAAAATTTCAAAATTTTCAAAATTCTTTAATGTTTTTCAAAGAAAATGAACAGATACTTGATGAATTTTTGACACTTCCTATTTCATTAAAAGTCACTCTCTAACCTACTATGCATTTTAAATCATTATATCCTCCTCATTCGAAGTAAATCCTCAAAAGGACCACTTTTTGAAACAAGACTTTTGATTGAAATCATATTGTAAAGCTTATGATTCCTAACATCATGATACTTATGCAAAAATGATAAGTGTCTATCGAACTGATAGGGATCAAACACATTGTGCTTCCTAACTGACTAGTGGAACAATAACATGGAATCTCCACTGGATCCTCATCAAGTTATTATTTGAGTAGAGTACGATAAAGAGACCAACCCAGTGCACTGAATCGTAAATCAAGTTGCATTCTGATCTGAACTCTCTTCTACACCTCCTCTATCATCTTCGTATCCCTCCATTCATAAAAAAGAAACAAAAATAGCCAAATTTGTGCCAAACCCTAAGTTCGGGGTGGCACGTCACTTCCCTCTATATCCGCTTATTCCATACCCCTAACAGATAAACAGGGACGTACCACCAAAAATGCAATCTTGAGTCGAATAGAGGAGAGATTTGCAAACAAAAAGATGCCAAAGCGCACACAAAAAGAAATGCAATCTCGAGTCGAATAGAGGCAAGATTCGCATAGAAAATGCAATAAATGAAATTGCACTTCATAAAATAAAAATCTCAAGTCGAATATTGGAGAGATTTATTTCTTCCTTTCATACCACCTTTCACTCCCTTTTCTACCTAATGGCACAATGATTGCCTACCATGTCCTAAAAAACTCCAGTGTTAGATCAAATGCACACTTGTTGTTCCACGAGCATCTCTGGACTCTTACAAAACTCTTTGACGTGCTTGTTGTTGGAAAAAGTAAGGAGGAAGTGATTTTGGAAAATGAACTCAGGAATGAAGATATGGTCAGATGTGTTTACTGGTCTTAGGAGGTTGAGATATTGAGTCATATTGAGCAGAAAGAAAATATTCGTGATGTGAAGATGATGTAATCACATGAATTGAAAGTATTCATTTGACGCTTGTTTCAGATTTTGTGTTACTCGAGGACGAGCAACGTTTAAGTTCGGGGTGTTTTGATGAATGCATATTCACTAGGGAATTCAATTATCATTTTTGGACAAATTCAATTCAACACATTTAATTTCACTCATTAATTATCAAAATGCATCATCATGTGCAAAATTACTTAATTGATTCGATTATCAAGGTTTTAACTGAATTTAAGATGATTTAATGCAGGTCTTGATAAGGTTGAACAATCAACGGGGCCCTCCTTCTCTCACCCTTGGTTCTGACCAATAGATCTAACCAAGCGATTTCATCCATTCGGTCTTAGCCCATTTGGTCTCAAGACCATTTGAGCCCATTCAGTCTGAAGACCATTTGAGCCGAAACGGTCTCAAGACCATTTGAGCCCATTCGGTCTCAAGACCGTATGAGCCCAAATAGTCTCAAGACCAGTAGACCAGCAGAGATCGATTGGGGGCTTAACCCAGCCTCGAGGGATCGAGCAGTGCATGAATCTAGAACCATGAAGCAATATCTACGTCATGAACGTTTTGAATAGACACGACCATGGTACATTGTCCCCGCCATGACCGTGTGGTGATACCACGGCCATGGTAAAGCATTGTTGGCATCTACCCAATCTCACCCGCCACACTCGTACTAGGTAATACGGCCGTGGGGTAGTAGCCTCTCCACGACCGTGGTGTCACGCCATGGCCGTGGCACAATGCCATCAGAGCCCAAATTCTCACCCGCCACACCCGTGCAAGGCAGCACGGTCGTGGAGCAGCAGCATCACCATGACTGTGGTGCCTCACTACGGTCGTGGCGCGTCATCTGCTACCTCTGTACCTCCGCCAAGCAGCACTTCTTTGCTTCAAATGCGGCCTATTCTGGTGGCGCCACACTCCTGGACCTCCTCCACAACTACTGCCATGGCCACCGCGCACCCACCGGCTCCTTAGCTACCTACTTCAGTGTCAGACACTCAACAACCAGCACCTCCGCCATGGCACTGATGTACGGTCTCATACCGTTTGGAAGGGTCACAGCTACGTGAGTAAGACCGTTTGGTCTCTTGCTTACACCGAATGGCTAGACCATTTGGAGGTGTTTCTAGCAGAGACCGAACGGACTTGTCCAAAACTGTTTGACTGTAAACGGTTTGCAAACTATTTGAAGCTGTTGGATGCAAGACCGTTTGGCCCCTTTCGGACCTCAGACCGTTTGATCAACAAGGGAGAAGACCGTTTGGCTAAGGCGTTGACCGAATGTAAGACCGTTTGATATCAAACGGTTTGCAAACCGTTTGCCCCTTTTTGCACAGGACCGTTTGGAGGAAGGCAAATGGTCTGTAAAACCGTTTGATCTTAACGATACAAGACCATTTTCCCTTCTATTCTCAAGACCGTTTGGTCAAAAAGTGACAAGACCGTTTGAGCAAAAATATCTACCAAACCGTTTGGACTGGAAACACGCCAAAAATGTGAAGGCTTTCCCCGTGCCTATAAATAGGACCACTAGGGTCCTCATTTTGGGCATCGGTTCCGGGACGCCGACAGGCTTCCTGTACACAGGTCCGATCTAAATGTAGTACCATCCACACCAATTTCATTCCAACTACTACCCATTTTGCAACCAAGGAGGTTGAGGAGAGAAGGAATACGAAGCAAGGGAGACTGTCTGGTCTGTCTTGGCATCTCCCATTCACGTCTAGATGGAATGGCGGTTTACAAGTTTGAATCCTTGATGAGAACTTCTGATAGGATTCCTTGAGGTCGTAAGTATATGATCTGTGAGGGGACGGGACATCTAGCCTACGGTGACACTTCTGTGGTCTAAACATCCCTCAGGGATGACCACAACCTTAGTTGGATTTTTTATTGTCCTGTTTATTGTCAATGTTAGTTTGTAGATATATCACCTGCTTGCTTATCGATTAATGCGGTTGACTCCCAAACTAGAAATAGAATGGGATTTCTTCAAGGTAGTAAGTGTATGACATGTGAGGGGACGAGCCATCTAGCCTTCGGTGATGCTTCTGTGTGCCTAACACTTGAATAGGGGGCCCACAACCTTCGTTGGATTTCTATATCTTCAGAGCCGTAAGTAAGTGATCCTGATGGTGATGAGACATCCGATGCCTAAGGTGATGCTTACGTGAACCTAACGCTCGTATGGGAGGTTTCCGTAGTAGCTCTATTTGTATTTTTATATCTTGCCTGGATTGTTTGCGATTGAATATGTTTGCATGTGTAGCGGTGGTAAAACTCGATACCATCCCAACGATTCCATGTCATTGATCTAAACCCAACTTTAATTCATCTTGTATTTTCTTGCAATTAGTTTAAGTAACCTCAAATCAACCAATCATTTTAAATATTAGCCTTATCTCGAGCTAGATTCGATTAACAAAGATTCTTAAAAACGTTGTCCTTTCGGTTCGATCCTTAACTATACTGTGATAAGACCCATACGCTTGCAGGTGATATTATTGCACTTTGGTTTTGGTAAAAGCTCAGGGATTTCAACCCCAAGTGAGTTTTTTAGTGCGATAAAATCCCACATCAATTCCTATGCTAATGGCAAGGAACCCGAAATGAAAAAGGTAAAATGATACATAAGAAGCTATAACTTGCATAATGAAAGTAGAATTGGTTACCTTTTTGCTAGTGACCCTTGAACAATGTTGCTATGATGTGGGAATTGTGTTTCCCTTTGTGTTTTTCCTTTCTAGGGCACATCTTTCAAGTGTATCATTGCCACTTGAAATGTGTGGATTCATTGTAAACATGAGGTTGGTTGGCTTATTATAGCAGAAGGTTGCTTGGACTATGGTTCCAAGATCATAAAGTTTGTGATGAGTATGATTTTGAGCCTTCCAATAATTAGTAAGGCTCCTCTTATATGTCTTAATATTTGATTATATTGGTAAAAGTAGATGAGATAAGGACGTGAGTTCCTTATAGCACATGAGGTGGATACCAAGGTAATGAATCCTAGTATCCAAGATGTATCAAAAGTATGGGAAGTATGTGAAGGTTGTAGATGTTTATTAAATTAACATTCCAAGTATTCCTCTCCCTTAGAGAGACAGAGAGAGAGTTGATGATGACCCTTTAAATGTTGTTTGGAAGGAAAGAAAAAGTGATTCTATATTGTTGTGTATGGTCTAGTGATAGTTGGGCAAGACCACTATCAAGGATAGATGGTTTGTTCAACAGCAGACATGTGTTACCATGCTCCTTTAAGATAAACCTAGGATTAGAATATCAATGTATAAGAGTTAGAGTAGATGACACAAGTTACATGACCATGATGAGTTTAGGATTATGTCCTTTAGACTAACCAATGTACCAATAGAATTTATGAATAGGAGAACCAGAGTGTTCAGGTCATGTCTTATAAGTTGTAGTAAGCTTTGAATGATGAAATCTCAACATAATTTAGAGATGGTCATTAACATGGTTAATAACTTTGTTAAACCTTAAAAATGTTGAAGCAATTGTACTTATGTGTGACAATTCTAGCAAGAGTGAGTTGGTGGTTGATTAGAGTATCCCCTTGGCGTTATGATACCTCTGTTAAGTATGCTATGTGAATCCTGATAAGATGAAGACAATGTCATTGCTCCACCCCTAACAAGGTCAATCAGGAAGTTATATTTGTTAATGGTTACATATAAGTCTATGATTCTTCAACCAAACAGATGGTCAGTCCACCATTGAGATGATTGGATAATCCTCTAAAAACATATTCCTCATAGTTTTTGAAAATTAGGGGATGCCTACATGGTTGATTGAGTTGTTAATTAAACAACCATTAAAGGAGCGTAGAGATGAAACCTTATAAAGTTACATATGATAAGAGATACATAATTTTGTATGTTTGATAAGAGCCAGTGAGTATGACTTTTGAGTAATGTGTTGATACAATAGATATAATGTTAGGATAATAGCTAGAATTTAAAGTTGAAAGTTACTATTATATTTTTATAGGTGGCACAACAAGTTTCTATGTTCCATATTTGCAAATGTCTTCTTATGTGGGGGTTTTTGTGCTGACCCAAGATAAGATATGCATGAATTGAAAGAGAAGAACATGACCTCTATAAGAGTGATGTGACATCACCATAATATGGAAGTAACCATGTGTAATATTGAGTATGATGTGTATGAGAAGTTTCCATCGATGTGTACCTTGGGTTTCAGGGGCAAAATCCCTATTAGGGGTTTATGGTTGCGAGACCCCTAACCTTGATTAAAGTATTGAACAAGCTTAATTATCATAATTGAATTTTTATAACCCTAATATAACCTTGTTATATACTTGGAAATCATAAGACAAGCTTGAGTTTCAAATGTGGTCTAATTTCGACATTGTTTGAGCAAGTTATGCAATTTTATATACATTTTGGAATTTTCTACAATTCACCCAATCGAGGGGTTTTCTTTGCAATTTGTAACATGAATTATGTTTCTTATATGTTATGTTATCATTCTTGATCTTTTTGAACCATGGGGCTCCTGGTTAAACCAAGGTTTGATGGTTTTTTCTCCAAGGGTATTTTAGGTTTTACCCCTTCATGGATGAGAAACCTTTAGTAGCTATCAAATAATGAATTATTTGAATGGATTGGAAATTCGACAAAGGATAGCTAAGAAGGTCTATATGGATTGTGGGGGAGCTTCTTTTGTGCGTGCTTGTATATTCTTAATAGTTTAAGGCTATGGACACTTGGAAAGATACTAGAACTTTAACTTTTTCTTTTTCTTTATCTTAAAGTTTTATATACTTATCCCTAAGCACCCAAACTAACCATTTTCTCTCCACCACTTCCCTCCTGCTATGAACCTCATTCTCCCTCTATGCTTCTATGAAGTTCCTGTCCAAGGAAGATGAAAGTTAGGATCTTCTTGGGGAAAAAGCTCTAGGGTTGCAATTGACTTCTTTTTAGGGTTTAAAATGCTTCCTTCTAGTGATATTGACCTAAAAGAGTAATAATCCCCTTATTTACTCCATTTATTTCTTTCTTATCCTTCCTCCTACCTTTATTCAGGTTGTATCCTTACAGTTTCATGGTAGAAATTGATCTAAAGCTCTAAAACCCTACCTTTCTTGCTCCATATGCTTAGGGTTTGCTCATTTGATGAAGAAAGGTGCTAGATGGATGAGTTCGCAACTTATGCTTGGATTTTCTACCCTACATGGTCGTGTTTTCTTCTGTTTGGGAGTTTATCTTATAAGGAGAGGCAATTTTTATAACTTGTTCCACGTTTATTTCTTTCCATAAGCTTGCTAGCTCATGTTCTTGCTTGAAAATGATGATCCATGCACTAATAAGCTATGCTTGACTTGGATTTCAATTTTTATAATGTTCCCTACTCTGATTTCAATTCTAGATGAAACTTTATTTATGTGTACTTTATTCCTAATGTATAATATGATTTGGATCAGGTTGGTTTGACAACCTATGGTGCTAAGCACCTATCAACCAGTGGTCAATTTTAGGGTTTTAAGTTGATTTCTTCTATAAACCCATGACCCGATGGTGGTACTATTACAACAACCCTATGGTGTTGTCTTCATGGCAACTGATGGTGGTGACCAAGGGTATCAAATGAATTTCACCCCTTAGGTCATGTTTTGACCTAATTATAAGCTTAATGATCAACAACTAAGTACCCTAATGATGATATCAATCAATGGTGACATTAGCTTGATATGTGATGGTGATTAATGAATATAGTACTAATCTAACAACCTATAGTGACTTAATGGTCACTAGTGATAGTAGATCAGGTCCCCACAACCTATTATGAGTTCATCTCATAGGTGTAGCATCATTTAAGCCTTAAACCAATGGTTTCTTGGGTCATTTGATGCAATGGTTGGACCTATACTCCAATTGATGGTTTTAATATATGAACTTCACCCAATGGTTAAGATCTAATGATTTATCATCCAATAAATTGGAATGATGCCTATTGTAATATGTTGGTCCTAATAAAGTGATTTATATGGTCTCCTTTATGAGATCAACTTAAGAATCTCATTTATTGATGACTTGTTTTAAATAAACAATCACTTGTGGGTTTTACCCTACTCTCAATGGAAATTTTATGTAGTTAATCAAGGGATGTCTAGGGTAAAATGGTGACTCTTTCTAGAGCACAACTCAATGACTTTACAGGTTTTTTTTTCAAGATGCTTACTTATGTAAACTACCAATGGCTTTACCTTTTGAACATTTAATGGTTATAAGTTGATGCCTCAATATTTCTATTAGTTTGGGTGAAGCATGTAGTGTAATGTTATGATTTTGATGATGAGAATTTGATGGTTCAATGCCTTAAACTTGTAGTATTACCCTTGTCCTCATATGATTATGATTTATAATCACCATAATGAATTAATGGGTAATCCTAATGAGGTATGGCTTGTTATACCTAGCTTTAATATAACTAAATGAAGGTAATTGGGTATGAATAGTCCTTGAATGACTAATACAATCATGGAGTACTCTCTTGTTGTTGTTGAAACCCTAGTATGCTATAACCTGATGGCTACACCTTGATTTATGTGTGGGTTCATACTTGGGAATAGTATGGAATGTGATGGTGTTGCTTCACATTATGCATCCATGATCCAATGGGGATGTTGTGAGTTAGGGTTTGGGTAGGAGTGTTGATCAGTAACATTAATATAATTTATCTTGCTGAACCTAACTCTAATGTAAATAGATAAAGATGAGTATTCATGTTTAACCTTCTTATATGATGGCATGATGATGAAATAACCTCCTTGATATGATCATAACCTTAATGTGTTAATTGATGGTTATCATAGCCACATGGTTGATACTTTCTGATGTTGAACATGTGCATTATGAATATGATGAGGGTTAATCATATCTAGGTTCTTTGCATGTTGATGTAATAAAGGAATATTCTTAATGCTAATATTACCCTTCTATGATGGTTTATGAATATCTCCTAGCTCATTAATGCAATATTGTGCTGATCTGGTGTATTATATGTAAGTGATGTTGTTGAGCCTTGCTACAAGGCAAGCAAAGATAATGATGATCTTGCAGAGAATAGTATGATGGTCTTAATGACCTTTGGGCATGGTTGAGCCCTGAATGAGGTGTAATCCTCTTGTGTTGATATAGGTTGATACCCTGTGATATTGTTAAAAGGATTTATATCTTGTGATAGTATGATGACTAGTGTAGCCTCATGAATGGAAAGTGAATAGTACCATGTGATGATGAGATGAGAAATTATGTTTCACACGTTTTATATCTTTCAAAGTTGTGATATTTATATGCTTTCTATAAGTGAATTAGGGTTTGTATGTCTACTTGTTTAATGTATCCTTAATTCTCCTAATTGGCATAACTAATCAAGTGCAACTCTAATCATGTAGTTCCCTATACCGTAGAGCCATCTTCAGTGTCAGAACTTGCTGGATGGTGAAACAAGTATTCCTAGTGAAACTCAGAGTGCATACTATTGAGTATGTGTGGGTGGCAAGTTGAGGATATATCCTTATCATCCACAATGTAGGTTATGGAGGATGGCTATGGTCATGCCTCATACATTTAATGTGATTGAGGACAACTGCGGTTGTACCTCAGATTAGAGATTTTTGTATACCCTGGTTTCTAGTGATGTGACCTGTACCAAGGGAGGAATAGTGGTTAGCAGATTGACTATATGTTGTTGTAGTGGCAGGTTGGAGTAATATGTCACTGTCTTTTTACTTGTACTGACCGAGGGGAAGAGATCTTAGGATACAAGCACTCCTAGATCTTGTACGGAACCGAATAGCCCTTTGCATGGGTCAGTTGGACTTTGGGTGGTACGACCCAAAATCCCCAAGGCATAATAAAAGATGTAATATAGCCATCTAGAAAACCTGTTTAGGGTTATACACGATGCTTCATATTGGATGATAACCCTTGTTGTTCTCTGTACATAGAGATGATGTTTATTGCATTAAAAGATAGTAGATATCCTTATGTTGTTGATATGCTCATCTTATAAATGTGTACGTATAATAGTCATGGTTAAGTTGATAAAGATATTATTACTGTTGGTTATGATTATACATTTGTTATCACAGGTTTTTAGCTATGCTTATATTGCTAGCTATTCCTTTGTAACTAGAGATGCCTATACTACTAATTATGATTATGCAGATAGTTGTGCTTATATTGTTAGCTCTACTTATGATGTTGATATGCTCAACTTGTTAGACATGTTGATGTTCTTAGCTATGCTTATAATACT
This sequence comes from Alisma plantago-aquatica, assembly GCA_963693085.1. Classification (NCBI taxonomy): domain Eukaryota; kingdom Viridiplantae; phylum Streptophyta; class Magnoliopsida; order Alismatales; family Alismataceae; genus Alisma; species Alisma plantago-aquatica. The sequence goes on from OY856410.1 coordinate 235,615,706, forward strand.
AGACTTATTCATGATGTTAGAGATGCTCATGCTACTAGACTCCATATACTATTAATAGGGATATGAGAATAGTCTGGATAATGAAGATAGTTATTGTCTACTCCCTTATATATTTTGTTAATCATCAATGTTGTTGAGTATGATTAAACTACTTAAACTGTCTCATTACCTAAAAATGTTGGAATCAATAAATGTTGTTGGAGGTTATATCTCTTGTTCGGACATGGGCTTCACCCTTGTGGTTCGCCACATCTTTTTAGATAATTAGAAGTGAAGAAAACAAACTTGTGGAAGTAAAGAGGAGCTATAGTAATGAATATTTGAAAAAGTTTATTAGATGTTTAGTGTGCCCTAGAGTCATCCTTTTACTCTCAACTCCGGGTAGGAAATTTTGTATATGGTGTTTCAAATGAATCAAAATTTTGTTAGCATGTTAATGTTTGTTTGTGTGGCATATACAAATATTGTTCTCCTGTGTATATATGTTGTGGATATGGTGATAGAACAATTTGTATCAAATTCTTGTCATAGTATGGATACAAGAAAGATATTGGGCTCTTATGCAAATGTTTCTGAGCAGGTGTTGATGTTGAAATCGGTTTTAATTTACCCATATTTTTGGGCATGTGATTAATTAGTGATCGATTGTGTTTTATGTTTTGAGTAATCTTATATAGTGTAACGGGTTCTCACAAGTTGGTATTAGAGCTTTAGGTTCACTGAGTCTATAGGGACACTAGGAATTAGGATTAGAATGATGTTTAAGTAAGGAATATGATATAAAAACATGGTGCATACTGCCTAATCGCAATACTTGGGTGCCTTAGTAAGGTATATAATTATTGATGAAAAGGTAAGTATGGAACTTTTAGTTTGTTATCTTTTTTATTACTCTGATCAAGTAATCATTTTGAAACAATCTAAATAGCATAAGAATCAGAATCCATGGTGTAGATAACTCAATATTGCCTTAAAGAAGATGAGAATTACATCATTATCTATCAAAACTTGAATGCTTGGTAACTATAAGAGAAAGATACAACACCATGAAATCCAAATCTAAATACAAATAAGGAAAGGAGGAGTTCTTGAAGATGTGATTAAGAAGATAATAAAGTAAAAGACAGATAAGTCTGTGCTTATAAAGTGAATCAAGGTATGAAATCCACATAAGATGGAGAGAACACCTATAATAACTATAAAATGAGAAGATGAATGGGAACAATGACAAAGGAAAAAGGTGGAACCTGAGTTAATCTCAGACCAACCTATGTGTGTGAAAAAGTGTTAATGTAAAATCAGCATGGCATGTGAAAGAAATTAAGGGAGATGATCCTTGTTTAATGAAGAAAATGAAGAATATGATGATTTACCTATTGATAAGTGGTTGAAAAACATAATAAAATAAGAGAACATACCCTAGTGGGATAAATAGTCATCAAGGAAGGAGTAATGAGATATGTTAATCATGATGATTCATATGCTAATGGAAAAGAACCCGAAATGAAAAAGGTAAAATGATACATAAGAAGTGGTAACATGCATAATGAAAATAGAATTGGTTACCTTTTTGCTAGTGACCCTTGAACAATGCTACTATGATGTGGGAAGTGTTTTTCCCTTTGTGTCTTTCCTTTCTAAGGCACATCTTTCAAGTAGATCATTGCCACTTGGTATGTGTGGATTCATTGTAAACATGAGGTTGGTTGGCTTATAATAGAAGAAGGTTGCTTGGACTATGGTTCCAAGATCGTAAAGTCTGTGATGAGTATGATTTTAAGCCTTCCAATAATTAGGAAGATTCCTCTTATATGTCTTAAGATTTCATTATGTTGGTAAAAATAGATGAGATAAGGATGTGAGTTCCTTATAGCACATGAGGTGGATACCAAGGTAATGAATCCTAGTATCCAAGATGTATCAATAGTATGGGAAGTATGTGAAGGATGGAGATGTTTATTAAATGCACATTCAAATTATCCCTTTCCCTTAGAGAGAGAGAGAGAGTTGACGATGACCCTCTAAATCTTGTTTGGAAGGAAAAAGTGATTCTATAATGTTTTGTATGGTTTAGTAATAGTTGGATAATACCACTATCAAGGATAGATGGTTTGTTGATCAACATACATGTGTTACCGTGTTCCTTCAAGATAAACCTAGGATCAGAATATCAATGGATAAGAAATAGAGTGGATGACACAACTTACATGACCATGATGAGTTTTGGATTATGTCCTTTAGACCAACCAATGTACCAATAGAATTTATGAATAGGAGAACCAGAGTGTTCAGGTCATGTCTTACAAGTTGTAGCAAGCTTTGAATGATGAAATCTCAATGTGTTTCAGAGATGGTCATTAACATGGTTAACATCTTTGCTAAACCTTAAGAATGTTGAAGCAAATGTACTTATGTGTAACAATTATAGAAAGAGTGAGTTGGGGGTTGACTAGAGTATTCTCTTGGAGTTATGATACCTCTATTAAGTATGCTATGTGAATCCTAATAAGATGAAAACAATGCCATTGCTCCACCCCTAACAAGGTCAATCAAGAAGTTATATTTGTTAACGGTTACATACAAGTGTATGATTCTTCAACCAAACAGATGGTTAGTCCACCATTGAGATGATTGGAGAATCCTATAAAAACATATTCCTCATAGTTCTTGAAAAATAGGGGATGCCTACATGGTTTATTGAGTTTTTTATTACAACCACCATTAAAGAAGCATAGAGATGAAACCTTGTAAAGTTACATATGATAAGAGATACATAATGTTGTATGTTTGATAAGAGCCAATGAGTATGAATTTTGAGTAATGTGTTGATACAATAGATATAATTTTAGGATGATAGCTAGAATTTAAAGTACAAAGTTGGTATTAGATTTGTACAGGTGGCACAAAAAGTTTCTATGTTCCATATTTGCAAATGTCTTCTTATGTGGGGGTTTTTGTGCTAACCCGAGATAAGATATGTATGAATTGAAAGAGAAGAACATGACATCTATAAGAGATATTTGATGCTACCATAATATGGAAGTAACCATGTGTAATATTGAAGATGGCGAGTATGAGAAGTCTCCATCTAAGTGTACCTTGGATTTCGGGGGCAAAATCCCTATTAGTGCTTTATGGTTGTGAGACCCCTAACCTTTCTTAAAGTGTTGAACAAGCTTAATTATCATAATTGAATTCTTATAACCTTAATATAACCTTGTGATATGCTTTAAAATCATAATACAAGCTTAATTTTCAAATTTGGTCCAATTTGGACATTGTTTGAGCAAGTTATGCAATTTTATGTACATTTTGGACTTTTCTGCAATTTACACAATCATGGTTTTTTTTGCAATTTTTCACATGAATTATGTTTCTTAGATGTAATATTATCATTCTTTATCTTTTTGAGCCATGGGGCTCCTGGTTAAACCTTGGTTTGAAGGTGTTTTCTCTAAGGGTATTTTAGGGTTTACCCGGTCATGGATGAGCTACCTTTAGTAGCTATCAACTAATGAATTATTTGCTTGGCTTTGAAATTATACAAATGATAGATAATCAAGTATATATGGAGGATGGGGGATCTTCTTGTGTGTTTGCTTGTATATTCTTAATAGTTTAAGGCTATAGACACTTGGAAAGATACTAGAACTTCAACTTTTTCTTTTTCTTTATCTTAAAGTTTTATATACTTATCCCTAAGCACCCAAACGAACCATTTTCTCTCCACCACTTCCCTCATCCTATGAAACTTGTACTCCCTCAGTGCTTCTACGAAGTTCCTATCCAAGGAAGAAGAAATTGGGGATCTTCTTGGGGAAAATGCTCTAGGGTTGTAATTGACTTCCCTTTAGGGTTTAAAATGTGTCCTTCTAGTGATCTTGACCTAAAAGAGTAAGAATGAACTTATTTCCTCCATTGATTTCTTTCTTATCCTTCCTCGTACCTTTTTCCAAGTTGGAACCTTTCTGTTCCATGGTATAAATTGCTCTAAAGCTCTAAAACCCTACTTTTCTTGCTCCTTATGCTTAGGGTTTTCTCATTTGATGAAGAAAGGTGCTAGATGGACAAGTTCACAAATTATGCTTGGATTTCCTACCCTACCTGCTAGTGTTTTCTTATGTTTGGGAGTTTATCTTCTAATTATAGGAAGGTTCTATAACTTGCTCCACGTTTATTTCTTTCCATAAGCTTTCTAGCTCATGTTCTTGCTTGAAGATGATGATCCATGCACTAAAAAGCTATGCTTGACTTGGATTTTGATTTTTTTAATGTTCCCTATTCCGATTTTAGTTCTAGATGAACCTGTATTGAAGTGTAATTTATTCCTAAGGTATAATATGATTTGCATCAGGTTGGTTTGACAACCTATGGTGCTAAGAACCTATCAACTAATGGTCAATTTTAGGGTTTTAAGCCGATTTCTTCTATAAACCCATGACCCGATGGTGGTACTATTGCAACAACCCTATGGTGTTGTCTTCATGACAACTGATGGTGGTTACCAAGGGTGTCAACTGATTTTCATCCCTTAGGTCATGTTGTGACCTAGTTATAAGCTTAATGATCAACAACTAAGTACCCTAATGATGCTATCAATCAATGGTGACATTAGCTTGATATTCAATGGTGATTAATGAATATAGTGCTGATCTAACAACCTATGGTGACTTAATGGTCACTAGTGAAGGTAGACAAGGTCCCCACAACCTATTATGAGTTAAGCATGTATATGTAGCATCAATTAAGCCTTAAACCAATGGTTTCTTGGGTCATTTGATGCAATGGTTGGACCTATACTCCTATTGATGGTTTTAATATATGAACTTCACCCAATGGTTAAGATCTAATGATTCTTCATCTAGTAAATTGGAATGATGCCTAATGTAATATGTTGGTTCTAATAAAGTTATTTATATGGTCTCCTTTATGAGATCAACTTAAGAATCTCATTTATTGATGACTTGTTTTAAATAAACAATTGCTTGTGGGTTTTGCCCTACTCCTAATGGAAATTTTTATGTTGTTAATCAAGGGATGTTTAGGGTAAAATGGTTAATCTTTATAGAGCACAACTCAATGACTTCATAGGTGGTTTTTTCATGATGTTTACTTATATAAACTACCAATGTCTTTACCTTTTGAACATTTAATGGTTAGAAGTTGATGCCTCAATATTCCTATTCTTTTGGGTGAAGTGTGTAGTGTAATGTTATGATTCTAATGATGAGAATTTGATGGTTCAATGCCTTAAACTTGTAGTATTACCCTTTTCCTCATATGATTATGATTTATGATCACCATAATGAATTAATGGGTAACCCTAATGAGGTATAACTTGTTATACCTAGCTTTAATATAACTAAATGATGGTAATTGGGTATGAATAGTCCTTCAATGACTAATACAATCATGGAGTATTATCTTATTGTTGTTGTAACCTTAGTATGCTATAAACTGATGGTTACACCTTGATTTATGTGTGGGTTCATACTTAAGAATAGTATGAAATGTATGGTGATGCTTCACCTTATGCATCCATGATCCAATAGGGATGTTGTGAGTTAGGGTTTGGGTATGAGTGTTGATTAGTAACATTTATATAATTTATCTTGTTGAACCCAAATCTAATGCAAATAGATAAATATGAGTATTCATGTCTAACCTTCTTATATAATGACATGATGGTGAAATAATCTCCTTAATATGATCATAACCTTAATGTGTTAATTGATGGTTATGGTAACCACATTGTTGATACTTTCTTATGCTAAACATGTGCATTATGAATATGATGAGGGTTAATAATATCTAGATTCCTTGCATGTTGATGTAATAAAGGAATATTCTTAATGCTAATATAACCCTTCTATGATGGTTTATGAATATCTCCTAGATCATTAATGCAATATTGTGTTGATCTGGTATATTATATGTAAGTGATGTTGTTGAGCCTTGCTATAAGGCACACAAAGACAATGATGATCTTGTAGGGAATAGTATGATGGTCTTAATGACCTTTGGGCATGGTTGAGCCCTGAATGAGGTGTAATCCTCTTGTGTTGATAAGGGTTGATACCTTGTGATATTGTGAAAAGGATTTATATCTTGTGATAGTATGATGACTAGTGTAGACTCATGAATGGCAAGTGAATAGTACCATGTGATGATGAGATGAGAAATTATGTTTCACATGTTTTATATATTTTGAATTTGTGATATTTATATGCTTGCTAGAAGTGAATTTGGTTTTGTAAGTCCACATGTTTGATGCAACCTTAATTTGCCCAATTGGCATAACTAATCAAGTACAACTCTAATCAAGTAGTGCCATGTGCCGTAGAGCCATCTTCAGTGTCAGAACTTGCTAGATGGTGAAATGAGTATTCCTAAGGGAAACTCAGAGCACATACTATTGAGTATGTGGTTGTGGCAAGTTGAGGATATATCCTTGCCATCCACAGTGCAGGTTATGGAGGATAGTTACGGTCAAGCCTCGAACATTTAATGTGATTGAGGACAACTGTGGTTGTACCTCGTATTAGAGGGTTTTGTATACCCTGGTTTCTAGTGTCGTGAACTATACCAAGGGCAGACTAGTGGTTAGCAGCTTGACTATATGTCACTGTAGTGACATCTTTGACTGATATGTTACTGCCTTTTTACTCGTACTGACCAAGAGGAAGAGATATCAGGATACTGGCACTCCTATATCTTGTATGGAACCAAATAGCCCTTCTCAAGGGTCGGTTGGACTTTGTGTGCTATGACTCAAAATCCCCAGGGCATAATAAAAGATGTAATATAGCCGTCTAGCAAATCTATTTAGGGTTATACATGACACTTCATATTGGATGATAACCCTTGTTGTTCTATGTACATATAGATGATGTTTAATGCTTTAAAAGATAGTAGATATTCTTATGTTGTGGATATGCTCATGTTATAAATGTGTACATACAATAGTCATGGTTAAGTTGATAGAGATATTATTATTGTTGGCTATGATTATGACATTCGTTATCACAGGTTGTTAGCTATGCTTATATTGCTTGACTTTGTAACTAGAGATGCCTATATTGCTAATCATGCTTATGCAGATAGTTGTGCTTATATTGTTAGATCTACTTATGATGTTGATATGCTCAACTTGTTAGACATGCTGATGTTGTTAGCTATTCTTATGATACTAGAATTATTAATGATGTTAGAGATGCTCATGTTGCTAGGCTCCTTATACTATTAATAAGGATATGAGAATAGTCTAGCTAATGAATATAATTATTATCTGCTCCTTTATGTATTTTGTTAATCATTAGTGTTGTTGATCTTACTTGTAATATATGATTAAAATACTTAAACTGTCTCATTACCTAAAAATGTTGGAATCAATAAATGTTGTTGGAGGTTATATCTCTTACTCAGACATGGGTCTCACCCTTGTGGTTCGCCACATCTTTTTAGGTAATCAGAAGTGACAAAAACAAACTTGTGGAACCAAAGAGGAGCTATAGTAATGAATATTTAAGAAAGTTTATTAGATGTCTAGTGTGTCCTAGAGTCGTCCATGTACTCTCAGGTCTGGGTAGGAAAGTTTGTATATGTTGTTTCAAACAAATTATAATTTTGTTAGCATGTTAATGCTTGTTTGTGTGGCATATACAAATATTGTTCTCCTGTGTATATAAGTTGTGGCTAAGGCAATAGAACAATTTGTATCAAATGCTTGTCATAGTATGGATACAAGAAAGATATGGGGCTCTTATGCAAATGTTTTTGAGCAGGTGTTGATGTTGAAATCAGTTTTAATTTACCCATATTTTTGGGTATGTGATTAATTAGTGATTGATTGTATTTAATGTTTTTAGTAATCTCATTTAGTGTAAATGGTTCTTACACATAGGATGGGACATTATGTTACCACGGTAGAATGGTCATACCTGATGTTGATAATCTGAGGAGGGTTTTCTTGGAGGAGGCTCACTCCTCAATGTACACTATGCAGCCAGGATGCACCAAGATGTATCACAATTTAAAAGATTTGTATTGATGGTCTTGTTTGAAGCGTGATGTGGTTGAGTTTGTTGCCAGATGTCCTGTGTGCTAGTAGGTTAAAGCAGAACATCAAAAGCATGCATGAACTTTGCAACCGTTTCCCTTACCAAAGTAGAAATGGGATCATGTCACGATGGACTTTGTGGTTGGTCTGCCTAGGATAGCCAAAGGTCACAATGGACTTTGTGGTGGGCCTTCCTAGGACAGCCAAAGGTCATGACTCCATATGGGTGATTGTTGACTGGTTGACAAAGAAAACAAGCTTTTTTCCAATAAAGACGACATACACATCAGAGAATCTTGCTCAAATATATGTTGATGATATATTGTGGTTGCACGGTATCCCAGCTACCATCGTATCTGATAGAGGTCCTCCATTCCCCAGTCATTTTTGGAAACATCTACACACAATGATGGGTACGCAGTTGAGGTTTAGTACATTGTTTCACCCAAAGATAGATAGATAGTCAGAAAGGATGATCTAGATTCTAGAATATCTATTGATATCCTATGTTTTGTAGTTTTTGCGAAGTTGGGATGTACATCTCAATTTGATAGAGTTTGCATACAATAACAACCATAAAAGGAGCATTGATATGGTACCTTATGAGGCATTTTATGGGATATGTTGTAGGTCTTTGTTGTGTTGGTATGAGACTAATGAATATCGACTCTTGGTTCCTGAGCTTGTGTATCAGACAATAGAGAAGATCAGAGTGATTCAACGGTAGTTGAAGGCAGCACAAGATAGGCAGAAGTCATATGCAGATAATTGGTGTAGACCCTTAGAGTTCCAAGTGGGAGATAGGGTGTATCTCAAGGTCTCTCCTTGGAAGATTGTTTTGAGGTATGGGAAGAAGAGTAAGTTGTATCCTAGATATATGAACCTTACTCGATGGTGGCATGTGTTGGAAAGGTGGCCTACAAGTTGAAGTTGTCACATGAGTTGCACAAGTTACATCCAGTATTCTATGTGTATATGTTGAGGAAGTGCCACCCTGATAAAGAGTGCCACCCTGATATAGAGTTAGTGTTGCAACAAGTGGAGGTTGAGTTAGATGAGGATATATCTTATGGAAGGTCCCGTGTTGATCCTGGATAGTTGGATCAAGAAGTTGAAGAAGAAGGACATCATGTTGGTAAAGGTTTTGTGGCATCATCGTGTCATAGAGGAAGCCACATGGGAGCTTGAGCAGGAGATGCGTACGAGTACCCATCTCTTTTTGTGTAGGATTTTGGGGACAAATCCTTGTTAGGGGATTATGGTTGTAAGGCCCCTAAACTAGCTTAGTGCTATAGTGTGCTTTCTTTTCTTAGTAAGATGCTTAAAACTTAATCTAATCTTTTTAGTGCTTTTATAACATGTGACAATCTTGTATTTTCATTTTGGTCATGTTTGGATGATGTTTGAGCTATGTCTCTATGTTTTGGACCAAATTTCCCATGATGATGGTTAATCTTGTAATTAGTCACATGTAGAGTGTGCCCTATATGTCATGGCATCATGAGAGAGAAATAGAAACATAGGGGTTCCTTGCTTGGACCATGGTTGATGATGTGACATCACATGGTGTATAGGGTTTTTATGGTTTGCCTTGTGGATATGGATCAACCTTGATAGAGTTTGTGTGTGTTGTGACCATAACACCAATCCTGGATGAGTGTTGTGATGGAAACACATACCCTAGGTGTAGTTGTTTCTACCTTGGTGACCTAGGTGTGGTTTGGTTATAGGGTTTTGTCTTTTAGTGGAATGTTGCAACCATGATGAGTAGGTCATCTTGTGTAGCAGTCTCTACATGTTCTCCTTGTTGTGTTTTGAACAAGGTGTGTAGTGAGCCTAAGCGGTCGCTTCACCACCTTGGTTGTATCATCCATTGATTCATGCATGTGTTGAGTGGTTGCATGGTTGTTTCCTCAGTGGACAAGTGTCCTTTAGTTCTCTCTTGGGTTGACACCTCATAACCCCCTTGCTTCCCTCCAAACTTGTGTATATAACCCCTCTCCTCTTCATGCAAGCATCCTTTTTGGCTATCCTTCTTTCCTACTCTGTGTTCTCATTCTTGAAGCTCTGTGGAGCTAAGAAGGATAGATCTAGGTGCTTTGATGGCCGATCATCCTTGCATGTGGTGATCTTGAGGTTGATCATCTCCTTGGTGGTGGTTCTTGGTGATCATCTCTCTTGGTAAGTAGTTTTAATCCCTTGATTTTGATTTCCCTTGAACCCTACCTCTCTTTCTCCTTCTTGGCTATAAGATTATGGTGAAACCACCATGGCTATCTTGAAGATCTTCTCCTCACAAAGGTCAGAGACTATGGTTTGACCATGGTGGCACCTATGTGAGAAGAAGCTCTCTTCTTTCTTTTTCTTGATTGGGAATAGGGTTGATACCCTCTTTTCTTAGCCATTCTTTGACCGTGGTGTTCTTCTCTTTCAGAGGTGATCTTGTGGCTGAAAGTTGATCTTGGTTGGAGTTTCATCTTCTCTCTTAGAGATCATGGTCTTGGAGCTTGATCCTCTACATAAGGCAAGTTATATAAATTTGTTCCCTCTCTATTATTGCACTATGTTCTTACATGCATGTTGTTCTTTTCATCTTTAAAATCATAATCCAAATGTGCTAGATGGAGTTATCATGATTTAGGGTTTATGACTTTGTAGTATTCTCATATATATTGCTCTTTTTCTTAAACCCTAATTTCATGTGCTTGATTTCAAAGTGACATTGAGGTGATGTTCTTACATGCACCATGATCCTTGGTTTTATCACCATGCTATATTTTCGGCCATCATATTTTATTTGAGGTTTTGAATTAGTTTCATATGTGTTGAGGTTTGGTTTTCTCTCTCCTATTTTGGTTTCACTTGTTGATCTTCATGGTGATCATTTCTAGGGTTTGATGTCCATGCATCTATGAGTTTTGCATATGGTGACACTTGGTTTTCCTGGTGTCTCATACCTATTTCAATTGACAAATGTTTCCCTTGATGCTTTGGTCGATACTCATGAGTAGTTCATGCTTTGAGTTGCCATCTCAATGGTTGTTTTGGGTCAACACTCATGTGGTGTTTTGGTTGACATGTTGGTTGAGGGTTTTTTGCGGTCGAAACACCTTGGCTTGAATTGGATGATGCAGGTTATATGAATAGTAGTCGAAGCTACATTTATTTGGTTTTGGCTTGGTCGCTACATGGTTTTAGTCGCAATACATCGCTGCTTGTTGGGTCCCTGCTCAAGTTTGATTGTATTGCGGTCGAATGGATTTAGGCCTTAGGTGAAGATCTATATCTGTGGCAACAAGGGCTCTCACCTATGCTGACGACCACTACCCTGACCAAAGTATTGTGGTCACTACTCTTAGTGGGTTAACCCTAATCTATCTCAACACATACCTTGAAGGATGGTTGATAGACATATATGGGTACATGGTGGCGACATATATAACATAGTAAGATTGCTACACATGTACATGTGAGTAACGATTGATACTTAATTATGTGTGGATGGTTGATTAATCAGATTAATGATGATGTTCTGACCCTAATGTGTTCCAAGAATGTGGGAGATGATTTTGTAGGGTTTTATGGGAGGCAGAGAAGCTGTGAAAACAAAAAAATTTCTCCTCAAAACCCAGAACAAAAGGAATCGCGTCAACGTCTATACAATAGGAAAGATGGTTTGTGGATGCATACCTTGTCTGGAGGCTTGCTCGGCGACAATACCTCGCGCCTTGTGTGGTCTTCACCTTCGGTCTTGGACGGTGTTTGTGCAGCTCCTGGTCGCACCGGGACTGAAGACTCCTGGTCTCACCGGGACTGTCAGGATTGACAATTGTCCTCCGAGCGATAGAGGTCTCCCGCCTCTGCAGTCGTCCACACAGACTGCCTAGAACCCCGATCTCCTTGTCCCACAAGGAATCGGAAGGAGTCGCACCCTCCTGTCGGCATACTAGTTGCCAACACACTCTCCTTTCACCAGTCGCAACTGTAGTTGTCTTTCCCTTATTGTGCCTCCCTTTTCGGGTAGCACTTGCTCGGGCTCTCTCGGTCACCAAAACCACAGAGAACGACAACTTTGCAGAGCAACTGGTTTGCACTGAGTTGTACTTTGAGAAGCCCCCAATACCCCTATATATATAGGCGGGTCATGGGACATGGTTCTCTATCCCGGGCAATGTGGGACTAATGCAGGAGTAGAAGGGTTCGAGATTTTCCACAAAAAACAACCAACTCGCAACCTGAATCGATCGCTTCACAACTGAAACTGTCGGTTGGGGATCTGAGTTGGTCGGTTGATACCTCAACTGATCGGTTGGGACCCATGAACCGGTCGGTTCACAACTGAACTGGTCGGTTCGTGGTCCTGATCAGTTCCCGATTGACTTTCCTTCTTTTGTTTCTAATTGGTATTGAATACCAATCCTTGTTCCAATCAAATTGGGCAAGTGAAACGAAAGGAAAATTCTCACCAATCTTACTTCCCAACTTGCCCGGTTGCAACAGTTGAACCGATCGTTTCAACACTTGAAGCAATCGTTCACCCTGTCCATGAGCTGATCGACTCACCACTTGAGCCGATCGGTTCACCAAACTAAGCCGATCGGTTGGTAGTACAGATTGACTAGAATCAGTCAATTGCGGTTTCAATCAATCTGATACTCTAATCAATCAGTCCAACACCTTGAACACTATGATATTGAGCTATCAATTAATTGAGTTTTTAATTGAACTACTAAACTCCTTTAGTAATCAATCTAAACATTGTTTTTGGACAAAACTCCTCTTCCAGGTTAAATCCTATGTGTGTGACCCTACAGGTCCGTTTCACGTTGGCAGTGAAAGTCCATAACACTTATGACTTCACAAGCAAAGAGCGGTGCCTAGTCACACATCAGTGCTACCCAAGTGAAATAGAAAGTTGGAGAACAACTTTCAATCCTACAATCTGTGAATGGTGTTACAGTGAATGTATAATTCCTTTGTCACTGATATCCTGAAAGAACTCGAGGCATGGAACAATCATCTTGTCAACATTCATTCATTTCCTTGATCTCAGAGCAGACTGGGTGAGATGTGTGTGACATCAATATCACATATTGATTCACATGGGCATGCACATGCCTTTCTCAATCCTACTCATCAAGTGACCAAGGATATCAAACTCCCTCAAGAGGGACAAATCGCATATCTATCACTCACCCCTCAAAAGCCCCATGTGTCAAAGCCACCCAATCATCACCTTTATAACAACCCATGTTTCAGGACTACGTTTGATGATGTCAAAGTGTACCCAATGATAACCTCCCATTTTGTGACGTTATCTTATTAGTTATCTTTAGTTTTCCATACTCTTTCTTAGATAAACTAAATAGAATCATTAAACTTTCTTACTTTATTGCAGATACATCAATAAACTAACTTTTCTTATCTTTCCATTACAGAAAACACAAAAAAATTACAAAGACTCCTCACGGTCCCAAGACCGCGAGAAGCCTCACGGTCCCAAGACCGCGAGAAGCCTCACGGTCCCAAGACCGCGAGAAGCCTCACGGTCCCAAGACCACGAGAAGCCTCACGGTCCCAAGACCGCGAGATGCCTCACGGTCCCAAGACCGCGAGAAGCCTCACGGTCCCAAGACCGCGACAAGCCTCACGGTTCCAAGACCGCGAGAAGCCTCACGGTCCCAAGACCGCGAGAAGCCTCACGGTCCCAAGACCGTGAGAAGCCTCACGGTTCCAAGACCGTGAGAAGCCTCACGGTCTCAAGACCGTTTGGGCTCAACTTGAGCCTATAAATAGGACCTCAAGGGTCACTTCAAGGGGATCGAATCTCAAGATGCCCAAAGGCTGCCTCTCCAGATCCAGAGCACTCTGGTCTTCCGTCCACTGCCCCAAGGCTGCCAGTTTTGAGATCCGTGCTCATCATCAAACTACCTTCTCTCTCTTCTTTCTCTCTCCTCAACAAAGAAGGTGGGAAGAGAAGATCCTTCATCAAGGCAACCACGAAGTGCGAAGATCGTTGCTCTCTTCACCAAGGGTTCAACCTTCCCTCCTCCGTGGAGATGACATTCTTTCTCTCTCTTCTCGCCTCCTTCTTTGTCATGAGCGAGTAGTTTCATTCACTTGGGTGCGGGGAGTAGCCCCGCTACCCATGTTTTCATTTCATGCGATGTAATTCAATAACTTGTAATAGAGATACTCTTCTTTTCAGTTTGACTTCAATCGCTTAATGAATACTAGTTGCTTGATCATCAACTTGTGTTACATATTGTCTTTTGGTATGAATTGTCTATGTTTGTACCTTTAGGTCTGAATATCGATTGAATGTTGGTTATGGATGTATGTAGTCACCATATGTCTGTTTCGGTGTCTAGAAGTGTTTTCATGAGTGGAGTAAACTCACCCCCATCGTTGCACTTTCATACTATGAAATGGAATCAGTTGACGTATGGAAGTGCAACCTTGGTAAGGTCGAGGAACACATTTTATGAAGAAGTAATGCAAAGCATGTGACCATTCATTATGGAATGGCTGGCATTGCAATACTCCACACTTCTTGTAGCTAGTTATCCGAAAGGAAGCTAGGACTACAAGATACTAACTGATTTGTCTCTCTTTGCAGGTTGTTTTATTATGTTGCATGACTTGATCCATGTGTAGTGGTGTGAAACCCGATAACATCCTAGTGGTTTTTATCATTGTTTACAACCTTAATCTTTACTTTCTTGCTTTACTTTCCTCGTGTTTAGCTTTAAAGCCAAAATCAAACTTTCGATCTAAATATCAACTGTTAAGTAGTTAAGTAAAACTAAAAACGTTTTCCATCTTGACTTTGTCAAGACCGTTGTCCTGAGGATTCGACCCTTAACTATACTACGATAAGACTTCCGCGTGTCTTAGCACACGTGGGTGGAGTTCTTACCATATTACTAGCAAGGCTAAACCTAAGGATTCATCACCTTAGGATTTTTAGTGGTGTTGCAAAACTCCATCAAAAATTGGCGCCGTTGCCGGGGACAACGGAACGTTTTAGTTTTTACTTAACAACTTCTTGGTTGATTAGGATTTTACACTTTTTCTTGATAACTACTCCAAAACTTCTTGATTTCTTCATTTCCTTCCATTTTCCTAACGTGTGATTTTCCTTCTACTCAGGTAGAAAATGTGTATGCAACCCCCGCATAGCATCAGATTCTCCCCTGAACCAGAATACGATTCTGAGGTAGAAAGAAGTTTCCACCGAAGGAATAGACTTAACCGCCAAAGAGCCAGACAGATGGCCGAAGAGAAACGCCTTGTTGCAGAAAGAGTCAACGCCGCCATAGCAGCACAACGAGCACAACTTATTGCCGACACTCGTGCTCAGGTGCAAGCTGAGATCCGAGCTGAGGAACAAGCCCGCATCCAAGCAGAGCATGCTGGTGCTCAACTTGCGTTAAGAAACAAGAAACTTCGGGACTACGCAGTATCGAAGAATTATGAAGATGATCATCCTGTCTGACCACCGATTATTAACATACCACACTTTGAAATTCGGACGCAATGGATCCAGATCATGCAAGGCATCTCTTTCTCCGGAGCACCCGGAGACGATTGCATGGATCACCTTAAGAGATTCAAGTCACTCTGCCGACTTGTACCCCAAGCAGGAATTGCCTTGGAAGCAATCATGTTACACCTTTTCCACTTCACCTTATCTGGAAGAGCACTAAGATGGTACAACGCTTTGGATAGACACCCCATCATCACTACTTGGACTCCTTTAGAAGAGAAGTTTCTTGAGAAATTCTTCCCACCTTCGCTAACCTATGAGATTAGGGGACAGATTAATCACTTTTCCCAACTACCTGGAGAAACACTTGCTGAAGCTTGGGAAAGATTCAAAGAACTCATGAGAAAGTGTCCTCACCATGGCATATCTCAAAATCAACTGATAGAAACATTTTACAGAGGAGTAAGTGATGATATCAAGCAATTTCTAGATTCCTCATCTGGAGGAAACTTTATGAGAAAGAATTATGAAGATGCCTGGAATATAGTTACGCTAGGGGCCGAGAACCAATCCAATTGGGGAAGGTCATCTAACCAACCCAAAGGCGTTCTCAAGGTCTACAAAGAAGAAGAATCCATGGAACTCAAGGCCATTGCTGAGGCCTTGAAGACTATTGCTAGCAAGCAACAAGCCCTCGAAACTTCTTTCGGGGAATATGATAAGAAGAAAAGCTCTCAGGTTCAACAAGTTAAGGCAGCTACTGGAACTTGTGAAGCCTGTCATGCATCTGATCATCCCACATTATCATGTGGCCTGTTATACAATGTCATGATGGATTTACAACCACCTATGCCGCAATATGAACCAATTATCGAGCATCCCGAGGACCAAATGCCAGAGCAAGTAAACTCCATACATTCAATACATGGCCAAGTGTATTACAACCCAGATAAACCAAGGAACCATCCTGGTTTTCAATACGGGAATCCTACAGGGACTGCCAACCCACAGCAGCAGGCACAAGGTGGATCTTTCAATAGACAACCACCAGGTTTTCAGAATAACTTCAATCAAGGGAATTATAGACAAGGTTTTCAAAGATCTAACTATCCCAGGAATCCTTCTTACCAATATGCCCATTCAGGACTGCACCCTCAGTTGCAACAACCTCAGTTGCAACAGCCACAGCAACCCCAGTTGCAGCAGCCCCAGCAGCCACAGTTAACTGCACCTCTACAACAACCAGGACAGCAAGTCACTCAGTATCAACAAAGGGGTGCTCCTCCCCAATCATCTGATGAGATATCCTTGATTAGACAAATGCTTCAATCGCAACAAACCATGCTTGCAAACCAGCAAGCTCAACAAAAGGCCGTAGAAGCCCAACTGGCACAGATTGCCGCTCAATTGAAACCTCAAGCCGGCACTTTTGCTGGGCAACCAGAGGCAAACCCGCGTCATAACCCAAACAGACCAGAACAACTTAATGCCGTCACCACGCGGTCTGGTCGTGTCTTGCCTGATGTCACCAGAATCGACCATGATGATGATGACGTAGCCATTCTTTCCCCAACAGGGAATTCAAGCAGAGAAATAGAAAATTCTATAGAGAAAGAAAAGGAAAAGGAACCAATCCCAGAAGTCCCACCAAGAATTCCTTACCCAGACAGACTAAAAGGAACCAAAATGGACACTAGGTCCCAAAAATTTAAAGAAGCTATGAAACAGTTATACATTGATATTCCTTTTCTTGATGCCCTTTCCGAAGTACCCGCTTGGGCAAAATACCTGAAAACCCTCTTGTCAAGAAAGTATATGACAGAAGAGCATGAAACAGTGAAACTTGCTCAGACCACTTCAGATATTCTGCTTAATAAAATGCCAAAGAAAAAGGACCCAGGTTCCTTCGGCATTCAGTGTTCCATTGGAAATGGCTCCAGCAAGAAAGGATTGGCAGACCTAGGAGCAAGCATATCTATTATGCCCTATTCAATGTGTAAAAGATAAGGCTTCACTGATTTGTTACCTACGACAATGACAATTCAGTTAGCCGACTCTACCATAACTGCCCCTCTTGGAATTATCGAAGACATCCCTGTCAGAATAGGAACAAATTCTTATGTCCCGTGTGATTTTGTTATTATGGACATACAAGAAGACCTGAGATATCCGATAATCTTCGGAAGACCTTTCCTAGCTACCGCCCGAGCTCTCATTGATGTCAAAGCAGGAACTATTATTTTGAGACTTGGGAGGGAGGCTTTCCAGTTCAGAGTTCTAAACAGCATGAAAGGTCCAAGCATTCAAGAGGAAGTCTTTCTCCTGGATGCTATATATCAAATGTCCCAGTTAGAAATGTCTGAACCATCCGATGAATTGGAAAATACTCTTACAAATCCGGAGGTAGAATTCTCGGCCAGTGAACTAGTGAAACAATGCCTGCAATACTTAGAAAAAGCTGAAGAAGCTCCGACAGCCACATTTGAATAACTTAAGGCCATCACAATTATAGAAGCAACTGAGCCACCTAAGGCTACAGAAATGAAAGCCTTACCCGAGGGGCTTAAACATGTTTTTCTTGATGATGAGAAGCTCTGTCCAGTAATCATCAGCTCCACTCTGGAGGATGATCAAGAAAACAGACTCCTCGATGAACTGAAAAAGCATAAGAAAGCCATTGGCTATAAAATGACTGATCTAACAGGCATAAACCCTGCTTTATGTATGCACAAACTGCCCATGGTTGAAGAGTTTAAACCATCACGAGAACACCAGAGAAAGTTAAACCCCAACCTCAAAGAGGTGGTTTGCCTTGAGGTCCTCAAGCTTCTAAAGGCAGGCATTATCTACCCAATTTCTGATTCTCAGTGGGTAAGCCCAGTGCAGGTGGTCCCTAAAAAGGGGGGAACCACCGTTGTTCTTAATGACAAAAATGAACTGGTGCCCACTAGAACCGTTACAGGGTGGCGTATGTGCATTGATTATAGGAAACTTAATAAATCAACACGAAAAGATCACTACCCCCTGCCCTTCCTAGATGAGGTCCTCGAGCGCCTAGCTCATCAGAAGTTCTTTTGTTACCTCGATGGATATTCTGGTTTTTACCAAATCCCGATACACCCGGACGATCAAGAGAAAACTACTTTTACCTGTCTTTTTGGGACGTATGCTTTCAGAAGAATGCCATTCGGGCTCTGTAATGCACCAACTACTTTCCAAAGATGCATGTCTGCTATCTTTGCGGGATTGACAGAATCTATAATGGAGGTATTCATGGATGATTTCTCAGTTTATGGAGACTCCTTCGACAACTATCTGCTCAACCTGGTTCAAGTTTTACAAAGATGTGAGGAAACAAACCTCATTTTAAATTGGGAAAAATGCCATTTTATGGTAACAGAGGGTGTTGTTTTGGGACACAGAGTGAGCGACAGAGGGATCGAGGTGGATCAAGCAAAAATTGACGTTATCTCAAAATTGATGCCACCAAAAGACGTAAAAGGAGTACGTGCCTTCTTAGGACATGCTGGGTTTTACAGAAGATTTATTAAAGACTTCTCCAAAATAGCAAAACCCATGACACAACTGCTGACCAAGGACACAGAGTTCAACTTTAACCAAGAATGTTTGCAAAGTTTCACAACTCTGAAAGATGCCTTGATTTCTGCACCAATACTACGAGCTCCAGATTGGTCGTTACCTTTCGAAATCATGTGTGATGCGAGCGATTATGCCATAGGGGCCGTTTTAGGGCAAAGAATCGACAAGAAACCCTATGTTATATACTATGCATCTAAAACGTTGGATGAAGCACAAAAAAATTACACCACTACAGAAAAGGAATTTTTAGCTATCATCTACGCGTTCGAAAAATTTCACTCATATCTGATAGGAGCTAAAGTCATTGTCTACACTGACCACTCCGCTATACGATATCTGATTCAGAAGCAAGATGCAAAA
This sequence comes from Alisma plantago-aquatica, assembly GCA_963693085.1. NCBI lineage: Eukaryota > Viridiplantae > Streptophyta > Magnoliopsida > Alismatales > Alismataceae > Alisma > Alisma plantago-aquatica. Next base: position 235,635,214 of record OY856410.1, read on the forward strand.
CCTAGACTTATCCGCTGGGTACTAATGCTTCAAGAATTCGATTTGGAAATTAAAGACAAAAGCGGAGTGGAAAACGTCGTCGCCAATCATCTCAGCCGTATTAGAGTCAAGGATGAAGACAAAGTACCTATCCAAGATTCCCTCCCGGACGACCACCTAATGAAAGTCTCCAATGGATTTCCCTGGTATGCCGAAATTGTCAACTATTTGGCAACATGAATCATTCACCCGTCTGCATCCTATCATGACAAAAAGAAGTTCATTCATGATGCTAAGCAATATTTCTGGGATGAGCCCTATCTTTTTCGCTTATGCGCAGATGGACTCTTTCGTAGATGCATCCCAGAGACGGAAATCACTTCGGTCCTTGAGCACTGTCACTTAGGCCCCACTGGGGGCCACATGAGTTCTAAGAAGACAGCCCTCAAAGTCTTGCAATCTGGCTTTTATTGGCCCAACATCGCAAAAGACGCACATGAACACGTGCGATCATGCGACAAGTGCCAACTATCCGGAGGGATAACCAGAAGAAATGAAATGCCATTGAACATATGGCAAGAAATTGAACTCTTCGATGTATGGGGAATAGATTATATGGGCCCTTTCCCCTCATCTTATGGATTCAAGTATATCTTGGTTGCTGTGGATTACGTTTCAAAATGGGTAGAAGCTCTACCAACCACCTCTTGCGATTCAAAGTCGGTAATCAAGATGTTTAAAGAGATAATATTTCCCAGATTCGGCGTCCCAAGAACGATTATATCTGACGGCGGATCACATTTCTTGGAACGGAGCTTTGAAGCCTTATTAAGAAAATATGGAGTCAACCACAAAGTTTCTACACCATATCATCCATAGACATGTGGACAAGTTGAAGTCTCCAATAGGCAAATTAAAGCTATCCTGGAAAAAAATGTCAATCGGCACCGCACCGATTGGTCCACCAAACTATCTGACGCTCTATGGGCTTACCGTACAGCTTTCAAAACACCCATCGGAACAACACCGTTTCGATTAGTGTATGGGAAGTCTTGCTATTTGCCAGTTGAATTAGAGCATAAGGCTTGGTGGGACATTAAGCAACTAAATTTCGATCTCAAAAGTGCTGGTGAATTCTGACAACTTCAACTCTAAGAGCTAGAAGAACTACGAATGACAGCCTACCACAATGCAAGAATCTACAAAGAACAAACTAAGATGTGGCACGATGGCCACATAAAAAGAAAAGATATAATCGTCGGAGACAAAGTCCTCCTATTTAACTCCAGATTAAAAATGTTTCCTGGAAAACTGCGTACTAAATGGTCGGGGCCCTTTACAATCAAACATATATACCCGAAAGGAGCTGTCATTATTATCGACGATAATGGAGGAGAGAGGACCGTAAATGGCCACATATTAAAAAAGTATCACACTCCGGCAGACAAGTTATCAAGACAAACCATAGAGATTCATGACCCTATAAAGTCAGCATAGCCGGAGCAAAATCTTGTCGAGCCAGCGACGTTAAACCAAGGCGCTTCTTGGGAGGCAACCCAAGGCCTGAGTATCACCTTCCCTAATTTTTCTAGCCTTTTTCTTTTGTTTTTAAACACCCTTTTGTTTATCTTTGTTTTTCCTTTTTCTTTTTCTTTCTTTAAATCCAAAAATACATAAAAATCCACATGATCTTGAGGTCAAACGGTCTCGAGACCATTTGGACCCTCGCGGTCTCCAGACCGTGAGGCTCCTCGCGGTCTCACGACTGTGAGGCTCCTCGCGGTCTCAAGACCGTGAGGCTCCTCGCGGTCTCAATACTGTTTAGATCCTCGCGGTCTCAAGACCGTTTGAGCTCTCTCGGTCACCTGACCGAGAGGGCTCCTAAAAACCTATAAATATACCCCCCCACCTACGTGTCCCTCTTCTTGATTCCCGAATTCTCGAACTCTCCTGTTTCATTCCACTCTGACCTTCGTCTCTACACTCCCACGCGTCGCTGTTTCAAGTGCTTCGCCGACGACTCGGCTTCGTCGCCGTCGTTCTCGACTTCATCGTCGTCGTTCCTAGCTCGTCGTCACTCCCGGCTCATCGTCAGCTCTGCAGCAGCTAACCCTTCGCTGACCCACCGACCGCAGCGACAGGTTGATGCATCACCGTTTAAAACTCGCGTTCGAGCTCCTTTCCGTCGTTGTCTCCATCATCGTTTCTGCAGCTCTTACCCAAAGAACGGCTGCGCGGTTCGTCTCCCTCACGGTCTCAAGACTGTTTGGATCCTCGCGGTCTCAAGACCGTTTGGATCCTCGCGGTCTCAAGACCGTTTGGATCCTCGCGGTCTCAAGACCATTTGGATCCTCACGGTCTCAAGACCGTTTGGATCCTCACGGTCTCAAGACCATTTGGATCCTCGCGGTCTCAAGACCGTTTGGATCCTCGCGGTCTCAAGACCGTTTGGATCCTCACGGTCTCAAGACCGTTTGGATCCTCGCGGTCTCAAGACCGTTTGGATCCTCGCGGTCTCAGGACCGTTTGAACTAAATCAAACTAATAAAACTCAAATTCAAAATAATTTTACTTTGTTATAATTTCAAAATTTAAGATTTCTAACTTTTGTTTCTTATCAATTATTTCAGAATGACTTCACCTGCTAAGCAAGGACCAACAGACGCTCCCTTCTGGACAAAAGAGAAGCTCATTGCTGAACGAGCAAATCTGCAAAGCATAGTTGACGACTTCAAAAGGACTGGAAAAGTCCCAGCAGAAGTGAACCTGACTGCTGTCATGAAGGACATCAAGCGAATCAACCGTTGCCTAGATGAAGAACCTTCTGACGAGGAGGTCGAAGAGACCTCATCCGACGAGGCCTCCGAATACCAGCCTTCCCCTGAGAAAGAATCACCCACTACAAAATATAAGGGGAAGAGATTGGCTCAAGAACCAACCACTGAGCCAACATCTAAGAAGAGAGCTAGGAAGCAGGTCCACCCTGCCTGTGCAAGGGAACAAATCCTAGCAGGGTGCATCCCACCATCCTCCACCACCGTCACCAACCCTGCCACAATAACTGTTCCTATTTTTCCTCCCATCACCACCACAGCACCACCACCCGAGAACCTTCACCTCCAAATCATTCCCCCCATCAGCCAACTCCTTAAACCGACCAAGTATGTCTGCCCCAGCATACTGATGAAGATGGGGATCTACCACAGAATCCTCACTCTTCTTGACAATTCTAACCTTTCCCGGCTCTGCTTTGTATCTGAAATTTCCTACTCTGAGCCCACAACAGAATTCTTCACTTACTTCAACAAAGAAGTGGTGGACATCATGCATAGAGAAAGGGATGGTGGTGACCGCAGAATAACCTCCAGAATCTTTAATCATGAGGTAGTCATTACCGAAACTTTTCTGAATGAAATTTTCATCGACAATCAAGACCAGCTGAAGAAAGCCAAAGCTGCTGGCACAGACAACCCCGTGTTCAACAAGCATACCTTCTGGAAGTCATTAACGGGGTTACCAACCTTCGATGCAAGGACAAGCAAGGCCTCCAACATTCATTCTGGCCTAGTGCGCACGTTACACAAAATTATCGTCGGCGCACTTTTCCCCAGATCCGAAGGAGGAAATGTTCTTATATCCGACCTTTTTGTCCTCTGGTCTGTCCTCAACGGAATTCCTGTCAACATTGGACGGCATATGCTGTTCAAGCTATCAGCCTTCGCCCTCGGGAAAGAAATCTGCACAAGTGGTCATATCACATCTATCATCAAATATCTTAAGATGGATAGACTTCTACCCAAATGCAGCCCAATAAAAGGTGACATCCTTACCAACGAACAGACACTAAAGAACTCTCACATCTTAAAGGATAAGGATGGAAGGCTGAACTACGTGTTCTGCCCCACAAAATCTTCAAGAACCCTGCTTCCACTTCCAGAGCTTGCTGACTATGATAAGGACAAGCTCCTATTCACTGAAGACGAGATCGCCAAAATCATAGCTTCAGTCAAAGCCAGAGAAAAGAAAGCAAAGGCAGGGCAGGCAGAACTTAGTATAACTGCCCCGGCAGCTACAACAACAAAGCTCCTAGTCAAACGACCTTCCAGAAGGCTCGTAAAAGCTCATGAGCTGTCGGGGACACCTACATCAAAGCCTAACCCCGAAGCTGAACCCCCCTCCCTGAAGAACATATTACATCCTCATAACTAGACTCTTTTATAATGAGTCTAAATGTTGAGCTCACTACCACCTCTCCACCCTCCACCACCCCAATATCTACCACCTCACCACCATCAACCACCCTTCAATCATCCTCCGCTCCACCTTCCTCTACCACCCCTCCACCACCCCCACCCTTCTTCACTTCGGGCACCCCATTCTCCACCACAATGCCCGAATTCTCCTCCTTCACATCCACCAACTTTCCATCAACATTCCCGGATCCATTTCTCTCTTCGGGAATGCCACCATTTTTTCCACCCACCACCACCCCGACATCGCTGGTGACCCCATCTACAGTCACCACGCAATTCGCGGGTCCATCAACAGTGTCCCTTCTGCATGACACTATCATTCCACCCCGACCCCAGCCACCTCACCCTTCGTTCACTGGGGTCCCTTATACTAACGTCGGTGCGGAATTCGGACGTCAATTTGACACCATCTGAAACCTCCTCACCGACCCATCTAACATTTTAAATTCTATTTTTTCATGTGTGCAGGGTCTAACTCAGCAGGTTGCCCAGATTGGCGAGCAGAACCGCGCCATGCCAGGCATCCTCCAACGCTTTCAACAACGTCAAGATTCAGTGGCCAAGCAAGTCGACCACATCGACGACCACTGTAACAACTTGCCCGAGTTGATCCAGGGAGTACAACGCCAGCATGAAGTGTTGGCAACGCAAGTCGATCGGATCTCTGTGCAGACTCTGCCTCTGCCAGAGACCCTCCGCGAGCTGAAGCAGCAACAACATGCTTTCAGCACGCGCCTGGACGACATCACCACGACCCTCACACAACTACATAATCGCCAGGAAGAGTCGTCAAATAATGAGCTTATTCAGTTAAGAGCTCAAGTAACCGACCTCTCAGCACGACTCCTCTCGGCCGAACAACATTATTCAGATCTTAAAGAGACCCACGAAGCACTGCTCGAAACACACAAGCACGTGCAAGTGGCATATGATGAACTCCAATCCATCCATCGTCTGTGCAAGAAGAAAGCAAAAAAGAAGACAACTGATGACGATGAAGATGATGTTGATGACGAGGAAGATTCTGACTCCTCCGCTGACTCAAACAATAGTTCCTCCTCAGCTGATGACTCGGACAAGCCAGATGATGCTGGGGCAGGCCCCAGCCAAGGAGCAGAACCAAAACAACAGCAAGATCACCAAACTGGTGATAAAGATCACAAATCCCCTGCTCATACAGAGAATGTCAACATATACTTCGGGGATCAGTTTCTAAACTTTTGTGCGGGATCTTTGGGGGAGGCTGCCAAAGAAGTGGCTTTTGCTGAGTTTGAAAGATGCATTCAAGGACCCAGCATTACTGCACCAGCCACAGTAGCCCAGCAAATCTCTGCACTCGAACCATCTGCGCCTGAACTTGAAGAATTAGAAAGAGTATGCCTCGAAACTGATGAAGATTTAGACACTCCTACTGATTCTGATAAAGATCACGATCTGCAGCAGTACATGGATAACCTAGAACAACCTTCTCCCCCCACACCGCAAGAGATACCTCCGCCGCCACCTCTACCTAACAAAATGAAAGACTTAGATATGGCGGCCATCTCTACCTTAGACGCACAGGATATTTTCATCCTCAACACTATTGTAGATGATGCCAAAGCAGGGGAGGATGTCATATATCAAAACACAAAGACCAGACGCGATCTGACGCGTGAAAATTTCCAGTCACTTCTTCGACCCCAGTCGCCGGTGAAGATGGCAATCTTTCGTACTCTCCTTGCCAACTCTATCGAGATCTACAAAAGTTCTCGGCGACAGCAACCGGTCCTCAACGCCTCACCCACATTGGGATTGTGCTTACTGTATAAAGAATTACAGCACAAATCCATTACAAGGTTGAAAAGGGGAATCACAAGAAAAGCAAGATACATAACCGTGCCTTTCCAAGTCTGTAAACACTGGTTACTCATGATTGTGGACATTGTCGCCCGCGACGCCAAAGTGTACAATTTCTGTGCCAGTGACCTAAAGGTCGGGATAATAAATTTTGTCGGACTTGAAGTCGGGGAGGCCCGGTGCATCCCTTTCCAGCTTCTCAAACTCATTTAAGCCGCGTTCACTTCTCTTCGCCAGGACTAGAGCTCCCCCTGGTTCTGAATTATTAACCCACAAGTCCAAGCCGCTGAAGGCTCTTGGGACAGCGCTTTCTACGTCATACGGCACATCCTAGCGCTAAACCAGCAGGTCCCTTTTACTGAACTAATCAATGAAGATTTCCACTCCCTACGAGGACGTTACGCCATGGAGCTTATTTGTGATAGACGGTTCTTCAATGACCCTACCATGGCGGCAGACGACGTCCCTCGTTATCTCTTTTCATCTATACAACGACCGCAGAGGAGACCTTTCCGACAAACTCTAGCGGCGTTGCAAAAAGAAAAACAACCATCCAATGTCACCAAGCAAAGACAATGGAACCCTTACATCTTCGATCTGGCTCCAGTTAAAGGTGACATTGATCTGATATCAGGGGTAGCCATCAAGACATCCTCATCACATATGGAACCCCAATCTGCCATTGAACCGTATTTTTCCGACTTCGACCCGGAGGCTTGCAAAACACTTTCAGATAACGAGCTCCGGCTAATAATGTCACGGCTATACGCCGAAAAAGACGAGATGGTATATATCGACGGGGATATTTTAGTTATGGCAGATGCCCTCTGAGAGACCCTACAATTCAAGGGTTCCATGTCTGTAAGTATAATGACCGCCTATCAATACTTACTTGCACGGAATCACAGCACGGTCTATATGGTGTCAGCTTACATGAAGGATGATCTTCTCGGGCTGAAGAACTTCGGAACAAAGGAGTCAACCATCTCCTATCTCCAACATACTACTCTGAAGTTCATCATGCTACCTTTCCTTCATCAAGAGCACTGGATGTTACTGGCAACCAACCTTCATGAAGGAACAACAATAATCTACAATAGTTCCGACAGCCAGTATGATCCAAAACGGAAAGCATACACTACAAATCCAAGGACACCAACGGAGGAGGTGACAAAGGAGTGTGCTGACAAATTACACGATCTTTTGGGTCAGCACACTCGGGCGTATGACAGAGATTATTTCCAAGCACCAGCCTTCTGCCACAGATGCCCCCAGCAAATCAGAGAATCAAATGACTGCGGCTTCCACGTCCTCTACTGGATATATACAATCCTGGCCCTCCACAAGCCGGTAGAGGACATGACAGAGGTGGATTACCACGCGCTACGAGGGAAGTTCGCCACCAACTTACTCAGAACACATGGGGCTAATAAAGGATTAACTGACGCCTAAATGCCCTTGTCCATGCATTTCTCAACCTATCACTTTGACACTCTGTGGACAGAGTGCGTGATAAGTTAGGGGGGGAGTGCACCGGACAAGGGCGAGGTATCATTTCTGCTTCAACCTTTCTATTTTTCCTGCTTATCTTTAGACTTTTTCCAATATTTTTTTTCAATAAAATAACTTTATAAGTATAACTTTCACCCTGGAAAGAATCACCCTTAGCTAAGTTAGAGATAAAGTAGTCCTCATATAAATAACAAGATTAGCATACAGGCTTGAAATGGCAAACTCATAAATTTCATTCACTATTGGTTTCTATACTTTTGCTTCAATTCTATCTCAGACTCTTCACAGGTCAACTTCAGGGCCAAAGCGAACCGAAAACTCTCAAAGTCAAGAGGGAAATCAGGGAAATCCAAAATCAAGAAATCTCGCAAGCGGACCACCAATAAAAAAAAATAAGTGCATGTCAGGAACCCTAAGAATAGTTTTCTTCTTTCAATAAAAGAGGCTTGGCCGCCCAATCAAAAACCCTAACAAAACCCACTTCCTAAACCTGTGAGACTCGAATAAAAGCCAGAGTGCTGAATAAAAACATGAGAGTTGTGCCATGCATAAGGACCTATATGAAGAGCCAACAAAGATCTCACCCGGCCGGTACATACAGCTGCCCTCATGAAGGCAGATGTGTCGTTCCCGGTAATGAGATCCTAAGGTTTCCTAATATATGATAAGGCTGATAAAAGAGCTCACCCGGTCGGTACATTCAGCTTCCCTCATGAAGGCAGATGTGTCGTGTCCGGTAGTGAATCTCTAAAAAGCATAGACAAACCCTTCCCCATTTGAAGGGGGAGTTACACAATAAGCCTTTTAAGCCAGCCCTCATACCCACTCTAGCTACCGGTAGGTTTCTCCAAAGAAGTATAAAACTGATTAGAGTCGATGACATGCACATAATAAGAAAGGTGGTCCCAATGCGAGATTCACGATATAAAGGGATCCTGAGATCCATGCAACTTTTGATACTCGAAAGAGTTAGCGTAAGCAGAAGCCTTGATAAGACCTCGGTAGATCTTTGACCTAGAATTGAAGCAAGAGTATGGAAACCCTAATTAAATAAAATCACCTCGCCCTTACATGCCTCAGCTCTATCTAACTTGAGGACAAGCTAGACTCTAAGTTAGGGGGGTGATAACCTCCCATTTTGTGACGTTATCTTATTAGTTATCTTTAGTTTTCCATACTCTTTCTTAGATAAACTAAATAGAATCATTAAACTTTCTTACTTTATTGCAGATACATCAATAAACTAACTTTTCTTATCTTTCCATTACAGAAAACACAAAAAAATTACAAAGACTCCTCACGGTCCCAAGACCGCGAGAAGCCTCACGGTCCCAAGACCGCGAGAAGCCTCACGGTCCCAAGACCACGAGAAGCCTCACGGTCCCAAGACCGCGAGATGCCTCACGGTCCCAAGACCGCGAGAAGCCTCACGGTCCTAAGACCGCGAGAAGCCTCACGGTCCCAAGACCGCGAGAAGCCTCACGGTCCCAAGACTACGAGAAGCCTCACGGTCCCAAGACCGCGAGAAGCCTCACGGTCCCAAGACCGTGAGAAGCCTCACGGTCTCAAGACCGTTTGGGCTCAACTTGAGCCTATAAATAGGACCTCAAGGGGATCGAATCTCAAGACGCCCAAAGCCTACCTCTCCAGATCCAGAGCACTCTGGTCTTCCGTCCACTGCCCCAAGGCTGCCAGTTTTGAGATCCGTGCTCATCATCAAACTACCTTCTCTCTCTTCTTTCTCTCTCCTCAACAAAGAAGGTGGGAAGAGAAGATCCTTCATCAAGGCAACCACGAAGTGCGAAGATCGTTGCTCTCTTCACCAAGGGTTCAACCTTCCCTCCTCCGTGGAGATGATGTTCTTTCTCTCTCTTCTCGCCTCCTTCTTTGTCATGAGCGAGTAGTTTCATTCACTTGGGTGCGGGGAGTAGCCCCGCTACCCATGTTTTCATTTCATGCGATGTAATTCAATAACTTGTAATAGAGATACTCTTCTTTTCAGTTTGACTTCAATCGCTTAATGAATACTAGTTGCTTGATCATCAACTTGTGTTACATATTGTCTTTTGGTATGAATTGTCTATGTTTGTACCTTTAGGTCTGAATATCGATTGAATGTTGGTTATGGATGTATGTAGTCACCATATGTCTGTTTTGGTGTCTAGAAGTGTTTTCATGAGTGGAGTAAACTCACCCCCATCGTTGCACTTTCATACTATGAAATGGAATCAGTTGACGTATGGAAGTGCAACCTTGGTAAGGTCGAGGAACACATTTTATGAAGAAGTAATGCAAAGCATGTGACCATTCATTATGGAATGGTTGGCATTGCAATACTCCACACTTCTCGTAGCTAGTTATCCAAAAGGAAGCTAGGACTACAAGATACTAACTGATTTGTCTCTCTTTGCAGGTTGTTTTATTATGTTGCATGACTTGATCCATGTGTAGTGGTGTGAAACCCGATAACATCCTAGTGGTTTTTATCATTGTTTACAACCTTAATCTTTACTTTCTTGCTTTACTTTCCTCGTGTTTAGCTTTAAAACCAAAATCAAACTTTCGATCTAAATATCAACTGTTAAGTAGTTAAGTAAAACTAAAAACGTTTTCCATCTTGACTTCGTCAAGACCGTTGTCCTGAGGATTCGACCCTTAACTATACTATGATAAGACTTCCGCGTGTCTTAGCACACGTGGGTGGAGTTCTTACCATAGTACTAGAAAGGATAAACCTAAGGATTCATCACCTTAGGAATTTTAGTGGTGTTGCAAAACTCCATCACCCAACGACATGTGTTGAGTGTAGTGATTTTAGGTCTAAGAATCACACTCACCACCATCATTGTGAGAGCTGACTGTGACTACCAAGTCATGGTTCCATGTGTCACTCTCACGGTGGGTCTGTCCGGTACCTTGTTCTCTAACAAGTACCTATGTGCTTGGTTTGATATCACAATATCATGACTAATGGAATTCTGTCATCAACCAACACACAATCTAGTCTTCAGTGTTATTGATGTCTACGGTTATTTCCACAATAACAACCGACTAGGGACTAAACAAGAATGTATACTCTTAACATCCGTATGATCTCATCATTTAGGTCCTCAACCCAAAAGCATGCGTCATTGAGTAAAACAATTCTTTAGACATCTATCATGTTACACCATCATCTCAGAAACAATTTAAACATATAGATCGGAAATTGCCTTTATTATTATTCAAGTCATTTACAAAGTATCCCATTACAATCATCATATGACTTGCTCTATGGGCATACATACCAATAGACTCCCACTTGCACTTAGAGCCAGTCACCAAGGAACCTCATTCCTTGTGACCTAGCATGACCATCATGCTTCTGCTGAGAAAGGGCCTTAGTCAGTGCATCAACTATGTTGTCTTCAGTTGGTACTTTGCAAATCTTCACATCTCCTCGTTGTACGATCTCTCGTATGAGATGGAAGCGCCGCAGTATGTGCTTGGACCGCTGATGTGATCTGGGTTCCTTAGCTTGTGCAATAGCTCCATTATTGTCACAATAAAGCTCAATTACATCACATCTACTGGGAACTACACCAAGTTCAGAGATGAACTTCCTGATCCACACAGCCTCCTTTGCTGCATGTGAAGCAGCAATATACTCCGCCTCTGTAGTAGAATCAGCAACTATTTCTTGCTTGGAACTCTTCCAGCTCACAGCTCCATTATTAAGGCAAAATACAAATCCTGACTGTAATCTGTAATCATCTTTATCAGTTTGGAAGCTTGCATCGGTGTAACCCTTTACAACCAGCTCTTCCTCACCGCCGTAAACAAGAAACTGATCCTTAGTCCTTCGCAAGTACTTGAGGATGTTCTTCACGTCTGTCCAGTGAGCATCCCCGGGATCTGACTGGTACCTACTCGTCATGCTGAGAGCATACGAGACATCTGGGCATGTGCACAACATAGCGTACATGATGGATCTGATGGCTGATGCATATGGGATCCCATTCATACGCTCTCTCTATTCACAAGATTGGGGACATTGAGCTCTAGAGACGGTGACTCCATGTAGCATGGGGATGTTGCCTCTCTTTGAGTTCTCCATGCTGAACCGCTTCAGCACTTTGTCAATGTACGTGCTCTGACTTAGTCCAAGAAGCCTTCTAGATCTATCTCTATAGATCTTAATTCCTAGAATGTAGGATGCTTCTCCTAAGTCCTTCATTGAGAAAGTATTCCCAAGCCAAGTTTTTACCTTCTCTAAGGCTAAGACATCATTCCCCATCAAAAGTATGTCATCCACATACAATATGAGGAATGTGGTCGAGATCCCACTAACCTTCTTGTACACACAAGGTTCATCTTCATTTTGAGTAAAGCAAAACACTTTGACTTCCTCATCAAATCGAAGATTCCAACTCCTAGATGCTTGCTTCAATCCATAGATTGACCTTTGTAGCTTACAGACTTTATTGGCATTCTTTGGATCTACAAAACCTTCAGGCTGTGTCATGTACACATCCTCATTTATATTCCCATTAAGGAATGTGGTTTTAACATCCATCTGCCAAATCTGATAGTCATAATAAGCTGCAATAGCAAGCATGATCCTGATGGACTTAATCATGGCAACTAGAGAAAAGGTTTCGTCATAGTCAACACCTTGAACTTGTCGAAATCCCTTCGCAACCAATCTGCCTTTATAAGTTTGCACATTGCCATCCATGTCGGTCTTCTTCTTAAAGACCCACTTGCACCCTATGGGTTTTACCCCTTCGGGTGGTTCCACCAAAGTCCATACTTTGTTGGAGTACATGGATTCCATCTCGGATCTCATGGCTTCAAGCCATTTCTCAGAATCTGGTCCCTCCATACCCTCTACGTAGGTAGTTGGATCAACATCTATGATCAACTCACCACCTTCCTGAGTCACAAGGTATCCAAACCTCTCAGGTTCAAGGTGTGTCCTACTAGATCTACGAGGTCCTTGTGTTACCTGAGGAGAATGAGATTCCACAACACCTTGTGAATCTCCATATTCCTCTCGTACATCTATCGGTTAAATGTTTTCTTGTTGGGCTTGAACCTCTTCAAGCTCTATTTTCCTCCCACTGCTTCCTTTGGAAATAAACTCCTTCTCTAGGAATATAGCATCCCTGGCAACAAACACTTTGTTGTCAGTAGGGTGGTATAGATTATATCCCTTGGTTTCCTTGGGATATCCAACAAAATAACATTTATCAGATTTGGGTCCAAGCTTATCAGGAAACATTTTCCTAACATAAGCCTCACAACCCCAAATCTTCATTAAAGACAAGTTGGGATGCTTCCTGGTCCATATCTCATATGGTGTCTTTTGAACCGACTTAGATGGTACATGGTTAAGTGTAAACGCGGCGGTTTCAAGAGCATAACCCCAGAAAGAAATTGGAAGATCAGCAAAACTCATCATTGATCGCACCATATCCAACAATGTGCGATTCCTTCTTTCAGACACACCATTATGTTGTGGTGTTCCAGGTGGAGTCCATTGTGATACAATACCACAAGCTCGCAGAAGGTCCTCAAACTCCTGGCTTAAGTATTAACCACCTCGATCAGATCGAAGTGCCTTAATACTTTTACCAAGTTGGTTCTGTACTTCATTCATGAAATCCTTGAACCTTTCAAGGGTTTCTGACTTATGTTTCATCAGGTACACATAGCCATACCTACTGAAGTCATCAGTAAAGGTAATGAAGTACTGATACCCACCTCTGGCATTAGTTCTAAAAGGCCCACATACATCAGTATGTATGAGTCCTAATAGATCACTAGCTCTCTCACCTTTACCTGAAAAGGGAGTCTTGGTCATCTTTCCCAACAAACAAGATTCACATGTCTCTATTGATTCATAATCAAAAGAGTCTAGATAACCATCTTTATGGAGTCTAGAAATGCGCTTCTCATTTATGTGCCCTAGACGACAATGCCAAAGATATGTTTTGTTTGAGCCGTTGAGTTTTTGCTTTTTTGTGTTTACGTTGTTACACTTGTCTCTAGATCTATAATGTATAAACCATAAGACATTGGGGCACTGCCATAAAAGATCCCATATTTAGAAATGGAACAATTTCCATTCTTAATAAGAAATTCAAATCCATCCTTGTCCAAACAAGAGACGGAAATGATATTCCTATTTATGGCAGGTACATAATAGCAGTTCTTCAACTCTATTATTAGCCCACTTGGTAGAGTTAACTCATAGGCTCCTACGGCACTGGAAGAAACTCTTGCCCCATTGGAAACATGTAGTTCAACCTCGCATTTCCCCAAAGGCCTACTTCTCTTAAGATCCTTCACATTTAAACAAATGTGAGATCTGCATCCTGTATCAAGTACCCATGACGAAGAAGTAGTAAAGTTAATCTCTATCATGTATACACCATAAGTAGAGATCTCTATCTCTGACTTCTTCTTCCATCGTTCCTTCCATCCTCTCCATGTAGAAGAAATTGGTTTGGCGAGAGAACCCTTCTCTCCCTTACCTTTCATTCCATTGATCTCTATCAATGAACTTTCTTTCTTCTTCACCAACGCATTAAGCGTACATAGAGTGGATTCAAAGGCTCCTGGTATATCTAGATTGTGCAGAACACTTCTCACAGTCCTCAACCAGTTATGGAATTTGTTCTCCATTAATTTGCCCATTTTAAAAGATGATTCTTTTTCCATTCTATAAGAGAAAATTGCATTTTGTCAAAACTCCTTTTGATTTGATTTGAATAAAATTTGACGATAGTTAATTAGGCCTTTAATTAATTACCGCTCCCACTATTTTGACTCAAATCGATAGCCCTCACCATCAATTCGGAAGATTGCAACATACAATCTTCTAGTGGGTCAAGATCCATATTTCATCAAGTCATGAGTCAGCTTTGGCTGATCGCCCATAATCTTGACTATTTAGGTAGGCCATCATGCCAATTGCATCATATGCAACTCTTGATGAATGAACATGCACAACACCTTGCCATGAACATTTCGTGCCTCTGGGCTTAGACGCTCTAAGAATCACCAGTTAAGTCTATCCCAAAAGCCGACATGGTAAACATGCACCCTGCTTTGGCAGAACCTGCATGTCGACCCTTCACACTTCCACAAGATGGACAACGCACCACGCTTTGGTGTAACCTACGCTTGGTCAATCGAGTTTGCCATGTGTGTCACTAATGGAAGGCGTATAAGACTTAATATTTTAATGAGGGATTTTGTTTTTATATACATATACATATCCAATCACCACAATATATAGTATGTATCATATACATGCTATATCCCACAGAAAACATGTGAAACGATAAAAGCAATGATTATGGCCATCCTATTGTGATTCCTTGAGCCAAGAGGAATCACGGTCATCTAGGTCTACATCACATGCAACCTGTACAAGATGAAATTTGTGCCTGCCTTTCTGCGTTTGATCAACTCATCTCCATGACTGATCGTCTCGCCATCAAGTTGGTTGTTCGGGTGCCACCAGCCGATCGACTGGCGCCTCCAGCCGATCGATTCACCGGTCGTCGTGCATCTCCTCAGGTCGCCAACCCGCTCATCTCGTTCCTCGAACCGATCATCTGGAACACCAACCGATCGGTTCATGCCTTGAACCGATCGTCTCAGGTCCTCTGCCAGGTCGTTCGCCATTCTTTGACATAACAGGAAATAAAATCTATCCTATTTACAATTGAATTGTGAAACACGAATTTACATTCAGGGGGAGCAAAGGTAGGAATAGAAATCTTGAATTATTTCGAGTTACATTAGGAATAGGAGAAAGGGAATTAGTGTGCAGACCGAGATGCAAGCAACAACATACAACCATATAGGCCATAACCATGCTACACATCCACCACAAAACTCGTTTAAGGGCGATGCGTATCGAGTGCATTAATATTACATATCATATATGTATATTTGGGATTTGTGGATTGGACATGCATAAAGCCAATTTTATTCGCATCGTATGAAATAAATAAAGGCAACAAACCAAAATCGATCATATCAATAATCCTAAAATATAGAGCAGTTGACCTGGCTCTGATACCACTGTAGGGTTTTATGGGAGGCAGAGAAGCAGCAGAAACAAAAAAATTTCTCCCCAAAACCCAGAACAAAAGGAATCGCGTCAACGTCTATACAATAGGAAAGATGGTCTGCGGATGCATACCTTGTCCCGAGGCTTGCTCGGTGACAATACCTCGCGCCTTGCGCGGTCTTCACCTCTGGTCTTGGACAGTGTTTATGCAGCTCCTGGTCACACCGGGACTAAAGACTCCTGGTCTCACCGGGACTGTCGGGATTGACAGTTGTCCTCCGACCGATAGAGGTCTCCCGCCTCTACAGTCATCCACACGGACTGCCTGGAACTCTGATCTCCTTGTCCCACAAGGAATTGGAAGGAGTCACACCCTCCTGTCGGCGTACTAGTCGCCAACACACTCTCCTGCCACAAGTCACAACTACAGTTGTCTTTCCCTTATTGTGCCTCCCTTTTCGGGTAGCACTTGCTCGGGCTCTCTCGGATACCAAAACTAGAGAGAACGAAAACTTTGCAGAGCAACTGGTTTACACTGAGTTGTACTTTGAGAAGCCCCCAATACCCCTATATATATAGGTGGGTCATGGGACATGGTTGTCTATCCCGGGCAATGTGGGACTAATGCAGGAGTAGAAGGGTTCGAGATTTTCCACAAAAAACAACCAACTCGCAACATGAACATGTCATTTCACAACTGAAACGGTCGGTTGGGGATCTGAGCCGGTCGGTTGACACCTCAACCGATCGGTTGGGACCCATGAACTGGTCGGTTCATGGTCCTGATCAGTTCCCGATTGAATTTCCTTCTTTTGTTTCTAATTGGTATCGAATACCAATCCTTATTCCAATCAAATTAGGCAAGTGAAACGAAAGGAAAATTCTCACCAATCTTACTTTCCCAACTTTCTCGGTTGCAACAGTTGAACCGATCGTTTCAACACTTGAAGCAATCGTTCACCCTGTCCATGAGCTGATCGACTCACCACCTGAGCCGATCGGTTCACCAAGCTGAGCCGATCGGTTCATCACATGAGCCGATCGGTTGGGAGTACAAATTGTGTAGAATCAGTCAATTGCGGTTTCAATCAATCCGATACTATAATCAATTAGTCTGACACCTTGAACACTATGATATTGAGCTATCAATTAATTGAGTGTTTAATTTAACTACTAAACTCCTTTAGTAATCAATCTAAACATTGTTTGTGGACAAAACTCCTCTTCCAGGTTAAATCCTATGTGTGTGACCCTGCAGGTCTGTTTCACGTTGGCAGTGAAAGTCCATAACACTTATGACTTCACAAGCAAAGAGTGGTGCCTAGTCACACATCAGTGCTACCCAAGTGAAATATAAAGTTGGAGAACAACTTTCAATCCTACAATCCGTGAATAGTGTTACAGTGAATGTATAATTCCTTTATCACTAATATCTTGAAAGAACTCGAGGCATGGAACAGTCATCATGTCAACATTCATTCATTTCCTTGATCTCAGAGCAGACTGGGTGAGATGTGTGTGACATTAATATCACATATTGATTCACACGTGCATGCGCATGCCTTTCTCAATCCTACTCATCAAGTGGCCAAGGATATCAAACTCCCTCAGGAGGGACAAATCCCATATCTATCACTCACCCCTCAAAATCCCCATGTGTCAAAGCCACCCAATCATCACCTTTATAACAACCCATGTTTCAGGACTGCGTTTAATGATGTCAAAGTGTACCCAACGACATGTGTTGAGTGTAGTGATTTCAGGTCTAAGAATCACACTCACCACCATCACTGTGAGAGCGGACTGTGACTACCAAGTCATGGTTCCATGTGTCACTCTCACGGTGGGTCTGTCCGGTACCTTGTTCTCTAACAAGTACCTATGTGCTTCGTTTGATATCACTATATCATGACTAATGAGATTCTGTCATCAACCAACACACAATCTAGTCTTCAGTGTTATTGATGTCAATGGTTATTTCCACAATAACAACCGACTAGGGACTAAAAAAGAATGTATACTCTTAACATCCGTATGATCTCATCGTTTAGGTCCTCAACCCAAAAGCATATGTCATTGAGTAAAATAGTTCTTTAGACATCTATCATGTTACACCATCATCTCAGAAACAGTTTAAACATATAGATCGGAAATTACCTTTATTATTATTCAAATCATTTACAAAGTATCCCATTACAATCATCATATGACTTGCTCTATGGGAATACATACCAACAGATTTATCTACAGTTTGGTGGTTAAATGGTAATATGAAACCCTAATTGGCTACACATGAAACTTTAAATTTGAGATACGTGATGCCTTTGCTCATTTTTCTTGAAGTCATTATCATGTAATTGTGTTTTCTCTCTCCTATGTGTGTAACCCTAACCTTGCAGGTGAAATGAATGTCATAGCTATGTGAATGTTATGATGATCCTTATATAATATAGAGAGGTGATTATGAGCATTGTTAAGGCATAATGTGTTATTGAATGTGCAAGAATTTCATTATTGGGTGTAATGACCTGACAAGCACTTTGTGCCTAATTTGAGGTGAAATTATGTAGAGATGTGATTGAGGGATTGAAATCCCATAGTGATGTGATAATGTTGATGTCCTTGAATTGACAGTGGTATCAAGTGATGATGTGACAAGTTATACTTCAAACATTTTATATCTTCATGAGTTATATCACCCCCTTATCTTTCTAGTGTTTTATTAAAGGTTATATGTTGTAACCTTATTTATGCTAAAAGATTCTCAATTGCCCTAACTAATCAAGTGAAACCCTAATCTTGTATCTGCCCTGTGACATAGATCTGTCTTTAGTGTTAGTACTTTGCTGGAGTGTGAAACAAGTATTCCCAAGGAAAACTCAGAGCACAAATTGTTGAGTATGCAAGGTGCAAGTGACTACGTGTCCTTGACATATTGATCCCAAGTGTTTTGAGAATGACTATGGTCGAGTCTCGATGATGAGCATGTTATATGATGTAATAGAGGACAATTGAGATTGTACCTTTGTGATTGGGTTATATACCCTAGTTTCTAGCTTAATGACCTGTACCAAGGCGGGATAGGTGTTTTATAGGACCATAGACTTGACTATGAGTTGCTATCTCTACAGGACTATAGTTTTGCCTATAAGTTGTTGTCTTTGCAGTTTGACTATATGTCACTACGGTGCAAACTTGAACTAACCAAGTAGTGTAGGAGAAGTTCATGGAGTCTGACTCTTCAATTGATCTTGTATGGCACTGATTGAGACTTAGCAGTGGTCAGTTAGATTTGGGTGGTATGACTCAAATCCTCAAGGCATAATAAAACACGTAATACAACCGTGTAGAAAATTTTCTTATGGTCAAATACAATTCACATTGGATGACCCCTTGCCTTATCTTTTAAATTGATTTCTTAAATTATAATGTGGTAAGAGTAATCAACTATTATACATGTTCTTCACACTCCTGCTAAAAGTTTAAATTGTTTTACTGCTCACTCGTAACTATGTTAATTGCTTAATCTGTATTTTTATTTTAATATATATCGTTTAGCTAAATCTGCTCAACCTGATAATAATGTTATCTACTTGCTTTAGTTTACCTGTGCTTAAAATAGATGTTGGCAAAGAGTTATATCTTTCTCTGGGACATTTGGTCTCACCCCATGGGTTTCCACATCTTTTAGTAGGCCATGCACGACGAGGTAGAGATCATGTGGTTGAGGTTGAGAAGCAAGAGGAGTTGTAGTTGTTTAAAGGTTGGACATGTTGCTGGTGTTTTGTAGTAGAGTCATATGTGTCATCCTTGTACTCTCAGGTCCTTGGGGAGGTTTTTGTGGTTTGTACATTGATACAAAGTTTTAGGATATATGCCATTGTTTGAAAGATATGGCATGTATAGGTTGTGGCCAACGAGTCAGTGAACAATATCATGTAATAATATTTTGGCATGAGATATGCAAAATAGGTATTATTTTAGTGGACTCATATGCAAATGATTCCACTTGAGGTGGATATGTGATATCAATTTTAATTTACTTGTTTTATGGTAATCTAGTTGTTAGTCATAATTCCATACTGTATTTTGAGGTATCTCATTTTTGTGACGAGTGTGTCACAATAGATGAGCCTCCAAAAGATTTTGAAATGAAACCCCATCCACCAGGACACAAATACATCTTCCTTAACAACAAAGAAATTTGTCCTGTCATAATTAACTCTGACCTTGCATTTAAACAGGATGGTAAAGTGATGGCCAAGTTAAAGAAAAAAAAAGGTTGCATTGGAAAACAAGATGACTGTCCTAATAGGGGTTAGCCAAACCATTTGCATGCACAAATTCCCCATAGTCAAAGAATACAAACCTTCAAGCGACCCTCAATACAAGTCATATCTCAATATAAAGGATGTCATCTATCTTGAGGTAATCAAGCATCTTACTACTAGGATTATACATCCAATTTCTGATTTTTCATGTGCAAGTTTCATCCAAGTTGTGCCCAAGAAGGTTGGTACTACTGTGATAAAAAATAAAAATGATGAAATGATTCCCACACACATTATTTTTAGGTGGAGAATGTGTATCGAATACTTGAGCTGAACAAGGACACGAGAAATGATTAAGTCCCCCTTTCCTTTCTTGATTATATTTTGGAGCAACTTTATGTCCAAGAATATTCTGCTACTTAGATGCTTACTCAAGATTCTACCAGATCCCCATCCATCCTGAAGACCAATAAAAATAACTTTCATATGTCCATTTGACAACTATGCTTTTAGAAGATAACGTTCAACTTTTGAAATGCCTCTACCCCCATCCAACGGTGCATTGGCGTGACTTAGCTGGGTTTTCTGAGACTATCATGAAAGTACTTATGGAAGAGTTATTCATCTATGTAGAATGTTTTGACTCATGTCTACACCACCTTTCTTTGGTGCTCGAATAGTTTGAAGAGTCACACTTAATTTTAAATCAGGAGAAATGCTACTTTATGGTCAAGGAAGTCATCGTCTTTGGCCATAGGGTGAGCAATAGAGGTATCAAAGTCAAACACACTCATTACCAAATTTCCTCCCCCACTTTTGTTAGAGAGATACATGCTTTCTTTGGGCACACTGGGTTTACTAATGATTTATCTGAGATTTCTTGAAAATTTATAAACCCCTTACGAACCTCCTATAAAAAGACACAGTTTCTACCTTGACCAGGGATGCATAGCAAGTTTTAACAACCTATAAACATACCTTACTTTTGTCCTGATTGGTCGCTTCCCTTCAACTTCATGTGCAAAGCCAGTGACAATGTCATCAGAGCTATTCTCGGCTAGAGGGCTGACAAGAATCATCATGTTATCTACTACTCCTTGAAGACCCTCGATGATGCATAGAGAAACTACACCACCAAGGAAAGGAGATACTAGCAATTTTTCATGCTTTTGACAAATTTTTTTCATACTTGGTGGGGACTAAAGTAATCATTTACACATACCATGATGCCATCCAGTATCTAACATCCAAGAAAGATGCCATGCCTACACTCATTCGGTGGGTACTACTGCTCCAAGAGTTTGATCTAGAAACCTATGATAAGAAGGGATCCAAAAATGTTGTCATTGAACATCTCAATTATCTTAGCTTCTAAACTGGCAATGGAACTCCCATACATAATTCCTTGCCAAATGACCAATTTCTCAAATCAAAAGCTCAATTCCCCTAGTTTGCTGGCTATGTGAATTACCTAGAGGCTAGCATCTTGCATCCCAAATACAAGGGACATGCAAAGATAAAATGTATGCATGATTTTAAAAACTTCTATTGGGATTATGCATATCTTTTTAAGCTATGTGCATACAACCTCTTCAGTGGATGTGTCATAGAAGAACAATCCAATGATATCCTTGAGCAATGTCATTCAGGCCCTACCGCTGGGCATATGAGTTCTAAAAATACCATCAAAAAAGTTCTCCAATGAGGTATCTACTGGACCACTACGTTTATGGGCCTACAAATTTATCATTGCCTGTAACCAATGTCAAATATCTAGAACTATTTCAAAAATATCTCAAATAAGAATGAATTCTTGGAACGAACATGAAATCTTCAACATTTAGGGGATCGACTACATGAGGCCCTTCCCCTCTTCCTATAGGTTTGAGTATATCCTCTTAGCCATGATGTCCAAATTGGTAAAGGCTATTCCCACAAAAGCAAACAATTCTGATTCCATGATAAAATTCTTCCAAGATACCATCTTCCCCTGATTTGGAGTTCCTTGCACCGTCATTTTGGATGGAGGATCGCACTTTATAGAGAAAAAATTTGAAGCCGTGTTAAGAAAACATGACATTTGCCACAAAGTTTCCTCTTCCTACCATCCTCATACATGCGTCCTGGTTGAAGTCTCCAATCGAAAAATAAAACCAATCTTGGAGAAGATTGTGAATCTTTCAAGTGAAGATTGGGCCTTGAATCTCAATGATGGTTTGTGGGCATATCGAACAACCTTTAAAACACCTTTAGGAACTACACTTTTTTGTCTTATCTATGAGAAGTCATTCCACTCATCCATCAAAATGGATCACAAATCTAGTTGGGCTATTCTAAATCCCAACTTCGACTTGCCTACGGTCGAAGAACAATATTGCCTCCAACTTTAGGAGTTGGAATAACTCTGCATGACCATCTATGATAATTGGAAATCTACAAGTTGTATGATGATCTGGCATGATGGGCATTCAAGAAGGAAAGAAATTCAAGTGGGTGACCAAGTCTCAGTATTTAACTCCATATTGAGATGATTCACTGTGAAACTTCAGTCGAAGTGGTATGGAATTTATCTTGTGAAGCATGCTTATCCACATGGTGGAGTCACCCTATGGGACAAATTCTAAGGTGAATTCACATTAAATGGACACATGTTCTAGTGTTATCTCACTATAGATGATATTTTTCGTATGGAATACAACGTCATCACCCCACAATAGTCAACTACCAAGGGAACCTCCACCCTTGCTTATCTCTAAACCTGACACAACCCTTATGAATTGATTATAGGCATTGGCCTCTAACATTAAACAAGGCACTTATTGGAAGGCATCCCAACCTTTTCTCTTTTTCCCTTTCACTCTTTCCATTTTATTTTTCCTTCCTTTTATTTTTGCAAATTCCTTAATTCATTTAGCCCTCCCATTTATATTTTTATCTCCCTTGTGTTGTAGGAAAAGTTAAACAAAAAGACTAGGCGATCAGTTGGCCCCACAACTAATCAAATTGATTCGATAGTCTAGAGCGGAATTTGAATTGTTTCACACCCCCATGATCTCTGAGTCAATCAATTTTCTCGTTGAGTTGGTCGACTAGAGGGTTGGGACCAATCTATAAAGGTGGACACTTGGGGGTAGGGGCCGACTCACACCCTCAACCTAGTCGCCTTAAGTCAGGGAGCTGTTTTATAAATGGAGGATATCTACTATGCATTGAGGAGAGAGTGTCTACTATTCAAGAACTAGTTACATGCAATGAAGAAAAGAACAAGTGGGAAGGCATGGATAAGGATGTTTTGATTGCTGACACTCTACTCAAAGATTTCATATACTTCATATAATAGAAAAATGCACAAACTAGAGGAATTGGTTATCCAATGGGGGTTGTATTGGTCTAGATAAGCATATTGACCTACAACTAGGATATAACTTGCAACGTAGCACTCCTTCTTACTAAAATCAAGCTCATTCATGACTACAAGCCATGTAACCCCAAGATGATTGTAGCTGAAAGTCCTTCACAATCGTATGACTTAGTGTGGTAGTCTGAACAACCATTTGGATGACTCAAGATGAATGTCAATGCTTCTATATATTCCAAACAAGGGATGGGCTTCAACTACATTGTCAGGGATGACAATGGAGGTATGTTGATCCCTATATGAATGTCTACCCACTACATGATGATTGTTATGAAACCTACAGTAGAAGCAATTTGATGTTGTGCAGAGGCTATAGGAAGCAAAATATCCAAAGATTATAGGTCAAAATTAGATTCCCTATAGGCCATCAACTCTCTTATTACAAAAAAAGGACTGCTTGGCATTTTTTCACATGAAATACAAGGTCTAGGGAAAAAAATTGAGCATTTATTTATGTATGTAAGAAGCGTAGTAACTCGTTGGCCCACATACTTGCTTGTAAGGTTAAGTAGTTACTCCCAATTTTCTCAGTGTAGAAAAGTTTGATGACACAAGTACTGAGAATATGATGCATTAATGTCATATCACATTTTGTATGTGTTGTCTCATTAAGCATGAATATTCTAATGCGGGTGTGTTTTCCTCCCTCACATACTATTTATGCAAACAATCTATTCTTTGAAAGACCAATCAGTGCGAAAGAATTCATTCTCCCTTTTCTATTTTTTAGCTTGTGCTTCACTTATGCATCAATGATCACTTAGTTTTATCAAAATACTTGGTTTTATGTTCATTTTCTCTTAATTGTGTCATTATTCTTCATATTTAGGAAATTTCAATATTTACTGATCAATCGGTCCCACTGACATATCAGACAGTGATACTAACACCTTATTTCTGGCGGAAGGATAATGACAGCAACATCAGTTCCATCAAGAGGAAACTTGGTGCTACTGATCATTGATTTGATGCCACAAAGACACAAAATTAGTGCTACTACTGAGGGTCTGGAGAGCATCATCGTTATGAATAAATTCTCTTGGTGGTACCTACAACACTGTCAGTGCAACTGATTCTAGCATCCATACACCCATGAGAAAAACTTGGTGCTAGCGACATATTTGTCTGTAGAACCAACGTAAAGAAAGAAGGCAAAAATGGACAATTGACTTGATTCCATTGATACCTCCTGGGTTGTACTGATCCAATGCGGTTAATGTAGACCCAAAATCAAGTCAGATATAAAAACTGTAAATTAAGTGAGAGTGAGGCCTCACTTATGATGTAAGGATGGTGGGTAGAGAATATTTATGATATATGTTTCAGACATAGATCCAAGGAAAGTGGAGATAAAGGTGATTTATACCAACCAGACACACTTATGAAGGACAAATTTGTAGTTGGGAAGTTGCCAATCAGGTTGGTCATCAGAAGAGATCGCCAAGTTGAATTCTCTAGGAGTTTTTCTATCAGTTTTCTAATGTTTTACCTCACTTTCTCCTTTTCTTCTTGTTAAGATAATATGACGAGCATGTAGGGCTAAACCCATCCTTTATGTGGATCTTGAGAGTATTATGATACATTATTTTAGACGAATTTGATTCTATAATATAGTTTCATTTGTTATGAAGTTCAATTTGTGATATATATAATGCTTTATTTATGCCTTATCAATATAATTGAAGTATCAAATATCTAATTTCTTTAGGAGAAGGATTCGAATTTAGAAAAGCCATAGATAATAAAGCACTTCGAGAGAGGGTTAAAAACTATGAAAGAATAACCAGAGGGAATTTACTATTCACTTTGATTAAATTACTAGGATGCTATGGGAGAGGTGTTTAGATTAATCTGAGTAGTGTGTTATGTTACTAGAGAGGGAAATGTTGGATAAGGATCTTTACTTCTAAATGAGGGTGATAAATTATTAATGAAGATAATTCGATTGATGTATGTGCCATGGGGAAACCACATGTTTTGGGAAATCCTTTAAATCTTTCTTACAACCACTTCAACTAAATTTTCTCAATTCCTTATCTAATTTGAATAATCACAAACAAATTCTTTCTTTCGACCTAGCAGGTTATGATGGAGATAGCAATAGTTTTCGGTGAATGACACACTATGTTTGCCAACTCTGGCTTCTTTTGCCTATACTACATGACACATGCATTTGTGTTTTACATACCTGATATACATATATTAAGTGTTTAGCGTAATTGTTGTGGAATCATCAACAATAACACTATGAGTGTTGTGATTTTCCAGTCTAGGCTATTTTTTCAAATTATTTCAACTTCTCATCAAGTATAAGATAATTTTTTTGTCAGCTCATTATTTTATTATGTTCTAACGGAGAGAAATTGCATCTTTGGGTACTAATGCAAGGTCCATATTCAGACTACAGGTTACAAAGGCTCAACTCCACCTTGTGTAGATTGAGAGTATATTTTGCATAAACCACACAAGTTTGGGGATTCATCAGAGATTCTCATTCAAACTCCTCCACTGAAGGGATAACACGGATAGGTAGTAGACATATCACAAATGGTGATGATCGGGTGGGCGACTTATAGGAATATGATGAAGAATAGACAATGTTATCAAAGAATCATTGGCAACAATTTACTTGGGACCTATAAAATTCTAGGTAGTGAACATGGCGGTTATAAGATTGACCCAGGGTTGGTGGTGTTTATCAAATCCCATGCATTTCATGGGAAAAACTCTGAAGATCTAATGCACAAAGAACAATTTTGTGGAGAGTTGTGAGATGCTAAAGCTTTAAAGGGTCCCACCCACATGTATATAAATGAAATTATTCTCATGTTCTATTTTAGACAAAGCAAAGGCATGGTTCCTTTGTTTACCTCTAGAGTCAATTGAAACATGAAACAAGATGATATATGTCTTTTTCAAGAGGTATTTCTTACCGCATAATACTAATGAGCTGGTAAGAATGATCTATAGCTTCAAACAATAGGCTGAATGATCCTTGTAACACTCGGTCTCACTGCCCAAGGCTCTCGTAGAGTTTCGGGAATGATGATTGACCCCACATACCAACACTATCCTAACTGCATGCTTTGTCCTCACTTGAGCACAAGCTAGGATAAACTTCACGACTGGTCACCCATCCTAGTACTACTCTGGACTGAGCATTCTTAACCACAAAGTTCTTTAGTAATGGTGTAACATACCCGGATCTAAGTTCATAGCTCAAGCAACCCTTATTAAATCATATTTTAATTATGTTAATATTAGTACCTTTTTTTTCTCTAATTTAAAATGTATCATGAGAAATCGAAGCTAAGAAAATTATAATTTTTAATGATACTTTTTTTATTACGCCATCAATTGGGGGTTAGTCATAAAATTCATCATTTAATGATTGGTGACTCTACACTCTAAAACCATACTAAGTTAACTTACGAAGAAGAAATACAAATAATATGAAGGAATGTATTGAATGATTAATAAAGATTTTAAATATAATAAAGGAGTAATTAACATACAAGCATTCAAATAAAACATCAAAGTGTTTCTAAAAAACTAATATTAAATTTGATTCTTTATACCCTAATTATTTAACATGACAAATTTCTTGGTGTTTCGATAACACTTGCTCACCCAATTAATGCAACGATGAAAAGATCAACTTCTTTAGCATTCATTGATTTAAATGAATCATTGCACACAATAAACTAATCTCCAAATTATTTTATGTAACAACTCCCCGAGTCTCTTTCTTCTGCACACGACCACTGTGTGCTCCTCGTGTTGGCCTGATTGCTGCAACGACTGCAGATCGACAACCATTTCTTCTTCCTCCCCTTGCTCTCATCTTCCTCACTCCCAGCCTCCCTCTCTATTTCATCTTCCATGTCCTTCTCTCCTATTCTATTTCTCACCCTAACCCTTGCTGCTACTACAAAACCTTAGCGTCCTATATAAGTAAACCTCCCTCCTCTTCTTCTCCTTCCATCATCTGGCGGCGTCCATGAATCCCTAGCCTCCTAGTGATCCTTCCTTGCACCTACAAACTGCCAGTACAGAGAGAGAACAAGACAGAACTTTGCTTCTTCGAACGTGTAAGATTGACGATGACTCCATGGCCATCAGGTGTGATGACTCTAGTCTGCTTTTCCCTCAACAAAAATGACTATTAGAATATGTACTCATCCTCTCATCTTTTTTCATCTCTGTCCTAAGCATGGTCCTTGCTTCCTCCTCTAGTTGTCGTCCTCCCTTGGTATGTGGATGCCACTTCCTGGTGATCCAGTGGCTAGCGACGAGTTTTACAACACCAGACTGACTGCTGACACCTACTCCATAGTCCATACCACCATATACATCTAAGCATCACCATTTCCCCCTCATCAGCAAATGGATGATCACGTCTCCTCTATCAATGCTCCTACTCTTCATTCCCTATATCTTTCTTTATCTCCCTTGGGCCCTAGCCAAACCTTAGTCCTTTCCCTGACCTCTACACCAACGTCAGTGACAACACCTAGTGAAGAAAGCACCAACAATGTGGTGCTCCACCCAGTAGCAGATCACCACCACCTGTGGTGGCACTACTACAAAACGGACTATCTCTTTGAGTTATGACCCTAACACAATTGAAATGTGTGTGGGTGAGGACCCTTGCACATTACTGCCCCTTACACAAAGGGTCTTATGTAAAGTGCCCTCACCCAAGGCATTGTGTTTGGGTGATAATCCTTACACAAAAGTTGCATTTGAATAAAATATAATATCAAAATCTGCTGGGCGCAGCCCATTTCGTCAGGCAGACGACCCTTACACATTAGTTGCATATAAATAAAAATCAATATCAAAACCTTTCGGGTCATACATCTATGCAACTAAACAAATATGATGAACATCACATAATGTGTGCATTAGAAACTTAATATATTTCAAAGATATATTACAATGAACTCAACAATGTTCCAAATCCGGAGCTTTTAGTATAATCATATGCCCATCCTCATTACTTAGAAAATATTTTTACACTGGGGAGGACATAGCCCCTTGCCCCTAGAATGAATACAAATGATAGTTGGGTAAAAAAGTTAACACTAATACATATACAATGATTTCATCACATGCTTGATGAGATAGAAATAGCAGTCATCATTGTCTTTGAAATGCATATAATAGCATGCATGTTGAATCCAGCAACAGTCATCGTCTTTAGAATATATATCTATGACTTGCTAGATGACTCCGTTGATATTTCACCAATTGTAGGACTAGGATACCACCATTACTCTTGTATTCCATATTTTCTTCTCATTGAGCAGCAAGAGCTAATTGAGCTGAAGATGTACAGGAACATACAGATCGTGACATGATTTTCTTTCAACCTAACAACATCAATTTAAAGTTTCTATACATGCACAGAAGCACAAGGTGTAGCAATATCATTCTGTACGTCAGATGACATGATCCAAGAGATGTCCCTTTTACTTATGGCAAGGATTTACAAACCAGAAGAACTGGGACAACACCAACTGGTGATTCTTGAGGTATTTGGGAGTGTACTCTATACATCATACATATTTCTAAATTAAATGAAATGAACGGTGTGTAGTAGCACAACAGGGAGCATGTCATTCTAGCTAACAATATGCTCATATTCTTGGGCAAACAAGTCCATTTGGAGAAGGACAAGCTGACATTCTCAAGCAAAAGAGCTCTTCATTTTTATTGGAAATAAGGAGTCCCATTTCATGTAAATGTCTTCATGTCAACCTGAGAGAAGAATAAAGTAGAACTTATAGATGTATAAGATGCTAGTTTATGGGGAAATTATCATAAGTGTGCCTAAATGGATGAGAGAAATCATAAATACAATTGTTAGATCGCTTTTCTGGTTCATATTAGACGTGTGATATGATTGATGCATGCAACGAATATGTGAGCAATAAACATGTCAACTATTTCCTTTATAAAAAAAGTATTGCATTCAGTAGTCATTCAGGGATGTTAATAGTTTACATATTATAACAATTTCTAGGTTTATTGCTAGAGTAAGTATCACAGAGACAATACATAATTAAGCACATGCACGTACCTGAGTTAAAGCAATTTATTTGTGTTATACAGAGTCACAATCAAACCAGACACCTTCACCCTTTGGAAAGTGAGAATAAGACATTCTTATCATCAGTCAGACACCACAAAATGAACCATCATAACAAGACAAAAAATTGAGGCAAGTGGAGGTTTCCTATACCCTTTGATGTGAAGCTAAGATTTAGAAATTAGACCATACTTGTTAAGGCGGCAAGGCGACACGGCGTTGGGGCCGAAAGCCTTGTGCCTAGACGACCATTAAAAAAAATTATGCATATATTTTATGTACATATACATGTGTCATGGTTTTTCCCCACTCATATACACACATCGTATAGTTATATATGTAGTTATCTACATATTTATAGTCGATCTCCTCGTATATATATATATATATATATATTTTTTATTATATGAAAAAATAACCAATTACATTTCTAATAAATTATCATTGATAGTAATGTCAAGAACACGAAAAGAATTATTGTAAAGAATGTAAGAGAGTGATCAACAAATAAATATATATTTATTGTCATGCATAGCTATAAGTATTAAGCAATGTAATCACTATCTTTCATAGAATAACTACTTAATACAATATGAATTGAAGGTGCAACCTAAGAAAAATCAAATGTGTACTAAGAGTATTAGATCCAGTAAAACAAAAAAAGAGTATTAGATCCAGTCAAACCCAAAAAAGAGTATTAGATCCAATTAAAAGTGATATTTCGCACATAAAATAGGCAACACTATTAATTTTGAACATCGGTGTAGCCATATTAAACATTAAAACAAGTGAATATACAACCACACACACAAAACTAGGTCACTGTAGCATTATAAATAAGGCGTCCTCACCTAGGCGCAGCCCTGGGGCTCCTTGCCGCCTAGGCGAGCGCCTTGACAAGTAAGAATTAGACCGTGGTCAAATTACATCAGTACCAAAAAATTATTCAGTATAGATGACAAGAACAGTAAGTGTCTCGTTTAAGAAATGTCAAGGGAGTTGACTTTCTCATGCAATAGGTGTCTATATTGTTGTCACCATTTCTCCCCGTCTTACTGACAAAATGAGTGTGGCTGATCTAAGCATCATACTTCTTAAAATATATAGCTACATGTTACAATGGACATGCATGTAATCATTATGATTGTAAGGGGACACAGGTGGCATAGGATCATATGTTTTCCCCCTCAGTTTAGAAATAGGATATCCTAGGGTTTAAACTTAAGTGGTGTAGTTACTTTATATGAAAAGCAAAATCTACATTTTCTTAGGCACTATCGAAGATAGTTTGCTGAAATGGACATGTAAATGAGTTAAGTGGTGTTCTAATTATACAATTCAGTAAAATGTTAACAAGCATAAAATGAAAACTGCAATCAAAGAGCTATACGTCTAAATCTACGCAATCACTGAACCAAAAGATAATGAACACTATAGAATTGTATAAGTGCCTCACCAGGTAGATCTTTGAGTTGGTATAGGGATGACAACCATGGCTGATTTGCTCTACCCATTTGAATGACTATTGTGTATCAAAATAAGACGGACTAGAAGTGTTTACATCAAGACTAGATAGTTACTATTGGTCATTTCGTCTCATACTTCATCCTTGTTTATAAGGCATCCTGCATAAAAATACATGAAAATATAACTATATAAGGCGTATCCAAATGGTATGCTTTCCAAGATCTAATATGAAGCTCAATTTCTAGAACAATAAACCAACAAACAATGCAAGCACCTCATACCTAAAAATTAGCAATAAAACTAAATAAAAATCAACCAACCAACCAACCAACGTAAGTTAAGCCAAACGTATTACATCCCAACAGACAAGTATGTTGGCTCAAGAAGTTGCACATGTGATTTATTATCCTGACAATGGGCCTTGTGTGCCCTAGTTTCAAAATATTGGCAAATAAAGCTATGAAATGATGAACTATTGGTCCGCAAGGTGTGGGCATGTGTTTAAAGAGAATTGTATCCTTACGTAAGTTTAAAAAAATTTATTAGTTGACTGCTACTAAGGTCCTTTCTTAAGCTTCAATTCATCCATTTCTAAATGACAAGAAACACATAAGTCAAATACTAATAATACCAATATAATTCCCCATCCTCTATCATGTGCTAGACACTCAGTCTTGCTTCAAAGTTGATCAACAAATATAGAAGCTAAGATGGCACTGTCGGGGCTTATCAAAGTACTGACTTATAAATCCCACAGCAGTTGCTAGGTCAGCCCTAGTGACCGGCAGGTAGATAAGCTTGCCTACTAGCCTCCAGAACTGGTGATGATCATCATAAGGTGGTGAGCTATCATCATCCCAATCCATGTTGGGATCTAGAGGAGTGTTGGCTGGCTTGTAGCCCAGCATGTCGATTTCCTGCAATAGATCTAGAACATATTTTCTTTGTGAAAGACAGATTCCTGCAGATGATCTGGAAACTTCAATACCTAAAAAATATCGCAATTTGCCAAGATCCTTGGTGATGAAGTGTTGTGCCAAATAATGTTTGGTTGCCTGGATACTCGCATTATCACTGCCAGATAAAACAATATCATCTACATATACAATCAGAATAACAAGCCTTTTTGTTGTCTTACGAATAAATGCATAATGATCAGATTGTGATCGATGAAAGTCAAAAGTAATTAAGATCTGACTAAGTTTATCAAACTAGGCATGTGGGATCTGCTTAAGACCATAGATGGCCTTTCTGATTTCACATATTTTGAAGGCAGACTCCCCCTGAGCAACAAATCCCGGTGGTTGCTCCATGTATACCTCCTCCTGAAGATCTCCATAGAGAAAAGTGTTTTTGACATCAAGTTGATACAGAATCCAGTCTTTATTTATAGCAATAAAAATCAGAATACGAACAAAATTCAAGCGTGCAACTGGATAAAAGGTCTCAAAGTGGTCAACAACGTATGTCTGTGTGTAACCTTTTGCAACTAATCTGACTTTTAGGCGTTTAATGGTACCATCTAGTTGATATTTAATAGTAAATATCCAACGGCAGCCAATGTTATGGCACAAAGAGGGAAGATCAACCAGATCCCAAGTCTAACAATTACAGAGTGCGTGCATTTCTTGCTCCATAGCATGTTTCTAGGCAGGAATGTGAAGGGCCTCTTCAGCTAATTTAGGAATTGTCACAGCATACAAAACAAAATTGAAGCAAGCAAAGCTACCACAGAGATCATCAGATAAACAGAAATTACTGATAGGATGCTTAGTACAGGATCAAACATCTAACCTTAAACTGATAGGAAGATCCAGGTCATAAAATACCTCAGTGGATGGTGGATCAACCGCAGACGCAAGATTTGGTTCGGCCGGGGCTTTAGAAGCATTGTGGTTTTTTGACCAACGCTGATAGACTTGCAATGGGCGTTCCTTAGGCACATCATGGACGGCAGGCATTGGACTCTTTTGAGAACATCCTGAAGGGTAGGCAGTGGATCACTTGATAGGATCTGGTCAACCACACCAGAAAATGAGGCAGGAAGAACAGCCAAAAAATTGAACAAGTTGCAGTTCGTTGCGTTACTTCTGAGCAATTTTGATGTCTTCCGTTAAAGGGTGGTAGAGTTCAAACTCGTTCCACAGAACCGAGCATTGATTGTAGATGTCATCAATGGAAGTGTCAGGGGAGAACTCCTTTTTAGCCAAGGTTTTGAAAATTTCAAAAAATCGCTTGGGATTCTCCTGATGAGAATAGACGTGGAATAGTTGATCCCACATAGCCTTAACATCATGAAGGCAGAGAAGAGATTGGCTAATCTGGGGCTCAGTACTGTTGAAGATCCAAGATATGACGTCGAATTCATCCTTAGACCATTGTGCGTAGCTTTTCCTGGTTTTGTCATCCGCATCAGCAGTACAAACAACAGGAGGCTCAGTCGTAAGATGGTGATATCGGCCTTGTGCTTTGACATATAGAACAAATGACGCCGACCACAGATGATAGTTGGAGCCACTATCGAGCTTCATCGTGGTGACACACAGAGAGCGAGGAGGCTCAGATAAGGCCATGGCAGAGGCAATAGTCAATGCAGCAGAGTAGATCAGAGACCCACAAAGTGGCAGATAACATCAGAAGAGATCTGACAAGTCAGATCAGAAGACCCGTATAGGGCAGAATATGCATAGAGAAACCTACGTCGTCATGAGGAAAACTCAATGTTCCGTCATGAGGTGCAGGCAGAGAAGACGGCGATACAAAAGAATCTCAACTTAGTTGGCCACTGGATGTTTGAACATGGATACGAAGATCAACCGGACGTAGAGGGAGAGGAGAGGTAAAAACCACTGGTAGCCGGAGCAAAGATGGGAAGAGGAGGGGCCGAAGGGAAGAGACTTGGAGGGAGGGTTGGCGGTGGGAAAAGAGGAGGATGGGGAGGGGAGGTGGGATGGGAAAAGAGGGGGGCGGTGGTTGGAGGGCGGGGCGGCAGGTGAGGAGGGCTGGGGGGGCTGAAGGAGAGGAGGGGAGGGGTGGGGTCAGCGGAGGGGGGTGGGGGATGGCCGGAAGCGGATGGCGGGGGTGTTTCTTATGTCACTGCGGACAGGTGGGTGGAGAAAAAGAGACCTGCTCTTGATACCATCGAGAGGGAAATGGAATTGTTTATTCAGTGAGTAAAACAGGTTACATGATAGTCTCTAATATAGCTATTGAGAGTAGAGACATAAGTACAAGTGAGCAATATGGGACTAAAAGTAAAACAACAAGTAAATAACACAGTAACACAATATATCTATATTAATTACTAAAGTGACATTCAAACTATTAGTTCCATGTTTTGTATCTAATAAAATATACCATTTAATTAGTATAGGAAGAAAGTTGTATTTCTTCTACCATTAAATGGCATGAAAAGAAACAAGATCAATGAGTAAGAATTTTACATATAGTTTTGGGCATAGGAGTGAAAACCAAGTGAGATAAAAGACACCACTCCAACTAATCCCACTACATAGAGATTTTACTTCATATCTCCATAAATCCAAATGGAAAAAGATGCAATACGCAAATGACAAAGCCCTGTCTTATCCTTCTCTTAGTCCATTGACCTTAAAAAAATACAGGAGAAGACACAAAATCACCAAAAAGCTCCCAATCAATATATATACTTCCAATCCCTTCTCATAGTAAGTTTTCATATCACCCACATGTCGTCCCATTCTTTTAATTAAAGCACCCTCTTGTCATCCTAATTTATAACAAACCTAATGTTATCTAGAGCATTTATAAAAAGCTTATCAAGGCCCTTCAAACAAATTTTATGTTACTAAAGTCCATGGCTAATGTAAAATATCACTACTACAGAACCTACCTTTAGTGTCGGTTATTTAAGGCCTTTAGTGTCGGTTTCTAAGTGACACCTATGTGGGCGACACTAAAAGCTCACCCATTACGCGTCGGTTCCAAAACCGACGCCCAAACTCTTCTCGCGCCACCGAAATCACGCCTGTTTGCTGTGGCGCGAAGGTATAGGCGTCGGTTATTAGATAAGAAACCGACACCATATACCTTCGCGCCACAGAAAGGGCGCCATCTTGGCCACTATCAGCGTCGGTTATTAGATAATAAACCGACACCATATACCTTCGTGCCACAGGGAACAAGCGTCGGTTATTTATATAAAACTGACACTATAACTTTGTGTGTCGGTGTTATACAAATAACCGACGCCTATTGTTTTTTTTTTCTATCAGTCTGCAGACCTACTGTGGCTGGTCGTAGGATGAGAAACCTGCAGTTAACTGCAGGTTTTACGACATCCATTGATATCAGCCAACAACAGGCCACAAACTTGCAAATTTAACAACAAAAATATTCACACATGCATTTAGCAATACAACCTGCAGTTCCATTTTATTTTCACACATTTAGAAACATTCATGTAGCTAGCAATTTGTAGTTCCATTCATTCACATTCACACATGTAGAAACATTCATATATCAACCAACACTTTCATTCATTTTCACTCAGACACATGTAGAAACATCTATACATGTAGAAACATTCACACATATATTATAATTCAGAAATTCATTTACAAAATATCATTCTTTAGTCATTATTCGCTATCAACATCCCAATTATATTTTAAAACCCCCACTATTTGTATGGTTGTTGCCCATTCTTCTCTTACTTCATTTAATTCTCCCATCGTATAGGGAGCATGTACATCTGGTAAGTCCGTTCCTGTAGTGGGGTCAGCTTTAAACACCTGTAAAGAGAATGATGTATATATATAATTAATGAGCTATAAATAAGATTGATATATTTCATATTATCTAATGAGACTATATAATACCTGAGCAATACAATCGATGTCCATACAACATGACAGACTAACACATATATAGTACATAACAACAGCAGCGTCGAATTTACATACAACACTAGCTTAGTACATATATAGTGGGACTAAGGTGACGATCCCACCTGCTAAAATAGGTTACCGACAACTACATGTTACGACTGGGAGGTCATGATTCAGCAACCGTATTCATTAGCAGGAGGACAAATAGATCCACCTACTAATGCATACGGTTGCTGAATCATGACCTCCCAGTCGTAACATGTAGTTGTCGGTAACCTGTTTTAGCAGGTGGGATCGTCACCTTAGTCCCACTATATATGTACTAAGCTAGTGTTGTATGTAAATTCCGAGCTGCTGTTGTTATGCACTATATATGTGTTAGTCTGTCATGTTGTTATAGGAATCTGAAGCACTTGTGTGTGCTGCACTTTATGTATTGTATCTATATCCTGCTTCTCTTCATTGGGGCTTCTTTTGTTGTTTCATGGCTTGCTGCCTATATATCTATATAACCTTTGGCGAATGCCTGCATATCCTCTTGGACCCATTGTGTGGTCATAACATGTAGTTGTCGTTGAGCATCGCTGATAGCCTAGTTAGTTAGCACATTGATTTGGTTAGTAACAATAAAGGTTAATCTTGAATAGGTGAATACATAAAAACGTATATTAATTAAATTGGGAGTGGCGCTTAATACCTTGAATTAATCTATTTTTCTTTGGGTATCAAACTCCTCCCAGTCTTTGGGGTCCAAGTAGTTCCATTGTTGTGTGGCTTCCTTCTTCCTATATTTATTTTTCAAAGAGAATACAAACAAAAATTATTAGTGTAGAGTTAGTGAAATACTGATCAATGTCTAGAATTGGAATCAATCAAGAACTTATTCTCAGCATCGCGTATGTAATCTCAGGTGAGATTGGTCCTATAGTTCTTTAGCACCCTCCCACAATATTTAGCATTTGTATTAACTAGAAGATAATGAAACATCAAATCAGAAAATGATATTGATATTAAAAAAGTAAACATTCAGCTTCAATAAAAAAATATAAACATGCATGCCTCTAAAATTGTGATCTTTTATCAATTCACAATCCTTCATTGTGATCTCCGCGCACACATATGTCATCATTAGCTTCAATATTTTGTGGAGTTGGCAACCCAACTAAGAATGGACTGGAGTCATCATATTTATCATAGTACTCTTCTTCATCTATAGGATCTTCAATGAACTGTCTTTTACCATGAAGAAAAACCGACCATTTATCATTTGCAGGATCATCGATATAAAATACTTGTTTCGCCTGTGATGCCAATATGAATGGTTTAGCCTTCTCGCTAATATTTTCAAAGTTCACTAAAGTGAAACCCAATTCATCCACTATAACTCCTTTGGTGTTATCAACCCAATTACATTTGAAGAGCGGAATTTTGAAATCTATGTAGTCGAATTTCCATATCTCTTCAATGACACTGTAATATGACATTATAGCTTCACGTGGACTCTTATCCTTTGCACTTGCAAAAAACATAGTCGATGCTTGAAGGGTGACCCCGCTGTTTTGGACGACACTCTTATCATCTTGGCGCTTTGTGTAATATGTGATTCCATTAATGTCATACCCTTCATAAGACATAACAATCAACTTTGGTTTAAAGGCGAGGCTTTTGATAGTTTCAGTAATATCATCTGGTGTTTGAGATAGTTGATGTAAGACTTTATCTTCAAACCACTTAATAAAAGTCTTGTTATGCTCTCTAGCAAGCCACATTGTATTGGCTCGAGGATATTGTCTTTTGATGAAATT
Source organism: Alisma plantago-aquatica (assembly GCA_963693085.1). NCBI lineage: Eukaryota > Viridiplantae > Streptophyta > Magnoliopsida > Alismatales > Alismataceae > Alisma > Alisma plantago-aquatica. Next base: position 235,672,788 of record OY856410.1, read on the forward strand.
GGTATGTTCCTCGATATAAACGTTCACTTCGTCCATGTTGTGTAAAATATACAAATGACCTTGTTCCAACTTCTCACGGCTGATTACTTTCACATGTGATCCCAAAATTCCTTTGTCAAATAGCTCGTCAATATTCTTGTCATTATCAGGAGTGTCATTACCACTGAGAAAGTCATTGCAGAAATCCATAACCTCTCTCGCCACATAACCTTAAATAATACTCCCTTCAGGCCGATAACGGTTTCGAACATCACCTTTAAAAACACTCATGTATCGTTCAAAGGGATACATCCAATGCAAGAAAACCGGTCCCAAGATTTTCACTTCCCTAGTCAAGTGGACAACAAGATGTACCATGATATCAAAGAACGAAGGAGGGAAATACATATCAAGCTGACATAGGGTAACAACCACTTCTCGTTGCAAATTATCGAGAGTCTCAGGGTCAATAACTTTGCTGCAGAGACTGTTGAAAAAGAAAAAAAGTCTGGTGATTGCAAACCTTACATGCTTCGATAATATAGATCGAATTGCCACAGGCAATATTTGTTGCATTAGAGTGTGACAATCATGAGATTTAAGACCTATCAACTTCAGATCTTTCATTGATACCAATCTACGGATGTTGGATGAGTAACCATGTGGCACCTTAACATTTACCAAGCATTCACAAAAAGCTTTCTTCTCCTTTCTAGACAACGTGTAACAAGCGGGAGGTAAGTATGTTCTTTTATTACCCATTTCACGTAATTCTGTTAATTCTGACCTTATTCCCATTTCACGTAGGTCCAGTCTGGATTTTATCCCATCTTTAGTCTTACCTGGTATATTTAACAGAGTACCAATGATGCTATCACAGACATTTTTCTCAACGTGCATTACATCCATACAATGTCTGACTGTCAAAGAACTCCAATAAGGAAGATCCCAAAATATTGACTTCTTCTTGAATGAAGAATTGTCACTCCGTGTAGTACATTGTGATCTCTTACCAAATTCATTGACAAAGTCTTTTACTCTTTCATAATCAACCTCCCCTGGTATAGGTTTAGGTGCACTGCGTTCCTCATTCAATCCATTGAATGCTTTGCGCTTCCTACGATACGGATGGAATTTTGGAAGAAACCTTCGATGACCGAGATATACATTCTTACTGCCATGTTTTAGTCTTGTTGAATCAGTGTTCTCTTCACATATAGGACACACTTTAGCTCCTTTGACACTATATCCAGACAAATTCCCATATGCTGGAAAGTCATTAATAGTGCAAAACAACATAGCATGCAAACAAAATGTCTCTCTTCGTGAAGCATCATAGGTCATCACATCTTCACCCCAGAGTTTCTTTAAGTCATCAATCAGAGGTTCAAGATAAACATCGATGTCATTTCCAGGTTGTTTAGGGCCCGATATCAACAATGACAGTATTACGTACTTATTTTTCATACACAGCCAGGGAGGAAGATTGTATATAACAAGCATGACTGGCCAAGTGCTATGTTGGCTGCTCAATGTCCCGTACAGATTCATCCCGTCTGTACAAAGCCCAAGTCTTAGATTCCTGACTTCTTCACCAAATTCAGGGTACAATACATCAATCTTCTTCCACTGTGGGGAATCAGACGCATGTCGTAGGATCCCATCATTATTTTTCTTAACATCTGCATGCCACCTCAAATTCTTCACATCTATCGGATTGGCAAACAAGCGTTGAAACTGTGATATTATAGGTAGATACCACATCACCTTGGCAGGAGAACCAGTTTTGGACTCCCCCGAAGTCGTCAATTTATATCGTGACGCACCACATTTTGGACAATCTTTCAAATCCGCATAGTCCTTTTGAAATAATACACAATCATTAGGGCATGCGTGTATCTTCTTGGCATCCATTCCCATTGGGCACAACAATTTCTTTACCTGGTATGTTGAGATTGGCATCTCCTTTCCTTTAGGAAGCATTTCTTTCAACAAAGACAGCAATGACGTGAAGCTTTTGTTGCTCCATCTATTATTAGCTTTCAACTTATACAATCTCAACACAGCGTTAAGCTTCGTAAACTTAGTACAACCTGTGTATAATGGCATCTCAACATCATGCACAATGTTTCTAAAAATGGGAGGTGGATCGGTGTGCTCTATCCCACAACTATCCAGCATCGCATCAACGATGTCTATTGGAACTGGTTCATTCACATCTACATCATCGTAGGCAATTTCTTCTTCCACACAAGCACTGTTATTGACATCCACTGGTTTCGGGTTTGAAATCTCTCCATGCCAGTGCCATTCTGTATAGCCTTGTATAATCCCGTTGCACATGACATGAGTTTTAATTTCGTCACCAGTGTTGACTTTCAAGTTGTTACCGCAATGCCTACATGGACAGTAGAACCTATCTCCAGGTTGTTTCCTATGTTCCTCGGCAAATATAATGAACTGGTCAAGACCAGAAATAAACTCTGGGGTGCAGCTATTGCGAATGGACATCCATGATCTATCAATTCTATGATCAAAGAGAAAACAAGTATATATTAGGACAAGATTAGGGTCTAGGGTTAACAAATACATGTGATGCCATTATTATATATAATAAATGTGTACCACCTATCCATTCTTGAACACCTAATCTCACTAGTAAGTGTATAATGTGTATTGGGTTTTCAAGAAAATTTCGGCTGCATTTCCCCGCTGTTCTCCAAGTACATATGTACTTAGAGAACAAACGGGGAAATGCTGCTGAAATTTTCTTGAAAACCCAATACACATTATACACTAACATCCTAAGCGAGATTAGGTGTTCAAAAACAGTCCCAAACCAGAGACTATCCAAGATTTACTCCTAATGAGTAAATCTTGGACGGGTTTCTAGGCCAACAAATAATGTGTTGGACGGGTTTCATGTAGCAACTTTCAGTTCCATTCATTAATCTCTTTTTACATCCACACACAAGGGTGTACCCCTAAACAGTAACTAAACAAAGGGGTTGGTGTACCCCTAAACATGCACATAATTAAAAAAACTATTAATACAGACAAGTCTAGATAGATAGACAACTAAATACTACACCAACATGGTCCCGCATCAGTAACTTGGAGGACTTATCATTGTGGCGATCTTCTCCTGAAGTTCAGAATAGAAACCAGCTATGAGTATTGATTGCTTGACAATTATATTTGTTAATTGGACTTACCGTGGTCTTTTTTATGATGAAGCTGTGTCACAAAGCTCCTCACTGTATTTAGACGAATCTGAACTGACAGGGGCCTCAGATTCAGATTCGTCTGAGCTGATATGCGACGACGTGCGCTCATACCGCAGTAGATGATCAGGGGTCTCACAGTTGTTGTTCGTTATCCAAACTTTGATGCAATTATGGCCAACTGGACGGAGAAAAAGCCTGTTGCAATGGACCGCATGCATCTCTCCAATCCAATCATGCCAACCGGATTTTAATACAAGATTTCCCTCCAAATCATACTCAACCTCGATAACATGTGAATAATTGCCAAAAGTTAGGGTCTCTTTACCAGGCATGTAGTGTCTTCCTTTTAGAAAACGCCAATGTTTGGGTATGACCAATTGGTTTAAGGAACGATCATCTAGGATGATGTCCAATTATTCTTCAATAGGGAACGTTAACATTGACATAGAGGCCCAGTTCATAGTGACTGTTATGGGTGGACAGAGACTGCATAATATTAGTATTAACGAAGTGTAAGTACATATAACGATGTTATATATTTTCAGAAAAAGTTGTATAACATCAGTTAACCTTTTATTGCTTGTCATAACCAACTTTATTGTGGTAGACATGATAGCTTGAAAAGAAGTCTACATATGTACTTAGAGAACAAACGAGGAAATGCTACTGAAATTTTCTCGAAAACCCAATACACATTATACACTTACATCCTAAGTGAGATTAGGTGTTCAAGAACAGTCCCAAACTGGGGACTATCCAAGATTTACTCCTAATGAGTAAATCTTAGACGGGTTTCTAGGTGCTTACTAAAATAGAACCATTATATGGAACTAATCCTACATTATACACATACTTTTACTGAGTAAGATAGTGTGCACTTCATGGAATTATTAAGATCTGAATATATATAAGTTGTTTCTACCTACTTTGATGGGATTTTATAACATTTGAGTCTTCCATTTAAGGCATTAGATGCATATATTGCAGTCCATTGTGTTGAGATAAGAATCCCATGTGATACACACGATTGAGAATCTTTCACGATACTAGGAAAATTACATGTATTGTATAGACAATAGAGGATTCAACTCAGTAGAAGCACAAAATCAGTACCTAAACCCTAAACACAAATAAGTAAATAACTTTATAAAAAAATGCCCAGCAGCTGCTTGGGCGTGCCTTGGCACCGCCCAAGCAGCCGCCGGAGCAGAGGAAGAAGGAAGAAGGCAGGGTAGGCGGGCATACCTTGAGGGCAGAGGAGAGCAGCGGCTGGAGCACAGCAGCCACCGACGGAGGCGGCGGCAAAGAGAGAAGTGCTGGTGAGGACACGGAGCAGCGGCGGTGAGGGCACGGAGCAGCGGCGAGGGCGCGGAGCAGCGGCGAGGGCACGGAGCAGGAGCACGGACGGCCGCCGGTGAGCACAGACGGTAGGAGCAGGAGCAGGAGCACGGCCTCCGGTGAGCACGGAGCAACGGTGAGGGCAGGAGAAGGAGCACGGCAGCGGCGGCGGAGGAGCAACGACCGGCGGGGGCGAGCAAGAAATCGCCGGACCTAACTGAAATCGAGAATGAAAAAGGGAAAGGGGAAGAGAAGCTTGCGCTGGTGAGCTATTAAGTTGACAATAAGCGTCGGTTATTCTAAAAAACCGACAAATAAACTAACTGTGTCGGTTCTATACCAAAAACCGGCACCTATACTAGATTATAGTCGTCGATTTTTAACTAAAGGACAACCGACAACTATTCGTGTCTCGCGAATACCCTTTAGTCGTCGATTATTTATTTATGAACCGACGACATATGTCAAATTTTGGAGGTAATTTTTTCGCTGGAATTTTGGTTTTGGCGGTTGATTTTAGGTGTCGGTTTTTTATTAATTAACCGACACTTAATAAAAGTGGTACCCGTGTCTGGTCTACCTTCACAGATTGTATGTCGGTTTATGTTATAAACCGACACTGTAGAGTTTAGGTGTCCATTTATGTATACAACCGACACCTTGAAAAGTGACTTTATAAGCCATTTCTGTAGTAGTGTATTGAGAAGCACAAGAATGCATATTCGAAATTATATGAGATTTACCAAACTCAACTTTTGAATATATTATAGAAATGTATTTAAATATGTTTGATCAATATACGACATATGCATACATTCATAATAAAATCTAAGCATTATGTATACTTGAAATTTGTCTTACCCATTCTCGTTCCATGAGGAATCATTATTTTCATTGTTAAGGAGTGAAGCAGCAACATGAATAAGGTACATTAACCTACAAGACAAAAACAATCACATAGACTTCAATTCCATTGTTAATCAAGCAGTGTTTATTGATCACTACTTCTTACCAAAAAAACAACTTATCAAGACGTGAGTGAAGCTAACGGCCAGTCACCTAGCAAGAATGTCAAATCGCAAAACAAAATCCAACACCGTGATATCAAAAGCTACTTAATAATGTTCACATTATTTCAAGAGACAGTTCTATAATTATTGATGCAAATCCAATGTATCATAAGTAAAAAAAACCTATAAGACTAGAGGATTACATCTTTTTATAGGAGAGACATCATTAGGGATTTAGGAAAAGTGTGAAGATCTTTTTATAGGAGAGACATGACATTTCATCGTTTGAATTTGTAGACATGTCATAGCTATATAAAATCCAATATGCCAGTGAAAAATTTATTTAAATTGTTATTAAAAGCTAGTAGTATATTTATGTTTATTAATAAATGCACACTCAAATATATGCCTTTTTAAATCATACATCAACATTCAATATCTGAGCTCTGACTTGTGATTTACTGTAAATTCATCACACCAAGATATGTAAATAAGCAATCATAATAGAATGGAAGCAGGAAAAAGGGTGACAAGTAAAAGAAAACAAAGAAGAAGAAAAATAAAAAATGTGGTAAATCTAAGGGTTACCTGCAACATGTATGAAAAGGTGAGCCCTGCTACCTTTTAGATGACACCCTTGAACCTCATAATACCATGATGGCCCTATGCTTGCTGTCAATAATTATGAAATTAGTCAACCTTGAGATGAATCTTGAGGCACTAAATAAAACTAGGAACTGCATTCTTACTAGACCATGACATCATTTATAAGTGCAAGCTAGACCGTGAAAGACCAGACCAGGCTGACGGACTAGAGGATTTGTCAGTGATGAAGCAGGCACGCTGGAGTCAAGAAATCAGTAGAGTGGGATGCAACATGACAACAAGGTGGAATTTTTCAAGGTCAAACAGGAGGCGGGGTTCACTACACGGTGGGAGGGATGGACACCGAATGAGAAAGAACAAGAAGGCCTCTTCCAGATGTCACCAACCGATTGAGCTGAGCCGGATATCAAGGATGGTGGTTTGATTTCTGTAGTGATTATAGATGAAGCTCATTTCGGAATCAAAAGAACATTTGAGGGTTCCGAAACAAAGACAAAGAAGATCAAACTATTATTGAATTAGAAGAGGGGCGAGGATACCTAGAGCAAAGAGGGATGAGAAGGGAAAGGAGATGGAACCTAGAAGGAGGGGAGGCCACCGAGATGGAGGCGGTGGATGTGGAGGTGGTCAGCGTCGTCGCCGCCGTAAATTTGGATGCATCCACGCCGGAGTTATCGCATACGGGGAACTTGGGCTTTCCGCTGCATACATGAGAGATGGGAGTGTGGGGGAGGAAATGGGAGTGCGGTAGGAACAAGGCCAGCAAGGTTTTTGCCCCTTTCCATCGACAAATCCTGACCGCTCAATTAGACAAACTTATCTAGACCATTGACTTATAACCAGGCTTTTCTATGAAATTCAGGGAATCCGTTTGTGCAAGGGTTCTGACCCTTTTACATTCGTAATATGGGGTATACCCCTAACACATTCGGATGGCAGAACCCTTACACAAAACAAGTTTTCTTGTAGTGTGGCCACCGCAGGGCACCACCATGGAGCCCCACAACCACAAAAAGTGGTCACCTCCACCACTACAGAGATTGATAATCACCATGGTTATCTTTCCACCACCTCTATTACAGGTCCTTTCTCAAGTTTCCCATTATCCTGCAACATCAACTCAATCACCACCATCACCTACTATATGTCTTGATCCATAAACCCAAAAATTTTCAAAACTAATATCTCCATAGCCACACCGCCTCCACATGAACTTTCTGGCATTAACCAAGACCATCCCCCTTGCCTTGCCATTGCAACTTACTCCTTCTATTCCAAAAGCAATAGTAATCTACAAGTAAAGTTTGTGCGACCACTACTACCTTTTTGAAGAGAAATATCATAGCAAATTCAAGACTACATCCAAACAGAACCAAGGACTGAGACCGAGACTGAGACTATCCTCATCTGTCAGAATCCAACCTGGAGACAATCAAAGATAATCAGTACCAATTAGACATCACTTCAACAATCTAAAGGTTTGTACGCCTTCTCCTATGATATCTAATTCTTGAAATACAAAAAGGGAATAATATACGATAACATGTATTCTGGTAGGGTAACTTAGCAGTCCTAAAACCCAGCCATGTCTATAGAAATTTGTCGATTCATTTGTATACAAGTTAATATGATGAGTGTACTATAGTAAATAAAAAGACTGAAACTCTATTGGATAAATTCGTAATGATATCGTAATAGATAGTATATTAGTTTGTATTAAGGATGATATGAGTGTTAAAGCCAAGTATAGAGTCCAACTAGATTCTTTAACCAATAAAACCTACCATAAGATACTACTATATATGCTGAAAAATAGGTAAATGGAGTTGGGTATCTTGTGACGTCTAAATTCAAAAAACCCTCTTCATGAATTACATAGTATATTGTAAGATAATCTAATCAATATTGGTATAATATGTAGTCATTATGATAATTTACATTGTACGGCCATATACATCTACTTATATTATAGTAGCACATGTTATATGCATGGATCATGATAAACAAAGTGAACGGATAGTTTCTGATAATTATGATATATATCACAATTACAAATGCAACCCCGGTAGATACTAAAATTACAATAATTAAATGGATGGGATGAATATAATCACCCACACATATACAGAACTTAGACCTATTTAGGCTTATATGGATAAAATTGCATATTAGAATTAAAATAGATGCCCAGTCATGTATCCACTTAATATGAGATTAGGTGATCAAGACTAGGATAAGAACAATGTGAAAACCTATAATACTATTGTGCACCACATTCACTTTGGTTGGACTAACATACCTAATGTTTCTCTAGGATGAAATGTTATTTAGTGGACCCAAGATATATCACTGAGTTAACCATTAGTCATGAAGACCGGGTATGTACTCCTCCCTATTAAATTTTGGGCATAATTTGACTTAAATCTCTTTACAATGAGGCATCTTTTGAATATTTTCTCCTTTGATTCATACATGTTGCAAATTCTTAATTCTCTAATATTGAATCATCTGATTCCATAATGCTTGATGAATATTTCATTTCGTAGGGTCTATGACCCCTCCTGATTAATGTACTTGGAAATTTGAATAGTGAAAGCTTAAAATGTTGCCACCCTATTTATGCATGTCAGATAATTTGACTAGAAATATCATAGATGCTTATGTGTAACCATTAGGGCACACTTTTCTACCTAGGGTGTACTTTTCCACCCATTTTACTTAGGCTAACGACTCTGTGGTGTCTTGGCCCTATTATAACTATATTTAGTCAATATATATCTGCATGCAAATCATTATGATTGTTGTGATATTATGAATGGAAAGATGTGTTATGTCACTTGTTTAATTATATGCCTCATTCTTTTGGAATTTATTTTCTTGTTATATGTTATAACCTCAATTTTGCTAGTATGAATTGAAATGCAGTTTTTACATAAAAGGAATTAGAATGGAAAATGGTATGCTTTGTTTTAAAAGAATGGATTCTTTTGCAAAATTTCCCTTGGATGCATGATTTTGTAGTGTATATTGTTTTAATACATCCACTAATGATAAAAGGGAAAAGAGATAAAAGAAATCCCATAATAAGAAAAAGGAAAAGAAATAAAGGATAATTGTGTGCATGTGAGAATTATGTGGAATTCTCTAGAAAATGGTATGGACGACCACTATTCATTAGTTTTCAGTTCCTTTTGGTTTCTAATGAGAAAATAAATCAAAATAAAGAAAATAGGAGAGAAAGAAAGAGAAAATATGAATTTTAATTGCATACTATATGCCTTTTGAGCAGATGACTTGCATATGAAGAACAGTCTCTTTAAGTTTTAAGTTTTGGTTCCAAACTTTGCACACAAGTAATTTAAGTCATTAAAGAGTTTCCCTGAAATAAAAGGATGTGTGGTTTAGGATATATGGATTTTTGAAAAATCTCTAAAGTGAGAAGAATAACATTAAATGTCACAACTTTCTAATCAAATTAGAATTGATTTTATTAACCTTTTTCTTGGCACATGTGATGAGGGTCGTTGGATCTAAGATCCAACATTGAGTATTTGGCCCTTACCTCTGGTCAAGAAAGGAAACCAGAACATCACTGGTGGATTTTGTGATCGATTTTCTCACAACCCTCTGTACGAGAAAGTCTGGAAAGGGTCTCCTTGGTTTCATGACGCCAATCCGAGTCCACCTACCCTAGGTTTTACCTAGGTTCAGTGTGCCTAGAAGTTTTCCCCAAACCTACTTTTGGGGGTAGCCCTGTGCATGAGGGTGGGTATAAATATAAGGGTGTAGCCTCTTTGCGAACCCACAAACTCTTTCATGAGAACCCACATGATCAAACGAACTTTCTCCTACCTCTGATTGCTTCACAAGACCCTACCATCACCCTCGTCTCTCCTAAAATCATCGCCAGAGAATTCCTCTGTCGTCCCGATGACTCCAAGCACTACTCGAGAAATTGGAGGCATCAATAGGCTTGTAGGAGGCTGGTGAAGGAGATTGGGATCGAGAAGTCAACCCTTCAGTTGACTGATGGCTCGCGTGCGAAGAAGAATAGAGGTTGAAGAAGGACCCCTGCATTTTGACACTTCTTCCCTCGACCCTCCTTTGGAACAGGTAAGACCCTTTTGGTCTTTTTTCCACTTTTGACCTTGTCCCATGGTCCTAGAAATGTGAGAAAGGAAGCCTCATTAGCTAAAGCCCATTGTCTTGGCTTTTTCGCGTGGGTAGATCAGGCCCGACTGCTTAGTGCCCAGGTTGCGGCCCATGGTTGGCCTAAAAAGGATTATTTTGTAAAAATTATAGTAAATGATAGAATAATCATATGGAGAGAAATAATACATGGTTTTTTATCATAAAAATTCATAGAATTCAATAAAAATGAATTTGAGGCCTAAATCTACTTATAACTTGGAAATTATGTAAAGGTGCTACCTTTAATGGTTTTAATTAATTTAAAACCCTGAGTTTTGAAGATTAAAGGATCTAATGATGTTCTCTGACTTTTATGAGCAAAGTTTATACTTTTGACATAAAAAGGATGGATTAGATTTAATTGGATGATATTTGTTCATAATTTTCTTAATTAAGTTTCCATAGATATAAAAGTGCATTAATGGACTTAAAACCCTAATTTTGATAATTGTGAGGTTTAATGATTTTTAATTGTGGAAATCAATCAAGAAGGCATGAAAATGATGTTGTTGAACTAATTTGTGAATAAAGACCTTTAATTTGGATAGTTTTAGTAAATACGGTTTTTATGAGTGAAAAAGTTCTTTTAGGGTTTGTTGACCTAAAAAGGGTAAAATTGGAAAATAAAATTTTAGAAAACTAGAAACCTTAGAATGGAATCCCAACTCAATAAAGATGTTTTGATGTGATCATAACATTATGTGTTAAAAATACTTTTTAGGATCAAGTTTCTTAATTCATTGCTTGGATTGGTTGATTGGACTTCTTGTTTGGATTAGCTATCTTTCTTGGTATTGAGACTTACAAATTAGGTATGTGGTTACATTTTTAGCTAATCGCTCTAGTTTCATGGTGATTTCTGAGGTTTTACCAGTTGCCTGAAATTAACTGCTTGGATGAACTTTAATTCTTGCAACTATAAAGTGACTATGGCTATCACTATAAATATGTGCATGACTAGCTCATATCATAATCCTCCTCTGTAGATTTTTGTATATGTGACAAATTGATGATCTAGGTATAGGTCTACCTTGGGGTCGGATCAACATAATATCATGAGTTGAGGCTTGGTCTACTTGGGGTAGGATCAACAGAATATCATGAGTCGAGGTTTGGTCTACCTTTGGGCAGGATCATACGACTATACAACTCTAGGTCTTGGTCTACCTTTGGGGTAGGATGAAAGAGGGCTATTGAGGATCTACCACATTGGAAAGGTAGTATCCATGTCCACTGTTGGGACAACACAAAGGCTTGGATAGATCATGATTGAGTAGTTATGATTAAGATGTGAAGTTTGATATGTTAAATAATAATTTTGTTGGAATATGTTGTTACAACTAGATGTAACCTTTTTCCCCCATACTAGTATAATTCTCTATACTAACCAACATTTTGTTTGTAGGCATTTTAGGGTAATATGTTGGCATGCCTACAAGATTAATGGAAAGTGGATATTCTTAAAGGTGGCATTGAAAAAGAACAAGGCTATATAATGTTTTGGAGGAATATAGTTAGATAACTCTTTCCTTGGCTAAAATTCTAAAATCTCATTTTGAAAGGTATGTGAAAAGAAAAAATTTGATATCATGTATTAATCTTAGTTGTGGTTGAATTTATCAATTATTTTTTATTATTTACTAAACCATATGATCCTATTTGGGACAACAGCTCTAGCTTCTTGGCCTTCCTTAATTGGGGGTTGCCAAGGGGTGGGGTGGTTACATTTAGTATCAAAACATGGTTTTCCATATCATCTCTAATAATTACTAAATTTTACATATTCTTTAGAGACCCAGGGAGTTATTCAAAGATGGAGCTGTCTAGATAAGGATCATGATCCAGGGGCTAGCAAGATTTTCCTCCACCCTGCTAGTCAGTTTATGAGGACTCACGGAATTCATGTGATTGCCTGGCTAAAATCTGAGGATTCGACTTGAAATAAGATACCTGTAGGTTTTCTTATCTATTTTCATCCCTTCTTCACCCCCTTTCACTAGAAAAACTTCTAAGTTCTTAAGGTTTTCTCTCTCTCCACCTCCTCCTTGGTTATGGGGTTAAGAATACTAAGTATTAAAGAATCCTCCAGCAAACAATAAAAATCATGTAAGAAAGATGTCATGGACATACGTTTTAATGATATAAAACTTAGACTGAGTTTAATTACATGTTTATGTGTAGCAGCATGTCTCGTACCAAGACTTTTGTTGTCCCCATTGACATCCCTCAGGAGAACGTTGAGGTTAGGCTCTCTCACAGGAAGGGAATGTCTCTAGAGAAAAGAAGGAAGGCTATGGAAGAAGTGACATGTAGGAAAAGGAAGAGACCTGAGGAATCCTATGAGGGTGATGCGCCCAAAACCCACTTCCTTTAGTGACCTACACAAAGAGAATGACCAGAAGAGGGAGTTGATGGTGGAAGATGAGCCCAAGGTCGACCCTGCAGCTACTTCTGGACCATTTGTAGTAGTCCATACTCCCGATGTCATCTGGATGAAACAACAGAAGAAGCTGACTAAGGCCATTAGTGCCTTGGCCCTCAAGGACATAGCCAGAGGTGAAGATGGCAAGCCACTACCAGTTCATGCACAACTTAGAGCCACCATTTTGGACTTTGTGAAGCTAAACATAGAGAAGTTATGGGGAGTAGACAAGACCGTGGTGGTCGACAAATCTGATGCTTGGCTTCTAGTAGTAGAAAATGGTTTCTGCATGTTGGAGGTGCAGTCGACCAAGAAATTCCTATTTGCCGCTCACCTTCTAGAAGGAGAAGCCAATATCTGGTGGGAGAACCACATCATGGGTCGAGATCTAAATGAGAACCCGATGGCTTGAACCGACTTCAAAATCATCTTCACAACCAGATTTATCCCAATCTTAGCCAAGAAAGAAATTGAAAGGGAGTTCACCAACCTGGTCCAAGGTAACCTATCGGTCACAAAATTTGGCCCCAAGTTCCACATCCTACAGTTATTTGGATACATGATTACTGAGGAAAGATGGATGGACCATTTTGTGGAGTGTATGCATCTTTCCATCAAGCTTCATGAGATGGAGAGAAAACCAATGAACTTCATCGACGCCTACAACACCGCCCTGGACATGGAGAAGACGGAGATGCCTACTCAAAACCCATCCAAGGGATACTTGGGTTTCACTGAAGGCACATCTAGCCCAAGGAATGATAAAAAGAAATGACAAGGACACAATCATGCCAAGGGAAAACATGGAGGAAAGGGAAAACCCCGCAATGAGAACAGCCATCCTAGGTGTCGCACATGTAGAAGATGGCATTCAGGCAAGTGTCGCTACAAGAAGAAGGTGTGTTTCTATTGCCAGACACTTCCAAGCCAACTATCCTTTGCCTGACCCGAGAGATCCGAGCCCTATAGAAGCCTAGTTGGTAGCAGCCCAACCTGTAGCTTCCCAACTGGTAGCCGAAACTCCACCTACTGGAGAGCGAAGGCAAGCCCAAGTGTTTCCCATTGTCAATGAAGAGGCTCAAGCTAATGTTAATCGATTGATTGAGAGTAATACACCATAGAGTTTCATTCCTATATTAAGCTAACCATGCAATATTAAGACATGTTATGAAAAACAATGTAGGCATGCTTGAGATCATGGGACACAATGTAAAAGCTCTTTTTGACTCTCGTTCTACTAATACTTTCATTTCGAGAAATCTTACAACTGTGCTTTGTTTGGACAACTAGGATTTAGGATATGTTTTGGATGTCACAACCCCAAGTGGTCGGATCTTTACGTCTCTTTTGAAGCCCCAGTGATACTTGTTAAGTACCTGGATAATGACCTTCCTACATATTTTATCCTCCTTGACATGAATGACTTTGATGTGATCATTGGTATGGATTGGCTCTATACTTATAGGGTAAAGATCGACTGTAGGGAAAAGAAAATAAGAATAGAGACACCAGGTCATCCATCATTCACCATTAGAGGTAGGAAGGATGCTACCACCAACCTATATGTGTAAGTGTTGAAGGCGGAAAGGATGATAGCCAAGGGTTGTCAGGCTTTCCTAGAAGTAGTTACTGAGATGGAGCCTAAGGTGCAGCCCCTAGAGGATATATAGGTAGTCAGGGACTACACAGATGTGTTCCCGGATGATTTGCTAGAATTCCTACCGAGAGAGAGGTAGACTTTTCAATAGAGTTATCTCTCAAGACAAACCTTATATCCAGGGTACCTTATAGGTTGGCCCCCGCTAAGTTGCTTGATCTGAAAAAGCAAATGTAGGAATTGATAGACAAAGGCTTTATCCGACCTAGCACATCACCATGGGGAGCACCAGTCCTCTTTGTGAAGAAGAAGAAGGATGTATCACTCCAAATGTGCATAGATTACCGAATGATCAACCATGCAACCATTAAGAACAAATATCCTTTACCCCATATAGATGACCTGTTTGACCAGCTTAAGTCTGTTCAAATCTTTTCAAAGATTGACCTAAGGTCCAGGTAGCACCAGTTGCAAGTCAACAGTGAGGACATCCCAAAAACTGCTTTCTGAACCTGTTATGTCCACTATGAGTTTGTGGTTATGCCTTTTGGGTTGTCTAATGCCCTGAGTGTATTTATGAATCTCATGAACAGTGTGTTCCAACCTTTCCTTGACTTATTTTTCATAGTGTTCATAGATGACATCCCCATTGACTTCGATGACCTAGAACAACACCGGAACCACCTGGGTAGAGTCCTTGATATTTTGAGAAAGAAAAAGGTCTATGGGAAGTTCTCAAAGTGTGAGTTTTGGATAGACTGTGTCATGTTCCTTGGAGACATTATATCCGGAGGGACCATATCAGTGGATCATGCTAAAGTGTTAGTCGTGCGAGATTAGCTAGAACCAAAGAACCCTTTTGAGATTCTCATCTTCTTGGGTTTGGTCAGATATTATCGGTGCTTCATAAAAGATTTCTCAAAGACTGCTTTGCCACTCACTAAAAGTACCCGAAAGGATGAGAAATTTGTGTGGTCAGACTTCTACGAACCTCGCTTCTAGGAGCTAAAAGAAAAGTTGACCACAACTCCTGTGTTGACTCTACCATCAACAATGAAGGTTTTATGATCTTCATCGACACGTCGAAGATGGGGCTTGGATGCGTACGAGAGAAAAATAGGCATAGTGTTCCTTACGCCTCTAGACAGCTCAAGCCCAATGAAGTGAACTACTGAACACATGATTTATGACTGGATGCAATTATACATGCCCTAAAGATTTGGCGACACTATCTTTATGGAGCCACTTTTGAAATCCTAACTAATCACAAGAGCTTGAACTACCTCCTAACTCATAAGGACCTAAACCTGAAACAAAAACGATGGATGGAGTATATGAAAGTTCTATGATTTCACTATCGCCTATCACCCTAGGAAAGATAATGTCGTAGTAGATGCTTTTAGTTGGAAACAACTCAGTTGTGCAGCTGTCTTGTCTAGCCAGTGGAGAAAACAAGAAGAGTTTTCTACATGGACTCCGTAGCCGTTAGAAGATCAAATCCGTATGGATAACATCCAGATAATACTAGTCTTGTTGACTGAGTTAGTAGCTACCCAGTTAGCCAGCCCAGAGCTTGACAAGAAGAAAGGTTTGTTAGAGAAACATCTAGCCCATCTCTCAGTGGGGATAGATTGTGGAATCCGCCGCAAGAGTTGTATTTGGGTTCCTAAAGATTCTCCCTTGAAGAATCATATCTTGACAGAAGCTCATGGTTCTAAGTACACGATACACCCTAGCACTACAAAAATATTTAAGGACTTGTAGTGGTACTTTTGGTGGCCTGGAATGAAAAGAGATATAGCAGCTGATGTGGCCAGTTGTATCACGTTCTAGATGGTGAATGATGAACACCAGTGACTAGATGGATTACTACAGTTAATTGAAATTCCTAAGTGCAAATGGGAGCAAATCACCATGGACTTTGTGGTGAGTCTCCCGAAGACCAAGAGAGGTCATGATGCAATATGGATTGTGGTAGATTGCCTTACCAAGTCGGCACATTTCCTTGCCTTGAAGATCACTTCCAAGGTGATAGATCTAGCTTAACTTTATATCAGAGAGATATTATGACTGCATGGTGTTTTGAGTTCGATTAATTCTGATCATGATCCAAAGTTCACTTCCAAGTTGTAAAAGTAAGTGCAAGAAGAACTCGGCACTAGGCTAAAGTTTAGCACAATTTATCACCCCAGAATGATGGATAGTTAGAAAAGACAATCCAGACTCTAGAGGATCTATTTAGAGCATGTGTGCTTGATTGGGGTGGATCATGGGAGCAGTACCTTCCCTTAGCTGAGTTTGCCTACAATAACAGCTACCAGGTCAGTATCGGGATGCCTCTGTATGAAGCTCTCTATGGGAGTCTGTGTTGATCACCGCTTCATTGGGATGATGTCGCTGAGAGGACCTTGTTGAGATCAGTGGAACTATAGTTGTATGTTGATAAAGTTGCTTTGATCAAGAAAAGGATGAAGAGAGCCCAACATCAAAAGAAGTCGTATACTGATGCGAAGTGAACTGACTTGCACTTCACTGTGGGTGAACATGTGTTTCTGAAAATTTGACCCCTCTGAGCTAGCTAAGAACAGAGGAAAGTTGAGTCCCTGATACGTAGGTCCATTTGAGATTTTTGAATGGATTGGTGAAGCTGCTTATTGTTTGGCCTTAATCCCTCAGTGTAGTATGATGCATGACGTGCTCCATGTGTCCAATCTAAAGTGCTATGTGAAGGACCTGAGTCATATGCTGAGAATTGAACCTATTGAAGTCCATAGGAGGTTGACTTACCCTGAGTCACCTGTGAGGGTATTGGATACCAAGGTGAAAGAGATCATGAGTAAAAAGATAGAGATGGTAAAGGTTCTTTGGAAGCACCATGGAGAGGATGAATTCACATGGGAGTTGAAGAAGGACATGGGAAAGGCTTATCCCAAATTGTTTGTTAATTTGGTTGAATTTTGGGGGAGAAATTCCTTTAAGGGGGGAAGGATGTTATAACATAAATCTTGCAAGTATGAATTGAAAAGCAATTTTTCATATAAAAGGAATTTGAATGGAAAATTTTATGCTTTGTTTTAAAAGAATGGATTCTTTTGCAATTTGATGCATGATTTTGTGGTTTATATTGTTTTAATACATCCAATAATGACAAAAGGGAAAAGAGATTAAAAAATCCCATAATAAGAAAAAGGAAAAGAAATAAAGGATAATTGTGTGCATATGTGAGAATCATGTGGAATTCTCTAAAAAGTGGTATGAATGACCACTATTCATTAGTTTTCAGTTCCTTTTAGTTTCTAATGAGAAAAGAAATCAAAATAAATAAAATAGAAGAGAAAGCAATACAAAATATGAATTTTAATTACCTTTTGAGTGGATGACTTGCATATGAAGAAAAGTCTCTTTTATTTTTTAGTTTTGGTTCTACACTTTTCGCATTAAGTCATTAAAGAGATTCCCTTAAAATTTGGGATTAAAAGGATGTGTGGTTTAGGAGATATGGATTTTGAAAAATCTCTGAAGTGAGAAGAATAACATTAAATGTCATGATTTTCTAATCCAATTAGAATCGATTTAATTAACCTTTTTCTTGATGAGTGTGATGAGGGTCGTTGGTTCTAAGATCCAACAGTGGAGTGTTTTTCCCTTACCTTTGGTCAAGAAAGGAAACTAGAATAGCATTGGTGGGTTTCTTAATCGATTTTCTCACAACCCTCTACACAAGCAAGTCTGGAAAGGGTCTCCTTGGCTTCGTGAGGACAATCCAAATCCACCTACCCTAGGTTTTACCTAGGTTCGAGGTGTTTAGAATTTTTACCCAAATCTACTTTCGGGGGTAGCCCTCTGGATGAGAGTGGGTATAAATATAGGGATGCAACCTCTCTACAAACCCACAAACTCTTTTATGAGAACCCACACAATCAAATAAACTTGATCCTACCTCCAATTGCTTTGCAAGACCCTGCCATCACCCTCGTCTCTCCCAGAATCATCACCAAAGAATTCCTCTATTTTCCGGATGACTCCCAGCGCTCCTTGAGAAATTGGAGGCATCAACAGGTTCGTAGGAGGTTAGCGAAGGACATTGGGCCTTTACCATGAGGTTGGGAGGGCGAGATTGATAAGTCAACCCTTCAGTTGACCAGTGGATCGTGTGCGAAGAAGAATAGAGGGTGATGAAGGACCCCTAGGTTTTGACGCTTCTACCCTCGACCCTCCTTGGGAATAGGTAAGACCCTTTTTTTAATTTTTCCCACTTTTGACCCAGTCCCACAGGTCCTAGCCAAGTAAGCAAGGAAGCTGCATTGGCTAAAGCCCATTGGTTTGGCTCTACCACATGGGAAGATCGGGCCCGATTGCCTAGTGCCCAGGTGGCGGCCCATGGTTGTCCTAAAAAGGATTATTTTGTAAAAAAAATAGTATATGATAGGATTACTAGATCGAGACAAATAATATATGGTTTTTGATCAAAAAAATCCATAGAATCCAATAAAAATGAATTCGAGGCCTAAATATGCTTTTAACTCGAAAAATATGTAAAGGTGCTACCTTTAATGGTTTAAATTAATTTAAAACCCTAAGTTTTGAAGAAGAATAAAGGATCGAATGATGTTCCCTGACTTTTATGAGCAAAGTTAAGCCTTTTGACATAACTGGATGATATTTGTTAATAATTTACTTAATCAGGGTTCTGCAATTTTAAAAGTGCATTAATGGACTTAAAAATCCTAATTTTGATAATTGTGAGGTTTAATGGTTTTTAATCATGGAAATCAATCAAGAAGGCATGAAAATGATGCTCTTGAACTAATTTGTGAATAAAGACCCTTAAATTGGATAGTTTGAGTGAATATGGTTTTTATGTTTGAAAAAGTGCTTTTAGGGTTGGTTGACCTTAAAAGGATAAAATTGGAAAATGAAAGTTTGGAAACCAAGAAACCCTAATAAGGCTTAGAAACCTTAGAATGGAATCTCACGTTAATAAAAGATGTTTGGATGCGATTATAACATTAGGTGTTACAAATACTTTTCAGGATCAAGTTTCTTAATTTATTGCTTGGGTTGGTTGATTGGACTTCTTGTTTGAATTATCTATCTTGCTTGGTTTTGAGACTTACAAATAAGGTATGTGGTTATGCTTATGGCTAATCTCTCTAGTTTCACAATGACTTCTAGGTTTTACCGGTTGCTTGAAATTAACTTTTTGGATGAACTTCAATTCTTGCAACTATAAAGTGAATATGGATATCACCATAAATATGTACACAACTAGCTCAGATCCTAATCCTCCTCTATACCTTTGTGTATATGTGAGAAATTTATGATCTAGGTATTGGTCTACCTTGGGGTAGGATCAACAGATTATCATGAGTTGAGGTTTGGTCTACCTTTGGGTAGGATCATACAACTATACAACTCTATGTCTTGTTCATCCTATGGGTTAGGACCAAAGAGGGCTATTGAGGATCTACCACATGGGAAAGGTAGTATCCATGTCCACTGTAGGGACAAAACGGAGGCTTGGATAGATTAGGATTGAGTAGTTATGATTAAGACGTAAAGATTGATCTGTTAAACAATAGTTTTGTTGCAATATGTTGTTACAACTAGATGCAACCTTTTTGTTTGCCCCACATACCAGTATAATTCATTATACTAACCGACATTTTGTTTGTCGATGTTTTAGGGTAATATGATGTCACGTCTACAAGATTAATGGAAAGTGGATATTCATAAAAAGGTGGAATTGAAAAAGAACCAGGCTATATAATGTTTTAGAGGAATATAGTTAAATAGTTCTCTCCTTGGGTAAAATACTAAAATCCCATTTTAGAAAGGTATGTGAAAAGAAAAAATTATATCATGTATTAATATTAGTTGTGGTAGAATTTATTAAGTATTTTTTATTATTTGCAAAACCATATGATCATGTTTGGGATAACGGCTCTAGATTCTTGGCCTTCCTTAATTGGGGGTTGCTGAGGGGTGGATTCACTACAATATACCACTTATTGAAACTACTTATCTTTTGCTGGCCCTCCTTTATATAGAAACATCTTTGTTGCTCTTTTAACCCAATTAAATGCTCAAATTATTGTTAAATGTACTTACTCAACTTTTGCTGATACATCTTTACTTTTCCTAGTTTTTTGGGTATTCCCTCCACCCAAGTATAGGTTATTAATATGGTAGGCACTCAGGAAGATCATGATCTCATTGGTGAGCATAAGCATATAATTAGATAGCCTTGTTGCCCTGTGCATATGGGCTTATGTGTATATAGATGTAACCTTTCTATCTTTTTGTACCACCATTTAAGGCAAAGAATGTGTGTATACAAAAAAAATTGTAACTTCATAAATGGTTATGTTTTTGGCCTCTTAAGTATTTCATGGCTCATGTTTGTATCATTGAGTGGGCCCACTTGCGGGTCCAACTCCTTACATAATGGCATTAGAACCTAGGCAATCGGTTGCATGACTATTTCTAGATATCTGAGATTGTTCCTTATCAGGTAGGGGATCCTTTAGAGGCCTTTGTTATACCTAAACATAAATCATGTCTAACAATTAGGGTTCCTCCCCTCTCCAATTTTGGTGGTATATATATATATATATATATATATATATATATATGGGTGTTCATTCATTGTCCGTGTGGGTAGCATGGATTTTCGCTACCCTGCAGCCAAAAAAGTAACTCTCCTAGCTAAGAAAGTAACTCTGCTGTAAAAAAAGTAACTATGGTGTCAAAAAAGTAACTTTGCTGGCCAAAAAAGTAACTCTGTACAAAATATACAACAAATATATATAAGGACGTGTTTTTTATTTTGGAGGGGCAAATGATATTATTTTTGGCTCAAATTTTTTTGGAGAGCTAGACAAAATAGTCCTCTACAATTTCGAAATTTTTTTTGAAAAAAAAGTGATCAGAAGGGTGGGCGGGTAGCTACCCACGCGGGCAATAAAGATGGGCCCTATATATATATATATATATATATATATATATATATATATCCCAAACTAAGCATGTGTATAACCTAGTTTTTGTACACTCTTCACAATCCTACACTCTCTTTATAACTATAGCTTTCTATAAGTAAAGGCTGACTCTCCTAGGAAGTAGCATCTACCTTCCACCTTAGGGGACGATGCTTCATCTACTACAAAGAGTAGGTTGACTTGAACTCACATAATTGTACGTAACCATAGTACATGTCATTAAACCTTTTTCTTTTGTTGTTTTCTTGCATGCCTATGATATATGCATTTTGTGGACTGAACATGCATGGATAGAAACTTATAATGTTGACATGGGTTTTATATTTTTAGATGTTCTATGATAATATCTGATGATATGAACTAGATGCTTCAAGGTCAGGATTGTCTTTCCTGCAACATGGTGTTATCTCAACATAGTTTTGATTGAGACTCGCAACCCAAGGGTTGGACACCATCCTAGTTAAACTTGTGATATCTCATAAAGGTGGGTTTGTTGAATGAAGATATAGGTTTCAAGTAACGAAGCTTGGAATTTCATCCCTCACATACCCATAAGGTAGGAATGATCCTTATATCCCTTGTTATGTAAGGAATAATTACATAGTTGGATATGATAATAAAACTTTGTGCCATGTTATTGTTCCCCAAGGACATATGGAGACACATTCATGTTTGGAAGCTTAGTGGGTACTCTTTTTCTCAAAACTCTGGATGTACATTGACATTGAGGTTCTGTGAGGTAGGTATATCTAGGGTTAATCCTTAATGAGTTCAAAACTCTCTCGTTGTCAATGTGTAATTAGTTGTACTTGATGTCTGAGATGAGAAGTAGTTTGACTATCAGGTTCACCTAAGCTTGTAATGACACTGTGAATGTAAGCCAACTAGGGAAGTAGAGACCCTAATCTCTTCTTATTTTGGTCACACAATTTTATAAAAAGGATGCTTTTGGATGTGATGACCTAAGTCACTATTAAGAGAATGGTGGAATAATGGAGTTCGTGCCTAGAAGGGCCTACTAGAAGTTAATTGCATGCTAGAAGAACCTATATCCCATCTTGATATAGAATTTATATTGCTTGTTGCATCCCTTGATGTTGTGTGTGCAGAATCCTCTTTTGTGAAGATGAAGTGATGATAGGATGATAATATATGTTGTATGAGGTAGAAAGTGGTCAAATCAATTCTCGGATTGATTTTGGCACAATTTTGGATTCCCATCGCAAGGTTTTCATCATCAAACTTATTTACATTATTAAATTATGTTTATAGAAGAAAAAAAAGGATTTCATAGATGGTTTTGGAATCAAGTCACCATCACAAGGAAGTTGTATTAGTAGATAGGTGCGTTAGTGAAGAAATCATTGACTTGCATGTTCAACCCTCTGACCCTAGGCATGAGAGTGATATAGGATTTAAGAAGAAGAAGAATGAATATAATGACAATAATCAAGTAGGATACCCCTCTTGAATCTATTTATGGTTAGGTAGCTCCTTTTAAGGGGTGGATCCTTATAAACTTGGGTTTGTAACTTAACTTAATGATTAGTAGAAATAAATAGTTATTAAAATGGAAAACCTAGTTATTAGAACTAATCGTTCTAAGTTAGACGATGGAAAAAAGATATAGAAATAGTAGTGTAAACTAAAAACATTATGCAAGTATTATCATGATAATGATAAGTGAATATTCAAACCACCATAATAGTGTAGGCAACCATGACTAATACAAACTTGTTATGTTAATCCTAGGATTTGTTGTTACTTTGCTAGTATAATTTTAATAGTAGTATAATAAAGACTTGAGGTATGGAGCAACACAGTTTCACTTTAGGAATGTAATATAAGGTTGACATGAAATTTTATGCTATGAAGATTATAAAATGAACTAGAAAGCGATGTTTTGATTAGAAGATATAACTTAGTAAATTAGGTTATAGCTGAGTGGATTTTGGGGACCAAATTCTCTTTGAGGGTTGAAGTGTTGTAACATACCTGAATCTAAGTTCATAGCTCAAGCAGCCCTAATTGAATCCCATTTTGATAATGTTAATATGAGTATTTTTTTGCTAATTTAAAATGTATCATGAGTAATTGGATCCCAAAAATATATAAATTTCAATGAAAAATTAACTAGTACGCCATCAATTGGGGGTTAGTCATAAAATTCATCATTTGATGATTGGTAACTCTAATTCAACACTCTACAACCATACTTGGATTAATTAGCAAGAAGAAACACAAAAAATATGAAAGAATTTATTGAATGATTAATAAAGACATTAAATATATTAATGGAGTAATTACCATACAAGCATTCCAATAAGATATCAAACGTTCCCCATAAATAAAGCTAATATTAAATTTGATTCCTTATACCCAAATTAGTTAAAATGACAAATTTCATGTTGTTTCAATAACACTTGCTCACCCATTTAATTAAATGAATAAAAAGATCAACTAATGTAAAATTAATTGATTTAAATGAATCATTGTACTCTATGCACTAATGTTTGATTTATTTTTGGTAACACCTTCCCCGGTCTCTTTCCTCCACACACAACCACTATGCGTTACTCACACTAGCCTGATTGGCAACAGTTGTAGATCAACGACCATTTCTACTTCCTCCTCTTGCTCTCTTATTCCTCTCTCCCCACCTCCCTCTCTATTTCATCTCCCTCATCCTTCTCTCCTATTCCATTCCTCACCCTAACCCATGTTTCTACTATAGAACCTTGGAGGCATGTATCTGTGGAGCTCCCTCATTCTCTTCTTTTCCTTCCATCACCCACTGGTTGTTGGTATGTATTCTCATAGAGCCAATCATATGATATTGTAATGGTATATCTTGTAAATGATGTGATTAATAATAAATACAATCTTCCAATTTATTCTATTTATATAGTTATGAGATAATGATATAACATAATACATTTCTAGAGAATGATATTACTCGATGATGTATGTCTTTGGGTTGAGGATCTGAATGATGAGATCATACAGATGTCAAGAGTGTATACGTACTTGTTATGTCCCTAGTTGGATGTCATTTTGGAAGGCTAATAGACAACAATAAAAAAGTGTGTGTTGGTTGATGACATAATCTCATTAGTTATGATATGTGATATCAAACTAAGCAAATATATATATACTTGTTAGAGAATAGTGTATCAGACAGACCCGAATTGGGAGTGACACATGGAAACTATGATTGGTATTCAAAGTCATATCTCATAGTAATAGTAGTGATTGTGGTTCTTCAACCTAAAATGACTACACTCATCATGTGTCGCTCAGTGTACTTTGACATAATCCACCATTATCCTTGAATAAGTGTTTCCATAAAGGTGGTGATGGGTGTACTGTGACACATGGGGATGATTGTGAGTAATCACTAATACAGAAATGACGTATAACGTCACATTTAGAAGCATCGGTTGTTTTCCAAAAACTGATGCTTAAATCCTAAAATGTCGGCTGAAAACAAAAACCGACGTCTATATGTGAAGACTGGATGGGTATCACTTTTTATTTAGCATCAGTTGCGTAATAAGAAACTGACATCTAAAATCACCTGCCAAATATAATTTTTTCAGTGCAAAAAAATTACCGCCAAAATTTCACATACGGCGTCGGTTGTTGACGATGTAACTGACGACTAAAGATATTTTGTGAGACAGAAATCGGCCCCATTTTTGTCGTCAGTTTTCTTGTAATAATCGATGTCGATGTGTGCTCGTGCGCTGTCCCCACGAAAATTTTTACCCCCAAAATTGCCCAATTAGCGTCAGTTTTATATAGAAACTGACGACTATGGTCGTAATTCAGGAACATTTTTTTTGTCAGCATATGTAGATAGGCATCAGTTGTCTAGTTGAAATCGATGACTATGATTGAACATAAGTGTTGGTTTTTATTGTAGTGACTGACCCCTAATGGTCTTAAGAGTCTATTTTTTATAATAACTGACGTTTATAGTTAACTTAATAGCACCCGTGCAAACCAGAATCTTCTCCTTTTGCTATTTCATTCATTCCCAATTTCAAGTTTAGGGTCTGGCTATTCCTCTCTGTCACTACTACTCTTCTCCACTACTGCTCTTCTCCGCCATCGGTCCTCCTCTCCACCGCTACTCTTCTATGCCATTGCTGCTCTTCTGCCGGATTGCTTCCCCTACTGCTCCCCCTACTGCGTGTCGCTACTACTACCACTATCGTCGTCGCTCAGAACCTGAGCTTGCTGCCACTGCCACGACATGTACTATTCTCCATGCCGGCCTACTGCTCTTCTTCTTCCACTCTTCAACATGACCAAGTCCCAGTCCTAGCTCCAACTCTACAGCGAGTCCGTCTACACCCTCAACACCCGAGAAGGTGTCACACCACCTGCCAGTATCTTCTCTGCACGCGACCGATCAGGCCAGAGGGGTGGAGATGTTGTTGTGAAATCACAGGTTGGATGGATGATAATGAAGGCTGGTAGAACGGCCGTGGCGGTAGCATGGCCGTGGTGGTAGCACGGTCGTGGTGGTTGATTTTGTTAAAACTTCTAGATTGACCCCTAATTAATATATTATAATAGAATTGAATCGTGCATTTGTGTTGTTGCAGGTGATGTTAACTTGATGTTGATTTGCATATATTTCTTCTTCATCCTTCAAGTGAGGTATAATATTCTCACTCTCCCAATGTGCCATTAGGCTTCATTTTGATTGAAATCTTTGATATATGGAATCATGTTTTATAAACTATTTAATTATGAATCCATATTGTATGATGTAGAATGATGATGATAATGCACGAGCTAGTTTGAAATTTTGAAATCAATTATAAATGATAGGATACCTACATTTTATGTTTAATGATTATCTTGTTGACAACATATGCATGTATATTTGAGATGTTGAAATGAATTATGCTATTGTAAATCAACCTAGGATATGAATGATGAAACTAGGATCGTTGGTATAGGAATAATAGCACATGTATTTGTTGGCCTAGAAACCCGTCCAAGATTTACTCATTAGGAGTAAATCTTGGATAGTCTCCAGTTTGGGACTGTTCTTGAACACTTAATCTCACTTAGGATGTAAGTGTATAATGTGTATTGGGTTTTCAAGAAAATATCAGTAGCATTTCTCCGTTTGTTCTCTAAGTACATATGTACTTGGAGAACAGTGTGGAAATGCTGCCGAAATTTTCTTGAAAACCCAATACACATTATACACTTACTAGTGATATTAGGTGTTCAAGAATGGGATAGGTGGTACACATTTATTATATATAAGACCTTAAATCCTAAACTTTTAACCATAAACCCTAATCTTTTAACCCTAGATCCTAATCTTTTAACCCTAAACCCTAATATATACTTGTTTTCTCTTTGATCATAGAATGGATACATCATGGATGTCCATTCCAAATCACTACACCCCAAAGTTTATTTCTAATCTTGATCAGTTTATTAGATTTTCCAAGGAACGTAGGAAACAACCTGGAGATAGGTTCTACTATCCATGTAGGCATTACGGTAACAACTTGAAAGTCAGCACTAGTGACGAAATCAAAATTCATGTCATGTGCAATGGGATTGTACAAGGCCATACAGAATGGCACTGGCATGGAGAGATTTTAAATCTGAAATCAATGGATGTCGATAGCAGTGCTTGTATGGAAGAAGAAATTACCTCTGATGACGTAGATGTGAACAAACTAATTCGATTAGACATCGTTGATGCGATGCTGGATAGTTGTGGGGTAGAGCACACCAATCCACCTCCCATGTTTAGAAACATTGTGCATGATGTTGAGATACCATTATACACAAGTTGCACTAAGTTTATGAAGCTTAGCATTGTGTTGAGATTGTATAAGATGAAAGCTAACAATAGATGGAGTGACAAAAGATTCACGTAATTGTTGTATTTGTTGAAAGAAATTCTTCTTGAAGGAAATGAGCTGCCAATATCAACATACCAGTTAAAGAAATTGTTGTGCCCAATGGGAATGGAGGCCAAGAAGATACACGCATGCCCGAATGATTGTGTATCATTTCAAAAGGACTATGTGGATTTGAAAGATTGTCCAAAATGTGGTGCGTCAAGGTATAAATTGATGACTTCGGGGGAGTCCAAATTTGGTTCTCCTGCCAAGATGTTGTGTTATCTACCTATAATATTACGATTTCAATGCTTGTTTGCCAATCTAATAGATGTGAAGAATTTGAGGTGGCATGCAGATGTTAATAAAAATAATGATGGGATCCTACGACATGTGTCTGATTCCCCACAGTTGAAGAAGATTAATTTATTGTACCCTAAATTTGGTGAAGAAGTGAGGAATCTAAGACTTGGGCTTTGTACAGATGGGATGAATCCATATGGGACATTGAGCAGCCAACATAGCACTTGGCTAGTTATGCTTGTTATATACAATCTTTCTCCTTGGTTGTGTATCAAAAATAAGTATGTTATGTTTTCGTTGTTAATATCGGGCCCTAAACAACCTGGAAATGATATCAATGTTTATCTTGAACCTCTGATTGATGACTTAAAGAAACTCTGGGGTGAAGGTGTGATGACATGTGATGTTTCACGAAGAGAGACATTTCATTTGCACGCTATGTTGTTTTGCATTGTTAATGACTTTCCAGCATATGGGAATTTGTCTGGATATAGTGTCAAAGGATCTAAAGAGTGTCCTATATGTGAAGAGAACATTGATTCAATACAACTAAAACATGACGGCAAGACTGTATATCTTGGTCATTGAAGGTTTCTTCCAAAATTCCATATGTATCGTAGGTTGCGCAAAGCATTCAATGGATGGTATGAGGAATGGAGTGCACCTAAACCTATACCAAGGGAGGTTGTTTATGAAAGAGTAAAAGACTTTGCCAATGAATTTGGTAAGAGATCACAATGTACCATGGCCACATTGAGTGACAAATCTGTATTCCAAAAGAAATCAATATTTTGGGATCTTCCTTATTGGAGTTCTTTGGCAGTCAGGCATTGTATCAATGTCATGCATGTTGAGAAAAATATTTGTGATAGCGTCATTCGTACTCTGTTGAATATACCAAGTAAGACTAAAGATGGGATAAAATCCAAAATGGACCTACGTGAAATAGGAATAAGGACAAAATTAATAGAAGTTGTTAGTAGCGATCGGAGAACATACTTACCTCCCGCTTGTTACACATTGTCTAGAAAGGAGAAGAAAGCTTTTTGTGAATGCTTGGTAAATGTTAAGGTGCCACAGGGTTACTCATCCAACATCTGTAGATTGGTATCAATGAAAGATCTAAAGTTGATAGGTCTTAAATCTCATGATTTTCACACTCTAATGCAACAAATATTGCCTATGGTAATTCAATCTATATTGTCGAAGCATGTAAGGTTTGCAATCACCAGACTTTGTTTCTTTTTCAACAGTTTGTGCAGAAAAGTTATTGACCCTGATACTCTCGATAAATTGTAAAGAGAAGTGGTTGTTACCCTATGTCAGCTTGAGATGTATTTTCCTCCTTCATTCTTTGATATAATGGCACATCTTGTTGTCCACTTGACTAGGGAAGTGAAAATGTTGGGACCCGTTTTCTTGCATTGGATGTATCCATTTGAACGACACATGAGATTTTTTAAAGGTGATGTTCGAAACCATTATTGGTCTGAAGGGAGTATTATTGAGGGTTATGTGGCGAGAGAGGTTATGGATTTTTGCAATGACTTTCTGAGTGGTAATGATGCACCTGTTAATGACAAGAATGTTGAGGAGTATTCCAGCAAAGGAACTTTGGGATCATGGATGAAAGTAAACAGTCATGAGAAGTTGGAACAAGGTCACTTGTATATTTTACACAACATCGACGAAGTGAGTGTTTATATCAAGGAACATACTGATTTCATCACGAGACAATATCCTCGAGCCAATTCAATGTGGCTTGCTAGAGAGCATAACAAGACATTTATTAAGTGGTTTGAAGATAAAGACTTATATCAACTATCTCAAACACCAAATAATCTTACGGAAACTATCAAATGCCTCACCTTTAAACCAAAATTGAATGTTATGTCTTATGAAAGGTTTGACATAAATGGATTCTCATATTACACAAAGCGTCAAGATGATAAGAGTGTCGTCCAAAATAGTGGGGTCACCCTTCAAGCGTCTTCATTGTTTTTTGCAAGTGCAAAAGATAAGAGTCCACATGAAGCATCTTCATTATTGTTATGTTTACTTACCAATTTCTATTGATGGTGATTAGCGGGAGCTTCACAAGTAGAGGAAGGAAGGAAAGTTCATCCATGAGGGCATAAGGGATGAATTGATAGTTGCTCTTGGTAACCCAGAGCATCCTGGACGTGTTAGGGGTGCAGGCGCTGGTGTGGGCATAAAAGCATTCTTTGGGCCATCACAATGCAAACCTATCCCAAAAGCAAGATTATGAAATGTTGAGGTAACCTATTCTTTTTTTAGAATGTTATTGCAAAAGGAAATTCAATAATCAAAAGATAGTATTTCTTTTGTTGATGTATAGGTAGATGAGTTAATTAATAAGAGAATCCAAGAAGCAATGGTGAAGTGGCAGGCATCTCAGACTGCCACTCACATAGTTTCTTTGGCGTGTCACTCTTCTCCTACTGCAGAGGTTGGGAGTAATCCTGTAGACCCACCTAGCACGTCCACTGTAAGTATTTTTATGACATAGTAGCTAGTCTTTTCAAGATGATATGTTTATGTATATATGTATATAACATTCTTTACGTAAATTTGTAGGGGTTGAAACCATGTCGTCTAAAAAGTCAAGAATTTATCATTGCATAGGTCGAGGCTTGCCCACCCCATCCAGGGGACATATTTCATGGGACTCCAGTACCAGATGGTGTGGTTCGTGTGAGCCTGATACATATACTCCCCAATTGGAGGGATCTTCCAATTCCATATGCCCACCCAGATACTGAAACGCTTGGGGAAGAAGAAGACGGAGTGAAATTGTGACCTAAAATAGATGTGGTCTATACTAATATTGTATGGTAAATTGACATTATGTTAATATGTTAGTGTGTATATATGAGTTAATTGATCTGAAATTATATATACAGGTCAAAAGGAAGACACCCGCTACATCTCGGCCTCCACCTCCACTTCCTAAAGTACCTCGTTGGCTTCCAAGGGACCTATATGCCTCATTAGGTCCTAATTGTAGGGGTATGGTAGTATGGATAGGTGAACATAACCCAAATTGTCCTATAAATGTTTCTATTCCAGAGGATGTTGTAGGTGAATCATACGATAACAATCTATTTATACAAGATATTTTGGAGTTGTTTCATTATGATTGGCCGAATACATCTATGATAGAGCTATAGATATGGTGAGATCTTGTTTATACATCCATATACCTTGTTTTATATACAGTGATCTAGTTTCTTATATATTAATGCATACGTAATACATGTTTTGCAGCTACTTACACACGATCTATAAAGATTTTTTATTTTCCCATGTGGGATTTCTAGTTCCATCTTTGATCAGTCTTGTAGATAAAGACCCTTCAACAGTTATCTCATACTGCTCTACTGCTTTTAAATATTTTGGTAAAAAATAGAAGACGGTGATAATAGCTCCATTCAATGTTGAGTAAGTTTACTTTGCTTATAATTTGGAGTTAAGAAAATTACAATTTTATTGTGGATTTTGAGTTATTAATTTTTAACTTTCTTACCTCTAGTGGTAGGCATTGGGAGTTACTGGTTATTGTCCCCAAGACGCTCACTGTTTATTATCTAGATCCTACGGGGAAGAAATTGGACACATTATATGGACATCCAATGAAAAGGCCATTATTCACGTGAGAAATATTTCATATTTTTATATATGTTAACATATGTTATTACATTACTATTTAATTATGCAATTTAATGTGTTACATTAACATGTAGGGCTTTAAGAGAGTTCAAAAAACTTGGAGGAAACATCTCCAACATCTCCAAGAAAACGAAATAGTTACTAAATTGGGAGAATGTGAAAGTAATTTCCCGACTCCAATGTATATATTATTTATGTGAATTGTGCTTGTTTGTATTTTTGACCATTTTGTATGTTTCAATTTATAGTGTGCTAAACAAGACAATGGATGGGCATGTGCATACTATGTGATGCGATATATGGACCTAATTATCAAACATGTTGTAATGGAAATCGATACCATACAACAAGTATTATATATAGTCTCATTAGATAATATGAAATATATCAATCTTATTATATATTATTAATTATATATGTCATTCTCTTTGCAGGTGTTTAAAACTAGTGACTTTACTACAGGTGTAAAGTTATTAGATGCACATACTCCCTATACGATGGAAGAATTAGATGATGCGAGAGAACAATGGGAAAAAGCCTTACAAGTAGTGGGAATTTTTTATTATGATTGGGATACTGATGATGATAATAATAAAGAATGATATTTCTAAACTTTGTCCTTATAATTATTTTTGTATTTGATGACATGTGAATGAATTTTTTTGAATTGTCATATGTGTGAATGTGAAGATGATCAATACATGAATGTTTCTACATGTGTCTGGATGTGAAAAGAGATGAAATGAATGGAACTGCAGGTTGCTAAATGTGTGTGAAAATAGAAGAAATTTGAAATGGAACTACTGGTTTCTACATGTGTGTGATGAAAAATAATATGAATTAAATGTGCTTATGCATGTGTGTGAATCACATGATCATAAATTGTTGTCTATCCTTGTTAATTTTGTAGGTTTGTGGCATGTTGTTGGCTAAAATCAAAGGGTGCTATAAACCTGCAGTTCAGAACTAAACTGTAGGTTCGACATCCTGCTGACCAGCCAGACAACAGGACTACAAACTGATAAGACAAAAAAGTCATAACATAGGCGTCAGTTATTAGCATAAAAATGACAACAAAACCTTATTGCGTCGGTTATTAGTATAACATCGACGTCATTATCCCTTTTCTGGGGGATGATCTTTTCCTTTCTAGCATCGGTTATTAGTACAAAGTCGACGTCTTTTAGAGGGATATAGTGTCAGTTATTAGTAAAAACTGACACCTATTGTGCCCTTACTGGCGTGTTTTATTGGTGGCGGGAAGAGTTATGGCGTCAGTTATTAGTATAAAGTCGACGTTATTGTGTTGGTTATAGGTAAAAACCGACACCTATTGTGCCCTTGCTGGCGTATTTTATTGGTGGTGGGAAGGGTTATTGCGTCGGTGTTGAAACCGACGCTGAAGGTTTCTACTTTTAGCGGCGCCCACTTGGGTGTTTCTTTGAAACTGATGCCAAAAGACTTATTTAACTGACACTAAAGGTCAGTTCTGTACTAGTGAATGTAAATAGGATTTATCCCTCCTACTGGAGTTTGATATCATGGCCACTAGATAAGTGAGATTGAGAAATGCATGGCCATGCTGGTCTGAGTCAATATGTGATATTGAGCTTAAACATATCTCAGATAGTCTGCTCTAGGTCAAGGAACATGCATTGAACTTTAAGGAGGATAATGATTCCATGCCTCGAGTTTAATCTAGATATCAAAGACAAATGGACTATATAGTCACTACAATACCAATCACATATTTTAGGTTAATTTGTTCTCCAACTTCTCCAATTACTTGGGTAGTTATGAAGTGTTGCTGAATACCAGTAATTGACTGTCAGACCATAATATGATTATGAATATCACTGCCAACATAATGTGGAGCCAACTAGGTCACACACTTAGGTGTATTGGAATAGGAGTATACTTGTCGATGTGATTGGAAATGTTCCAAATCAAACTAATCACTAAAACATTTAGGTAATATATTACAATAATGTTGGAATATAATCTGAGTGAATTGGTTAATTAAAATGTTTAATCCAATGAATTAGATTTAATTGTTAAGTTGGATGGCTATTCCTGAAAAAATGAGTAGATCCAGATGAAAAAGATAGTGAATCAATTAGTATGGTTAATTGATTCTAGAATATTCCCTTAATTGTCTATAGGCGGCTTGTTTTAAACATAGGCATATCCTTTTATTTACCCAGGGATTTTAGCAAACCCTTCTTCCTTTCCTCTTCTATTTATAGGGGCATGACAGTTGGATTTTGATAAACACCCAAGGAGACACATCATTGTAGTGAACCCTAGCCATCATCATCCCTAAGTGAGAGAGAAAGAGAGCAAGTGATGCTAAAACATTGTCAAGAAGAAGGCTACTCCTTCCCTCCATCTTGAGAAGCACGATGTGGAATTGTAGTCCATCCACGTGGATGAAGTAGAGATACAGACACTGAGTTTCCTATGTCAAGTGGGTGAAATAGGATCATATGTGCATGTGAGGAGTGATGCACATCACCGTGTGAAGGGACATTGCCAAACTTGTTCCGAGATGAGGTATATCTCGTGCACCTTCTTTCTAAATACGTTGTTGTCGATGAGATCTTTCTTATAAGGTATGTGGAGAAAATATTTTTTATTGTTTCCGATGCGTCTATCACCTCCACAAAACTCAATAGTGGTATCAAAGCCGCGTAGATCTATGGAATATTCAGAATTGTATCAATATGATCAGATTTATATATACCTTTATTGTGGTTGCATACGATGCAAACTTAACATCGTTAATGTGCATATCTGACCTAATTCCATATATCCCTTAAACCTATTAATTTAGACCTGATGAATAGGGTTGACCTTGGAAAAATATGATTTTTAATAGTACATAAAAGTAACATTTCATACATCTTTCAGGGGTGCTGCCCCAGTGTACCATGCCTAGTCTGTGTGGGAGTTAAAATTGTTTAATGTGGAACATCCCGTATTAAATGGACTAAAATATTAATGTATATATATGCATATATGTGTATACCTATAAAATCATGCATGTCGCCATTAAAAATGTTTTGTGTGGTGAATGCATGCATGGTTATGGCCTAGAACCCATATTGTGAATATTGTGGTTGGATGTATATGATTGTTCTTTGATCTTTGTATAAGTACTCAACTTGCATGTCGGGCCTAATCTATTATCTCAAAGTATAACTAATTCTATTCCCTCAAAATTCCCCTTGAATGTTACTCGATGTTCTCTTTTTTCAAATAATGTAATAGAGATAGGAATCAGTTTAGTTTGAAAGACTTGCTATGAAGAGGCAACTTGCAATTCCAACTCCAAGGAGCATCCATGGAGAGGCAACTCGAAGATCCAATGCCAAGGAGAGTTCATGATGATGTTCACCTTGATGTTGATCATGTGATATTTACAGGTTGAGATTGCATGAGATGAAAAAGACCATATGTTGATAGTAATCCTTTATGGTTGCAAAGGATTAAGTAGTGTGGCCATAACCAATGTTTATGTGTTTGTGGATTAGATGTTTGTCATTTATGATATGTGGATATAGTATATATATGATACATATTATAAATATGAGGGGTTTGGATATGTATGTGTATATATATAAAATCCCTCAAATATAGTTTAAGTCTTAGATGTTTTCCATAAGCAACACACATGAAAATCTTGATTGAATAAGCATAGGTTATGCCAAATCATGGTGCGTTGTTCATCTCGTAGAAGTGTGATGGTAGATATGTCAAAGAAGGGTGCATATTTTGTCGGGTTGTCTTTTGGGTTAGGCTTAACTAGGTGATCTTAATGAGATTAAGTACCTGGAAGCATAGAGATGGAATATGGCAAAGAGTTATGCTTACCATCTATCAAGAGTTTCATATGATGCAATTGGAAAATGTTGCCTACCTAAATAATTAGGTTGTGGGCGATCATCCAAAGATGACTTATGATTTGATGAAATATGGATCTTGGCTCACTAGAAGATTGTACAATACAATATTCCAATTTGATAAGTGAGGGTTATCAATTTGAATAGAATAATGGGAGCAATAAATTATTAAAGGCCTAAATAAATGTTGTCAAATTTATTTTTATGAAATAAAATCAAAAGTGTTTTGACAAACCATAAATTTTTTCTTATATAATCAAATGATGACAAATAACACATTTTCCTTATTATGAGTCTTTGAGAAGGACAAGTTGAATGGGAATAATTTTCATGATTGGTTTAGGACATTGAGAATTGTTCTCAAACGGGAGTGCAATCTCTATGTCTTGGAAACACTAGATCCAGATGAACCTGCTCACAATGCACCCAAGGTTGATAGGGACGCTTACAAGAGACACTCTAAAGATGTCATGGATGTCAAGTGCCTGATGATGTGCTAAATGAACTATGAGTTGCAGAGACAACATGAGAACATGGTTGTTATTGAGATGGTAACACATCTTAAGAACATGTACCAATATCAGGTAAGGCAAGAGAGATATGATGCCTTCAAGGTGTTGTTCAAGTGTAACATGGAAAAAGGAGATATACTAGGTCCCCATGTGCTCAAGATCATTGGGTATGTGGAAACCTTGATAGACTGGGATTTCTCTTGGATAAGATTTGGCCACATATGTGATTCCGCAGTCACTACTAGAGTCATATAGCTAGTTTGACATGAACTACAACATGAATGATTTTAACAAACCATTGTCAGAATTACTTGTCATGTTGAGAACAGCTGAAGTGCAGTTGACAAAAGATATCCCAAGTCTATGATGATGATGAGCAGAGGAAAGGAAAGTCCAAGTGTAAAGGCAAAGATAAGAAGAGTTATAAAGCTATTTAGAAGCCTAGGTCTTCCGCACTCAAAGAAAAGGGAGGGATGACCAAGGGAGGCTATTGTCACTAATGTTGCTAGCTAGGACATTGGAAGAAGAATTATCCTCTCTACTTGGAGGAAGTAAGGAAGAAGAAGAGGAGATAGAGTTCTCCACTTTAGGTATATACATTATTGAGATAAATTATCTACTTCTTCATCTTGGGTACTAGATATTGGATGTGGATCTCACATATGCTCGCATATGCAAGATATAAAAAGAAGTAAGCATTTACGAAAGGTTGAGGTTGAAATACATGTTGAAAATGAGAAAGTGTTGGTACCACTGCAATTGGAACCTATAAGTTATCTCTGCCCACAGGGCTTGTAATAGAGTTAAAGAACTTTTATTTCTTCCTACCATAAATAGAAACATTATTTCTATATATTGTATGGATATGAATTTCATATGAAGAATGGTTAGTGTTCTATTTCAAAAGATGAGATCTTTTATGGGAGTGCCCCAATTGTCCTATGGTCTATATTAATTAGATCTTGAGACAAATGCTTATAACATAAATACCAAAAGGTTAAAACTCAATAACTTAAACAAAACATATCTTTGGCATTATCGTCTAGGGCACATCAGTGAGAAACACAAATCTAGTGTGACTACCCAATGCCACATCAACGAGATTACTAAAAAAAGCATGCAATGAATGACTAAACATCCACATTACTAGAAAAGTAGGTAAATTAAAATTGATTTCATATTACCAAAATGAGCGGAGACATTACCTCAAGATCTAACAACTTGTATCATATCACATACCATAATAGGTATTTACATCTGTTTGGTGGCCATCTACCACAAACATGTATACAAAGAGATCATGTTCCACATATACATGCTATATATACAAACCATTGGCATATTATCAAAACCACGTATCGTTATACATCATCTACAAAACATTCCCTTCCCATATCTGAGAGTAGAGGGACGATACTAGGACTCTACTACAACAACAAGCAGCTATCCAACCTTCTACATCTACTGATCTCCAAGCTGCTCTTCTGCAACAACATGATCATGACCACTCCATTGATGACCACCTAAAAGGATGTGGTAACCCACAAGGTGAGACTCATGTCTCAACCAGAGATGTAACTCTCAACCAATGGTTATTGTTACAATAGGATATATCATCATCAAATAGGATGAGAAGATTCAACAAAAAGAATAATTTAAATTGGTTACACATGTTAAGAAGCTAAAACAGATAAGCATGGCATTATACATGATTAGAATAAATATGAAGAACATGTAAAACAATTTACTTTTCTTCTTATAGTGTATAACAACGAAGCATTATTGGAAACAAGGTAAGGGTTAACATCCAATGTGAAGCATGCTTAATTCTAAATAGATAAACTACATGGTTGTGTTACCACTTTTATTAATGCCATGAGGAATTCAAGTATATCACTCAATTCCAAATAACCACTGCTAAGTCAAAATCAGTTCCATACAACTTCTGTAGGAGAGTATAAATCCTATGATCTCATCCTCCCTCATTCATTACGAGTATGCTACAATGACATATAAAGTCAAACTGCAAAACACTTAGTCCTCCTTGGTATCTAGGTTACAATACTAGACACCAGGGTTACAAAACCATGCCACCACTGTACATCCATAGTTGATCTCAAACATATCACATATACAAATCTTTGAGACATGAACGCAACTGTTATCACATTGAGGCATGATTATAGCCATCCTCCATACTCCTGGGGTTAGGATGACAAGGACACATAGTCTCTTGCACCCCGAATACTCAATAGTATGCGCTCTAAGTTTCCCTTAGAATACTCATTTCACCATTCAACAAGTCCTGACAGTGGAATAGATCTATGGCAGAGGGCAACTGCATGGCTAGGGTTTCACTTGATTAGTTAACTACATTTAGGTGATTTAAGGCTGCATCAATCAAGTTATGTATAAACCCTAAAGATATTCTACAAAGCATAGGTAGAGTGCAACTTCAATAGATATAAAATGTATGAAACATAAGGCTTATCACATCATTACATGATACTATTTCACTACCATATATGAGACCATCATCATCATCATCATCATACCACTATGGGATACTAATTCCTTATTACATCACACAGATGATGTCACCTCAGTTAGAGCACAAAGACATGTCCAAGGTCATAAGACCAAATACATTGTTCCCTACAAGAACATCATTACTTTCCATGCCTCGTCAAGGCTGATCAACATCACCATACATGTGATACATAAGCGGTATAACAACCATTCATTAGCTATGATGTTTATTTAACAACAAATTAGGATTACAACATTAGAAGAGAGAAAGTAATCCATCATCATGCTAATTACTCAAGAAAGATAAGTAACATCATTATGTACTTGAGTTAGGGTTAAGTTCAACAAGGTAACACAATTAGGGTTTCAAATCAGCAACTAAGATAAACCATATTACCATCATTTCCAACAATCTTGGAAGCAAATAGGTTAAACATCATCAACAAAGAGTCAATAAAATGTAGTGAC
The DNA here is from genome assembly GCA_963693085.1 of Alisma plantago-aquatica. NCBI lineage: Eukaryota > Viridiplantae > Streptophyta > Magnoliopsida > Alismatales > Alismataceae > Alisma > Alisma plantago-aquatica. The sequence goes on from OY856410.1 coordinate 235,711,445, forward strand.
CCAATATACCAAAAACATTATCGACCACTAAAGGTTGAGAAAGGTTGGTGAACACTGAGGATAGGTCCACCACCTTCATCAAACACTGAGGGTTGGCCACATTGACAATTGTTGAAAGAACAAGACTAGCGACCAAATAAAACTAGCATTCAACCCTTCATCGACTATTGATAGGCCACCTTCAGTGGTTGCTAAATTAGGGTTAACCACCCTCAACTACCACTAAGACCCAACAACATCAACGACCACACAAAGATCCAATATTGGCGACCAAAGGAACATGGAGTCATCATCGACCAAAGAGAGATCACCATCCTTAGAGACCATCAAACTAGTAAACATAGCAACTTCAAGGAGGTGTGAAACTCATTAACCACTAAGGAAATCTTAGCGACCACTCAACATCAACATGCTTGGCAAACACATGAAGAGAGAGAAAAACATGACGACCACATAGAATTTCACACAGATTGGTCATCACCATGAAATTGAAAAGATTTCATGGTGTAAAACACAAGAAGAAGATCAAATTCAAAACCCTAAAAGACAACCATTACGAGAGAGAGTGAGCCATAAGTTGAGAGAGAGAAAACCCACATTTCCACAAACATGCATGCATCGAAACCTCCATCACCAAAGATATATTTTTATGGACAACACAAGGGTTCATCTAAGGAGGTATATTATTCAAGAATCACCATGTAAACATAACCCTAGATCAAATATATGATCTCACTACTTGTAACTATGTTTTTGGGGTTGATAGTGTGCATGCAAGTTAAGTGTAATAAATAATAGTAGAGAAAGTTATATAACTTGCCTTAGAGTTGATGTAGAGACTCCAAACAGCAAGATAGCTCCCAAGAAAGAGAAGAGAACCCCTAGCTTGATTCTTGGCCAAGCTAGCTCCACCTCAAGAAAAAAAACACAAACTTACGTCAAGGGGAAAGAAAGAGAGAAAAACCTAGGTACAAAGGCAAAGAAAGGAAGTTCTTCAACCTCTACTCAAGCACCACCATGGAAAACCATGGATTTGGCCAAGAAGAGAAAGAAAAAGAGGGTAGAGAAGGGAAAATCAAGATGGAGAGGGGGATCACTTACTAGGAGAAATAAGAGAGCAACAATGTCACCAAACAATCACAAGAAGGGTTGCTCCAAACCTTAACTCCACATGAAAGAGGGATCAGCCACCTTTCGCAAGTTTGAGTTCCTTCACCACCAAGAATAAAGGGATCATCTCCAAGAGGAAAAAGAGGGAAAGATGTTGCAAAGGGTTTAGTTACATGCAAGGAGAGAGGTTTATACAACATAGGATTGGAGAAAGAGGATGGAGGTTAGGTGCCATGCTAACACATGCCATGTGCCCAACAAAACTCGTCCATGCAAGCACCATTCTCAAACATGTAACTTAGGGTGTGAAAACCAAGAAAAACCAATGACCACACACTACTACAGAAATGTCTTATAATGTCACTTTTAATGGTGTCGGTTGTAATAATACACCAACACCTAAACTATACAACGTCGGTGTATAAAATAAGCCGACATCAATCTGTGAAGGGTGACCAGACACAGGTATCACTTTTATTCAGTGTCGGTTCCTTAATAAGAAACCAACGCCTAAAAGTAATTGCCAAAACCAAAATTTCCAGCGAAAAAAATTACCTCCAAAAATTAACATACATCGTCGGTTTTTAAAATAGAAACCGATGACTAAAGGTTTTCCGTGAGACAGAAATTTGCTCACTTTTTATCTTCGATTTTGTGACAGTAATTGATGCCATTGTGATTTCACGCGCATAACCGCGAAAATTTTCACCTCCCTTTAGTGTCGGTGTTTTGTTGCAAACCGACACTTATAGTTTTTATTTTCAATTGTTGTTAACAACCGACACTTATTGTTAACTTAGCAGCACGAGGCAAACTCTTCCCCTTCTATTTCATTCATTTCTGCTGAGGGTTTGCTCCGATGATTCCTCTACTCCAACGATTCCGCTTCTGCTCTGCCTCGACCTCTGCCTCTGCCACCATTTACTGGCCGTGCTTTGGTCGCCGACACTACCGCCACTCGCCACCACTGATCTGCAGCCGAACCTCTTCTGCCTCCGCCGCCTCTGCTTCTGCCAGTCGCTCCCGGCGACCACAGCTCTCCGCCCGACCACAGCTCTCCACCCGGCTACCTTCTACCCGACGCCGGTGACCAGCTCTCTGCCTGGAGCCCTTCTGCTCGACGACCAGCCCTCCGCCCACTGCCTGGACGCTTCCCTCTTCTCATAGGCACGGCCATTATCAGGTTTTTCCCTAACCTTCCCCCCTATTCTTGCTTTTCCTGTATCACAGGCACACCCATTAATCCTATGGCTGTGGTTGTGTGCAATTTTTCTTCAGTGTTATTGTGGTACAGAGTTGCTATGCGATTTATTTATTTGAACAACATTATTTGAGGTGCACTGTCTTCTTGTTTATTAGACACCCAATCTTATTGTGGCTCTCCAATTTGCAAGCATGTCTCTGATTCACATTAATATTACCATGTTGTATATGGTTTTGATAAGAAAAATGCATAGATTGTGAATAAAATATACTTAAAGCTCTATTATTCTTCTTGTTACAAAGGTATAGTTAGTACATGAATATTAGATGATATTCAAGAAAACCCTAGTTTGATGAGCATGTTGTTAATCATGTTAATTATGATTCTTTTATTTATTCTGATGTCAGTATATAATTATGTGATCCCAACATCTTAAATTGAATTAGAATGATTTCAATGAATTATAGGGTTTTAAAGTTGATAATCATGTACGTACATGCGGAAATAGGGTTATTAAACCAATAGTTATAACATAGTATGATCTTAATTTGATTTGTATGTTAATAATAACATAGTATGTTAAATATGATGATTAGGGCTACATATAATGTCTAGTAAAGATTCCTAGACTTTTTGTCATTAGGGTAATTTTTTTAAGGTTAGTCTGTCTACTAGAGATTGCATGTTTGAAACTATTTATTTCTTGATTTATTATTTAATAATGCTCTATAGATTAGGATTAACCATATTGCATGTAGTTTATACACATTTATTATATATAAGAATGACAACACATGAATTTGTTGGTCTAGAAACTCGTCCAAGATTTACTCATTAGGAGTAAATCTTGGATAGCCCCCAATTTGGGACTGTTCTTGAACATCTAATCTCACTTAGGATGTAAGTGTATAATGTGTATTGAATTTTCAAGAAAATTTCGGTAGCATTTCCCTATTTGTTCTCTAAGTACATATGTACTTAGAGAACAGTGGGGAAATGCTGCCGAAATTTCCTTGAAAATCCAATACACATTATACACTTACTAGTGAGATTAGGTGTTCAAGAATGCGATAGGTGGTACACATTTGTTATATATAAGAATGACAGCACATGGGATGTCCATTCGCAATCGTTGCACCCATGTGAATGTGTACTTTACAATGTGAACTTTAAAATTCGTGTTACTTTACAATGTGAAATTTATAATTTGAATGTGAACTTTCAGATGGCTGATCAGGACCATGCTGATGATCGTCGTGAGGGTGAGGATGTTCTTGCACCGCCTGACAATGTAAGTTTTAAGAATATATCCCTAAGGTTTCTATCTATATGTTCATTTATAATTATATTATGTAAGTGTGTTTTTTATCAAATTTTAGGTTGGTGATGTACCCCCTGAAGAAATTACAGCACTTGATGAGCAGAAAAAGAAAATTGAGAAAGTGAGGGGCATCACAATGATGAACAAGTTAATACAGCAAAGGGGCAATGGACCCAAATTGGCTGTAGATTTCGATCAGGCAGGAAATCCATATGGAGTGAACCGCAACTCATTTTTTTCATATCTTGGGGTTCTTACTCGCAGCCATTACATTCCTATCCTAGAATCATGGCATAGAGTTCCTAAGGGGAAGAAAGACCACATATGGAAGGAACTATGCGTGAGTTATTATTATTTGTAATTCTATTTGTGTAGATTACTAATTTTTAGGATACTAGTTAATAGAAATTCTATTTTAATTTGCAGAGCATATTTGATTTGGATGAAAAGTTGCATCATAAATGTGTGATGCAACATTGTGGGAGGGTCCTAAGGTACTATAGGACCAATCTCACCCGAGATTACATACGCGATGCTGAGAATAGGTTCTTGATTTATTCCAATTCTAGACATTGATCACTATTTCACTAACTCTACACTAATAATTTTTGTTTGTATTCTCTTTGAAAAATAAATATAGGAAGAAGGAAGCTACACAGCAATGGAACTACTTGGACCCCAAAGAATGGGAGGAGTTTGTTACCCAAAGAAAAACAAATGAATTCAAGGTATTAAGTGCCACTCCCAATTTAATTAATATATGTTTTTATGTATTCACCTATTCAAGATTGACCTTTAGTGTTACTAACCAAATCAATTTGCTAACTAACTAGGCTATTAGTGATGCTCAACGAGCAAGGTGTGCACTGAATGTGCACGACCACACAATGGGTCCAAGAGGATATGCAGGCATTTGCCAAAGACTACAGGTTGAGTCTACTCAGCCAACTGCTACTCAAGAGACTGCAAAGTCCTCTACTGCTGCTCCCGCACCTCTGCCTCATCATGTTATGTGGATAGCTGGGAGGAAAAATAAGAAGGGAGAGATATTGAAGCCCGCATCCGCTGAGGCGGCTGCAAAAATGGTAAAAATCAAACTCCTAGAGCAATCTATCGATATTGATTATTGTTATGTTTACTTACGAATTTTTGTTGATGGTACTTAGCGGGAGCTGCACGAGCAGAGGAAGGAAGGCAAGTTCATCCCTCGGGGCACAAGGGATGAACTGACAGTTGCTCTGGGTAACCCAGAGCATCCTGGACGTGTAAGGGGTGCAGGCGCTGGTGTGGGCATAAAATTGTTCTTTGGGCCATCCCAGCGTAAACTTGTCCCAAAAGTGGGACTTTCACAAGCTGAGGTAACTTATTCTTATTTTAGAACGTTATTGTGAAAGGGAATTCAATAATCAGAAACTAGCATTTCTTTTATCCATGTATAGGTAGATTCCTTAATTGATAGGAGAGTCGAGGAAGTAGTTGATAAAAGACTCCAGGAAGCATTTAACAAGTGGCAGGTGTCTCAGACTGCCACTCAGACAGTACCTGTGGCGAACCTCTCTTCTCCTACTCCTCGTACTGTAGAGGTTGGGAGTAATCCTATAGACCCACCTAGCACGTCCTCTTTAAGTATTTTTATGGCATATATAATAGCTAGTCTGTTCGAGATGATATGTTTGTGTATATATGCATATAAAATTCTTTACGTAAATTTGTAGGGGTTGAAGCCATGTCGACTACAAAGTGAAGGATATATTGTTGCAGATGCATCGACTTACCCACCCCTTAAAGGGTGCAAGTTTCATGGGAGTCCAGTACCAGATGGCATGGTACGTGTGAGCCCGATACATATACTCCCTGGCTGGACGAATCTTGCACTGCCTCATGCACACCCAGATGCTGAAACACTTGGTGAGGCAGTAGGCGGAGTGATACTGTGGCCTGAAGCAGATGTCCTCTATACTGAATTGTATGATAAATTTTCATTACTTTAATTTATTAGTGTGTATATATATATGAGTTAATTGATATGAAATTATATATACCGGTCAAAAAGATGAGACCCGCTACATCTTGGCCTCCACCTCCTCGACTACCAAGTTGGCTTTCAGGGGACCGACACACCTTGATAGGTCCTAATTGTAGGAGTGTGGCAGTATGGATCGGCGAACATAATCCAAATTGCCCTATAAATGTTACAGTTCTGGAGACTGTTGTAGGTAAATCATACGCTAACAATCTATTTATACAAGTTTAGCATACGTATTAATGCATACGTAATAGAAGTTATGGATATGTATTAATGCAGGTCAAACATTCAGAAACAACATATTTATACAAGATATTATGGAGTTGTTTAGTTATGAATGGCTGAACACATCTATGATAGAGTTGTGGATATGGTAAGATTAATGCATATGGCAATCTGGTTTATACATCCATATACCTTGTTTTATATATGACAATCTAGTTTCTTATATATTAATGCGTACGTAATACATGTTTTGCAGCCACTTACACAAGACATGTATAGATTTTAGGTTTTCCCATGTGGGATTTTTGGTTCCATCTTTGATTAGTCTTGTAGATACAGACCCGTCTTCAGTTACTTCATACTGCTGTGATGCTTTTGAATATTTTGGTAAAAATAATAAGACGGTGATAATAGCTCCATTCAATGTCGGGTAAGTTTACTTTGCTTGTAATTTAGACTTAAGCAAATTACATTTTTATTACGGATATTGAGTTATTAATTTTCTACTTTCTTACCTGTAGTGTTAAGCATTGAAAGTTATTAGTTATTTTCCCCAAGACATTCACCGTCTATTATCTAGATCCTGCGGGGAGTGAGTTGGATGTATTATATGGACATGAAATTAAAAGGCCATTATTCTCGTGAGAAATATTTTATGTTTTTATATCTGTTAACATCTATTACTGCATTACTATTTAATTATGCAATTTAATGCGTTACATTAACATATATAGGGATTTACAAGAGTACAAAAAAGCTGGAGGAAAGGTCCCCAGAAAAAAAAATCTGACACTCATTTGGGAGAATGTAAAAGTAATTTCCTGACTCCAATGTATATATTATTTATGTGAACTGTTCTTATTTGTATTTTTGAATATTTTGTATGTTTCAATTTATAGTGTGCTACACAAGACAACGGCTGGGCATGTGCATACTATGTGATGCGATTTATGGGCCTAATCATCAAACATGTCGTATTGGAAATCGATAACATACAAAAGGTATTATACATAGTCTCGTTAGATAATATGAAATATATGAATCTTATTATATATTATTATAATTATGTATGTACGTCATTCTCTTTGTAGGTCTTTAAAATTGAGGACTTCAACACAGGTGCAAAGCGTTTCGATGTACATGCTCCCTATACGAGAGATGAATTAGATGTTGTAAGAGAAGATTGGGAAAAAGCCCTGCAAAGAGTGGGAATTTTTCAATATGATTTTGTTGACAATGATGACAATGATGAATAAAGAATAACTTTGTTCTCATAATTAATTTTGTGTGAATGTGAATGAATTTTTATGAATTGTCATATGTGTGTGAAAATCATCAATACATGAATGTTTCTACATGTGTCTGAATGTGAAAAGAGATGAAATAAATAGAACTGCAGGTTGCTACTGGTTTCTACATGTGTGTGATGAAAAATTAATATGAATTAAATGTTCTTATACATGAGTGTGAATCACATATATAATATTGTTCATCATGTTAATTTTGCATGTTTGTGGCCTGTTGTTGGCTAATATCAATGGATATCGTAAAACCTACAGTTCATAACTGAATTGTATGTTTCTCATCCTACGACCAGCCACAGCATGTCTACAGACTGATCCAGAAAAAAAACATACAATAGGTGTCAGTTATTTGTATGAAACCGACGACATATTCTTATAGTGTCGGTTGCCATACTAGTAACCGACGTCGATTTCCCTAATGAGGTCAGACACCATGGTCGTGTTGGCCAGCACGGCCGTGTCAGCAGACCAGACATAAAATAGGTGTCGCATATTTGTATACACCCGACGACATATATTTACAGTGTCGGTTGCCCTACTAGTAACCGACGTCGATTTCCCTAGAGGCCAGACACCACGGCCGTACTGGTCAGCACAGCCGTGGCAGCGGGTGATATGGCGTCGGTAATCACTAATAAACTGACGCAGATAGTGCCCCATATGGTGCCCTTTCTATGGCGCGAAGGTATATGGCGTCGGTTTCTAAGCTAATAACCGACGCCTATACCCCCTGCTGGCGCGTTTTTGGTACATTTTCAGTGGCGCGCGAAGGGTTGTGGCGTCGGTTTGAGAACTGACACGTAACGGTTGGGCTTTTAGTGGCACCCACATAGGTTTCACTTAAAAACTGACACTAAAGGCCTTAAATAACCAACACTAAAGGCCGGTTATCTACTAGTGACACTCGGTCTAGAAAAGCACCTGACCGATGAAGATCCTTGGTGACCATGATGCTCCCTGCACGCCATACCCATACATGTAGGTGGTGGACTATTTTCTCCATGAAGGGAAGAAGGATCCTAAGCACAACATCTATAGTAGACTTGAGTGGGTAAAACCAAATGACCTTTGAAGATTCTCAGCAATCCAAAAGACCGACAACTCAACGATTGCTTAAAACCAAGCCCTAAGGTTTCCTTGGCGACCTAAAGGGGTTACATGCCTCATCGACCACCAAGGCCAAATGGTATAATTCAAACACCATCGACTACCAAAAATCATGGATCACAAGATCCTTGGTGACCGCCAAAACACAAGCTCATTGGTCAAACATACTTCAAGGTCAACCATCCACTTAGGGCATCCAAGCAAACCCTAAACTCAACATGAGGTGTCACCATATCAAACTAAGGTATAACATGGAACCCGAAAGCACCACTCTCTCCAACATGATGTCCAAATATTAGAGGCACAACAAGCATGTGAAAAATTGCAAGAAAAACCCTAAACATGGGTAAATTGCAATTTAGTCCAAAATAAGTAGATATATGCATAACTAGCTCAAACAACAACAAAACTAGGCCAAACTAAAAACATAGGTTCATCACATGTCATCAAAGCACGTAATGAGGTTTGATTAAGGTTTAAAACATCTAATTATGTGAAGCAAGTATGATCAACCAAAAGGCAAGGTTAGGGATCTTACATCTAGAATCCACAAAAATGGTTATCTCGACTCTTTTGATTTCTAATCAATAGAGACATGTGAGTCTTATTTGTTGGGCAATATGACCAAAACTCCCTTCACTAGAAATAGTGACAGGTCTAGTGCTCTATTAGGAATCATACATACCGATGTATGTGGCCCTTTTAGGACAAATGATAGAGGTGGTTATCAGTGCTTCATTACCTTTACTGATGACTTTAGTAGATATGGTTATGTTTACTTGATAAAACATAAGTCAGTAACTCTTGAAAAGATCAAGGATTTCATGAATAAAGTATAGAACCAACTTGGTAAAAGAATTAAGGAACTTCATTCTGATCAAGTTGGAGAATACTTAAGCCAAGATCTTAAGGACCTTCTGTGAGCCTGTGGTATTATATCACAATAGTGTATTAGAAAGTAAGAATCATACATTTCTAGATACGGAGCGATCAATGATAAGTTTAGCTGATCTTCTGACTTCCTTCTAGGGTTATGCTTTAGAAACTGTAGTGTTCACACTTAGTTGTGTACCTTCTAAATCATTTTAAAAGACACCATATGAGATATGGACTGGGAAGCATCCTAAGACATCTTTTATGAAGATTTGGGGATGTGAAACTTATGTTAAGAAATGTTTTCTTGAAAAGCTTGGCCCTAGATCATATAGATGTTATTTTTTTGGTTATCCAAAAGAAACCAACCGATACCACTTGTGTAATCCAACTGACAACAAAGTATTTGTTTCCAGGGATGCTGCATTTCTAGAAAAGGAATTCATTTATAAAGGAATCAGTGGGAGGAAAGTAGAACTCAAAGAGGTTCAAGACCAACAAGAAAATATTAAACTTGTAGAGGTATAAGAGGAACATAGAGAATCACAAACCATTGTGGAATCTCAAATTCCTGACATGACAGAGGAACCTCAAAGATCTAGTAGGACATGCCTTGATCCAAATAGATTTGGTTATTTACTGACTCAAGAAGGCGATGAGTCAATCATTGATGATGAGACAACTACCTACCTAGAAGTTGTTAAGGAACCAGAGTTAGATAAATGGCTTGAGTCCATGAGATCCAAGATGGAATCCATGTACACCAATAAGGTATGGACCTTGGTTGATCCACTTGAAGGGGTAAAACCCATATGGTTCTAGTGGGTCTTCAAGAAGAAGACCGACAGGGATGGTAATGTACAAACTTACAAAGGTTGACAAGTTGCAAAAGGTTTCAAACATGTTCAAGGTGTTGACTAGGATGAAAAAAAATTCTCCAATTGCCATGGTTAAGTCCATCAAGGTCATGCTTGCCATTGCATCTTATCATGCCTATGAGATTTGGCAGATGGATGTTAAAACTGTATTCCTTAATAGAATCTTCTTGAGGATGTGTACATGATACAACCTAAGGGTTTTATAAATCCAAAGGATGCAAATAAATTTTATAAGATACAATGGTAAATCTATGGATTGATGCAAGCATCTTGGAGATGGAATCTTTGATTTGACAAAACAGTCAAAGAGTTTGGTTTTAGTCAAAATGAAGATGAACCATGTGTTTACAAGAAGGTTAGTGGGAGCATGATTATATTCTTCATTTTGTATGTGGATAACAAACTATTGATGGTGAGTGACATCCCTACTTTACATATGGTAAAGACCTAGATAGAAAATACATTCTCAATGAAAGACTTAGGTAAATAATTCTATGTTCTAAAAATCAATATCTATAAAGATAGATCTAGAAGGCTTGTTGGACTAAGTCAGAGCATATACATTAACAAAGTGTTGAAGAGGTTTAGCATGGAGAACTCAAAGAGAGGCAACCTACCTATGTCTCATGGTATTACCATCTCTAGAGCTTAATCTCCCAATTCTTGTGAAGAAAGGGAGTGCACGAATAAAATTCCATGTGCTTATACAATTGGATCTATCATGTACGCAATGTTATGTTCTCGTTTATGTCTCATATGCCTTGACCTTGACGAGCACATATCAGTGTGATCCCAGTGAAGGTAACTAGACTACCATGAAGAACATCCTTAAGTACTTGAGAAGAACTAAGGATTAGTTCCTTGTCTATGGTGGATAGGAAGAGTTGGTGGGAAAGGATACATCGATGCAAGCATCCAAACTAACAAAGTTGATTACAGATTGAAGTCTAGATTTGTGTTTTGCCTCAATAATGGAGTTGTGAGCTAGAAGAGTTGCAAGCAAGAGACAGATGCAAATTCTACAATGAATGTCGAGTATATTGTTGCATCTAATGCAGCAAGGAGGTTGTTTGGATCAAGAAGTTCATCGCAGAACGTGGGGTGGTTCCAAGCATCAATGATGTAGTTGAGATGTATTGTGACAATAATGGAGTTATTACACTATCTAAGGAACCTATATGGCATCAACATTCCAAGCATATACAAAGGCAGTTCCATCTCATATGAGAAATTTCACAATGAGGAGATGTGAAGATTTGTAGAGTACCTACCAAGAGCAATGTGGTTGACCCCTTGACAAAAGAACTTTCGTAGTAGAAGCATGAAGGCCATGTTAGATCACTTGGGATTAATTTCATAGGTGATTAGCTCTAAGTGTAAGTGGGAGTCTGTTGGTATGTATGCCCAGAGAGCCAACCATATGATGATTTTAATGACATATCTTGTAAATTATTTGATTAATAATAAAGGCAATCTTCCAATTTATTATGTTTATTCGGTTATGAGATAATGATATCACATAATAAATGTCTAAAGAATGACATTACTCAATGACATATGTCTTCGGGTTGAGGACTTGAACAATGAGATCATACATATGTCAAGAGTGTATACATTCTTGTTATGTCCCTAGTTGGATGTTATTGTGGAAGGATAATATATAGTAATAAAACTTAATACTTAAGTGTGTGTTGATTGATGATGAATCTCATTAGTCATGATATGTGATATCAAACCAAGAACATAGATACTTGTTAGAGAATAGTTTATTACATAGACCCACCTTGAGAGTGATACATGGAAACCTTGATTGGTAGTCAATGTCATCTCTCATAGTGATGGTGGTGATTGTGATTATTAGACCTGAAATCACTACACTCATCACATGTCATTTAGTGTACATCCACTGTGATCCTAAATAAGGGTTGTCATAAAGGTGATGCTCAGGTGTACTGTGACACATGGGGATCAATGTGAGTGATGTAGATTGGATTTATCCCTCCTACAAGAGTTTGAAATGTTGGGTACTTGATAAGTGAGTCTGAGAAATGCATGACCATGCTAGTACGAGTCAATATGTAATATTGAGCTTACACATATCTTAGACAGTATGCTCTAGGTCAAGGAACATGGATTGAAAGTGAAAGAGGATGATGATTCCATGCCTCAAGTTTAATTCAGATATCAGAGATCCACTACTACAGAACCCGCCTTTGGCATCGGTTTTTTAACCCCCTTTGGCGACGGTTTTCAAGCGACGCCTATGTGGGCGCCGCTAAAGGTCGAACTCTTCGGCGTCGGTTTTCTAACCGACGCATATATGATATATAGGCGTCGGTTATATATAGTTGGCCGACATCTATAGGGTTCACGCCACAAAAAAGGGCACCAGACGACACGGCCGTGCTTCGCTGCACGGCCGCGTATAGTACTATAGGCGTTAGTTAACAACTGAACAACCGACGCCATACTCCCAGACGACACGACCGTGCTTCGCTGCAAGGCCGTGTTTAGTACTATAGGCATCAGTTTTATATGAATAAGTGACACCTTTTCCACCACGGTCGTGCTTTCCTGCACAGTCGGGTTGTTTGTCCTATTAGGTGTCGGTTTTTATCCAATAACCAACATTGTAGGCCTTTCATGACGGTGTTCTATAAATAATCGACGCCTATACTTTAATTTTTTTTTCTTATCAGTTTGCAGGCCTGCTGTGGCTGGTCAGCAGGATGAGAACCTGCAGTTCAATTTTCTGAACTGCAGGTTTACGATATCCATTGATATCAGCCTACAAATAGGCCACAAACCTGCAAAATCAACAAATATTTTTTCACACAAGTAGATACATTCAGACATCAATTCAATTCTCACATTCACACATGTAGAAACATTCAAATACATGTAGAAATATTCATACATGTATAAACATTCAGAAATATTCATTTACAAAATATCATTCAGTATCGCTATCAGCATCCCAATTATATCTTACAATCGCCACTGCTTGTATGGCTTTTGCCCATTCTTCTCTTACTTCATTTAATGCTTTCATCGTATATGGACCATGTACATTTTTTAAGCGTTTGCCTATAGTGTGGTCAGTTTTAAACACCTGCATAGAGAATGATGTATATATATAAGTAATAATATAAAAATAAGATTGATATATTTCATACTAACTAATGAGACTATATATAATACCTCATGTATGGTATTAATATCCAATGCGGCATGTCGGATAATCATCTGCATAAATCACATCACATAGTATGTGCATGCCCAGCCATTGTCTTGTGTAGCGCACTATAAATTGAAACATACAAAATATTAAAAAATACAACTAAGCACAGTTCACATAAATAATATATACATTGGAGTCGGGAACTTACTTTTACATTCTCCCAAATTATTGGCTGGTTCTTTCTCCTTGGGACATTTCCTCCAGCATTTTTGAATGCATCTAAATCCCTACATGTTAATGTAACATAGTAAATTGCATAATTAAATAGTAATGTAATAACATATGTTAACGGATATAAAAATGAAATATTTCTCACCAGAATAATGGCATTCTCAATATGTGTCCAATTTTAGTGTTCAATGTACTTCCCACAGGATCTAGATAATAAACAGTGAACGTTCCGTGGACAATAACTAGTAACTCCCAATGTCTACCGCTAGAGGTAAAAAAGTTAAAAATTAATAACTCAAAATGCACAATAAAAATGGAATTTTCTTAAGTCCAAATTATAAATAAAGTAAACTTACTTGACATTGAATGGAGCTATTATTATCGTCTTCTTTTACTGATCGAAAATTGTAAAAGCATCTATACAGTATTGTCGAACACTATCAGGGTCTTTAGCTACCATACTAATCAATGATGGAATCAAAAATCCCACATGATCAAATGCAAATTGTTTGCATTGATCTTCGATTAAGTAGCTACAAAACATGTATTACGTATGCATTGATATATAAGAAACCAGATCACCGGATCTTACACAAGGTATATGGATGTATAAACAAGATCTCACCTTATCCATGTCTCTATCATTGATGTATTCAACCAATCATACATAAACAACTCAATAATATCTTGTATAAATAAAGAGTTATCGTATGATTGACCTGCATAATCTGCTTCTAAAGAAACAATTATAGGGCAATGTATATTATGTGCCCGTAGCCAACATGCCATTCCCCTACAAGCAGGACCTAACGGGTATTTTAGGTCAGTTGGAACCCAACTTGGTAATGCAGGAAGTGGAGGTGGAGGCCTAGGTTCTTTGGGTATCTTCTTTTTAACCTGTATATATAATTTTAGATCAGTTGACCTCATATATACACATTAACAATCTAAAGTAATGTAAATTAATCTTACAATTTTAGTAGTGTAGACGACATCTGCTTTGGGCCACAATATCACACCGCCTTCTGCCTCACCAAGTGTATCAATATCTGGGTGGGCATATGGCAATGCAGCTTCCCTCCAATCGGGTAATACACATATCGGGCTCACACGAACATAGCCCTGCGGCATTGGAGTCCCATGAAACGTTGCCCCAGGAAGGGACTGGTAAGCCAGTGCCTTTGCAACAACATAGTCTTGCATTCTTAAGCAGCATGGCTTCAATGCCTACAAATTTACGTAAAGAATGTTATACATATATACATATCATCTTGAAAACATATCATCTTGAAAAGACTAGCTACAATGTCATAAAAAATACTTACAGCAGACGTGCTAGGCGATGGGTCTCCAGGATTACTCGCAGTCTGTGCATCAGGAGAAGAGTGGGTCGCCATAGGCTGATTGGAAGCCTAAGATGCCTGCCACCACACTATTTCTTCCTTTACCTTTTCAGCAACTATATCATTGACCTTCTTAGTAACTATATCCTCGACTCTCTTATTCTCCTATACATGGATAAAAGAAACATTAGCTTCTTATTATTGAATTCCCTTTTGCAGTAACATTCTAAAAAAAGAATAGGTTACCTCTTCTTGTGAAAGTCCCGCTCTGGGTTTACGTTGGGATGGCCCAAAGAATGCTTTGATGCCCACACCAGCGCCTGCACCCCTAACACGTCCAGGATGCTCTGGGTTACCCAGAGCAATTGTCAATTCATCCCTTATGCCCTGAGGGATGAACATGCCTTGTTTCCTCTGCTCGTGCAGCTCCCACTAATCACCATCAACAGAAATTGGTAAGTTAACACCACAAATAATCAATATTCAAACGATTTCTCTAAGAGTTGTATTTTACCATTTTTGTAGCCGCCTCAGCAGTTACGGGCTTCTTTATTTCACCCTTCTTGTTTTGCCTCCCAGCTATCCAGATATCATGGCGAGGCATGGATGTGGCAGACTCCTGAGTAGCAGCAAACTCCTGAGTAGCCGCAGACTCTGCCTATAGTCTTTGGCAAATGCTTGCATAGCCCTTTGGACCCATAGTGTGGTCATGCACATTCAGTGCACGCCTTGCTTTTTGCGCGTCACTGAGGGCCTAGTTAGTATGCACATTAATGATTTGGTTAGTATCACCTAATGTTAATCTTGAATAGGTGAATACAACGTATATTAATACACGCATAAATCCTTCCATATCAAGTCTTTCTTCGCCTGAGGAACTTTATGCCAATTATCATACTTAACACCACAATGGCTTCGAGTGACACACCCAAGATAGTTTACAAAATTATTGCGGTTCACTCCAATTGCATTTCCTCCATTATCAAACTCAACAACCAATTTGGATCCACTGCCACTCAGCGCTATTAACTTCTTCAATAGAGTGATGCCCCTTTTCTTATTAAGTGTTTGGTGATGCGCATCAAGTTGTTCAAGTGCTTCAGTGGGTACATATGCATCATCAACCTAAAATTTGACAAAAATAAACACACTGAATTTTCCCAAAATAGAAATATAGGATATATGACATAACTAGAAGATAATGAATTTTATAGAAAAACAGGATATGTTTTTAGAACTTACATTGGTATCCTCGCCATGCTCGTCATGGACAGCATGCCCATCATGGACTTCATGCTCATCATGGACATCATGCTCATCATGGTCAGCCATCTGAATATGTCATTAAAAAGGCAAACATTTAGCATTTGTATTAACTAGAAAAAGGCAAACATTTAGCATTTGTATTAACCACAAAAAGGCAAACATTTAGCATTTGTATTAACTAGAAAAAGGCAAACATTTAGCATTTGTATTAACCAGAAAAAGGCAAACATTTAGCATTTGTATTAACTAGCATTTGTAAGAAAATATAAACATACATGTCTCTAAAATTGTGATCTTTTATCAATTAACAATCCTTCATTGTGATCTCCGCGCACATATAAGTCATCATTAGCTTCAATATTTTGTGGAGTTGGCAACCCAACTGAGAATGGACTGGGGTCATCATACTTATCATAGTACTCTTCTTCATCTATAGGATCTTCAATTAACTGTCTTTTACCATGAAGAACAACCGACCATTTATCATTTGCAGGATCATCAATATAGAATATTTGTTTCGCCTGTGATGCCAATATGAATGGTTCACCCTTCTCGCCAATCTTTTCAAAGTTCACCAAAGTGAAACCCAATTCATCCACTATAACTCCTTTGGTGTTATCAACCCAATTACATTTAAAGAGAGGAATTCTAAAATCTATGTAGTCAAACTCCCATATGTCTTCAATGACACCGTAATATGACATTTTAGCTTCACGTGGACTCTTACCCTTTGCACTTACAAAATACATAGCCGACGCTTGAAGAGTGACCCCACTGTTTTAGACGACACTCTTATCATCTTGGTGCTTTGTGTAATATTTGAACCCATTAATGTCAAACCCTTCATAAGACATAACATTCGGTTTTGGTTTAAAGGTGAGGCATTTGATAGTTTCTGTAATATCATTTGGTGTTTGAGATAGTTGATGTAAGACTTTATCTTCAAACCACTTAGTAAAAGTCTTATTATGCTCTCTAGCAAGCCACATTGAACTTGCTCGAGGATGTTGTCTCTTGATGAAATTGGTATGTTCCTCGATATAAACACTCACTTCGTCCATGTTGTGTAAAATATACAAGTGAGCTTGTTCCAACTGCTCACGGCTGATTACTTTCACCCGTGATCCCAAAATTCCTTTGCCCTCCTCAATATTCTTGTCATTAACAGGAGTGTTATTACCACTCAAAAAGTCATTGCAAAAATCCATAACCTCTCTCGCCACATAACCTTCAATAATACTCCCTTCAGGCCGATAACGATTTCGAACATCACCTTTAAAAATGCTCATGTATCGTTCAAAGGGATACATCCAATGCAAGAAAACTAGTCCCAACATTTTCACTTCCCTAGTCATGTGAACAACAAGATGTACCATGATATCAAAGAATGAAGGAGGGAAATACATCTCAAGCTGACATAGGGTAACAACCACTTCTCTTTGCAAATTATCGAGAGTATCAGGGTCAATAACTTTGCTGCATAGACTGTTGAAAAAGAAACAAAGTCTGGTGATTGCAAACCTTACATGCTTCGGCAATATAGATCGAATTGCCACGGGCAATATTTGTTGCATTAGAGTGTGACAATCATGAGATTTAAGACCTATCAACTTTAGATCTTTCATTGATACCAATCTACAGATGTTGGATGAGTAACCATGTGGCACCTTAACATTTACCAAGCATTCACAAAAAGCTTTCTTCTCCTTTCCAGACAACGTGTAACAAGCGGGAGGTAAGTATGTTCTTTTATTACCCATTTCACGTAATTCTGTTAATTCTGACCTTATTCCCATTTCACGTAGGTCCAGTCTGGATTTTATCCCATCTTTAGTCTTACCTGGTATATTTAACAGAGTACCAATGACGCTATCACAGACATTTTTCTCAACGTGCATTACATCGATACAATGCATGACTGTCAAAGAACTCCAATAAGGAAAATCCCAAAATATTGACTTCTTCTTGAATGAAGAATTGTCACTCCGTGTGGCCATACTACATTGTGATTTCTTACCAAATTCATTGACAATGTCTTTTACTCTTTCATAAACAACATCCCCTGGTATAGGTTTAGGTGCACTCTGTTCATCATTCCATCCATTGAATGCTTTGCGCTTCCTACGATACAGATGGAATTTTGAAAGAAACCTTCGATGACCAAGATATACAGTCTCTCCGCCATGTTTTAGTCTTATTGAATCAGTGTTTTCTTCACATATAGGACACACTTTAGCTCCTTTGACACTATATCCAGACAAATTCCCATATGCTGGAAAGTCATTAATAGTGCAAAACAACATAGCGTGCAAACAAAATGTCTCCCTTCCTAAAGCATCATAGGTCATCACACCTTCAGCCCAAAGTTTCTTTAAGTCATCAATCAGAGGTTCAAGATAAACATCGATATCATTTATGGATTGTTTAGGGCCCGATATCAACAATGACAACATAACGTACTTATTTTTCATACACAGCCAAGGAGGAAGATTGTATATAACAAGCATGACTGGCCAAGTGCTATGTTGGCTGCTAAATGTCCCGTACGGATTCATCCCATCTGTACAAAGCCCAAGTCTTAGATTCCTATCTTCTTCACTAAATTTGGGGTACAATAGATCAATCTTCTTCCACTGTGGGGAATCAGACGCATGTCATAGGATCCCATCATTATTTTTCTTAACATCTGCATGGCACCTAAAATTCTTCGCATCTTTCGGATTTGCAAACAAGCGTTGAAACTGTGATATTATAGGTAGATACCACAACACCTTGGCAGGAGAACCAGTTTTGGACTCCCCCGAAGTCGTCAATTTATACCGTGACGCACCACATTTTGGACAATCTTTCAAATCTACATAGTCCTTTTGAAATAATACACAATCATTCGGGCATGCGTGTATCTTCTTGGCCTCCATTCCTATTGAGCACAACATTTTCTTTACCCGGTATGTTGAGATTGGCAGCTCATTTCCTTTAGGAAGCATTTCTTTCAACGAAGTCAATAATTCAGTGAAGCTTTTGTCGCTCCATCTATTGTTAGCTTTCAACTTATACAATCTCAACACAGCGCTAAGCTTAGTAAACTTAGCACAACATGTGTATAATGGTATCTCAACATCATGCACAATGTTTCTAAAGATAGGAGGTGGATCGGTGTGCTCTACCCTACAACTATCCAACATCGCATCAACGATGTCTACTGGAACTGGTTCGTTCACATCTACGTCATCGGAGGAAATTTCTTCTTCCACCCAAGCACTGCTATCAACATCTACTGGTTTCGAGTTTGAAATCTCTCCATGCCAGTTCCATTCTGTATAGCCTTATACAATCCCGTTGCACATGACATGACTTTTGATTTCCTCACCAGTGTTGACTTTCAAGTTGTTACCGCAATGCCTACATGGACAGCAGAACCTATCTGTAGGTTTTTTCCTATGTTCCTCGGCAAATCTAACAAACTGATCAAGACCAGATATAAACTCTGGGGTGCAGCAATTGCGAATGGACATCCATGATCTATCCATTCTATGATCAAAGAGAAACCAAGTATATATTAGGACAAGATTAGGGTATACACTTACATCTTATCCAAGATTTACTCCAACAAACACATGTGATGTCATTCTTATATATAATAAATGTGTACCACCTATCCCATCCTTGAACACCTAATCTCACTAGTAAGTGTATAATGTGTATTGGGTTTTCAAGAAAATTTCGGCAGTATTTCCCCACTGTTCTCTAAGTACATATGTACTTAGAGAACAAACGGGGAAATGCTACTGAAATTTTCTCAAAAACCCAATACACGTTATACACTTACATCCTAAGTGAGATTAGGTGTTCAAGAACAGTCCCAAACCGGGGACTATCCAAGATTTACTCCTAATTAATAAATCTTGGACGGGTTTCTAGGCCAAAAAACACAATAATAGATATCTACAATGAAGCCGGACTCCATACAAACAGTATATAATTTAGTGATTGTTCATTCTAATTTATACCAATGTACAAGTAATATAAAGAACAATGATTGTTCACTTTGTAGGCCAAAAAACACATGTGATGTCATTCTTATATATAATAAATGTGTACCACGTATCTCATCCTTGAACGCCTAATCTCACTAGTAAGTGTATAATGTGTATTGGGTTTTCAAGAAAATTTCGGCAGCATTTCCCCGCTTTTCTCTAAGTACATATGTACTTAGAGAACAAACGAGGAAATGCTACCGAAGTTTCTCGAAAACCCAATACATATTATACACTTACATCCTAAGTGAGATTAGGTGTTCAAGAACAGTCCCAAACCGGGGACTATCCAAGATTTACTCCTAATGAGTAAATCTTGGACGGGTTTCTAGGCCAAGAAACACAATAATAGATATGTACATGTTAGGGTTTCATCACAATTTATGTTAGGGTTTCATCAATGTTAGGGTTTAATCAAATCAAATTAGGATGCTAGAATGGACAAGTTTAAATCTTATTTCAACATGCATCAAAATTTACTGAATTAGGTCAAGCATTAGGATTATAAGCACAAATATATGCAAGCAAAAGATTTTTTTCGTATCCTAGAATTTACATAAAGCATTACATATACATTTGTTCATATCCTTACCAATAGAAAACACGGCCGTGGATGTGTTGGCCTACCACGGCCGTGTTGGGCCAACATAGCCACAGCCGTGTTTGATGCATGTAGGTAAAAAGATAGGGAGAAAGGCTACGGCTAATACCTGGAGAGTAGACCGAAGCTAGGCGGCGCGGCGGGCGTGAGCAGGGAGGAAGGAGCGGGTGGCGTCAGTGATGCAGGACGAAGCTAGGGCGGTGGCGACGCAGGATGAAGCTAGGTGGCGGGCGACGGCGGCGACGCAGAGTAGCAGCACCGTCGGCGGCGACAGCGAGGCGAGGCGAGGAAGCACATGCAGCGTCGGCGACGGCGAGAACCAACAGGCAGCTAGTGGGCGATCGAGCAGCAGCTAGCGGGCGATGAAGACAATGAAACAGGTGCGATCGATCGTGGGTCTATTAAGTTCGTAAAGGCGTCGGTTATCAAATACAAACGACACCTAAAGTCTTCGGCGTCGGTTGATAGTAAAACACTGACGCCCAACTAGACAACCTTTACACTAAATTTTTTGGCGGGAACCATTATCAGCGTCGGTTATCGAAGGATAACTGACACTGAAAGTGGGACTTTTCATGCAAATTTTCATTTTAAATAGGCGTCGGTGAATTGTTAAAAAACCGACGTTGTAGGTGACCTAAAATGTTTTCGCTCAAAAATTGGATTTCACGGGCGATTTTAGGCGTCGGTCTGTTATATCCAGTCGACGTTGAATACAAAGCGGTACCCGTGTCTGGCTGGTCTTCGAATATAGACGTCAGTTTGCATAAATAACCGATGTCTAATATTATAGGCGTCGGTTTTCCAAAATAACTGACGCCCAGAAAAGCAACACTGAACGTTGTTTCTGTAGTAGAGATAGAGGAACTATACAGTCACTACAACACCAATAAAAAATTGTAGGTTAAGTTGTTCTCCAACTTCTCAAATTACTTGGGTAGAAATGAAGTCTTGCTAGATATCAATCGTTTCTTGTGAAATGATTATATGATATGAATATCATTTCCAATGTAATGTAGAGCCTACTGGGTCACACACACAGGGTGTATGAGAATAGGAGTATAATTGTGGTTGTGATTGGAAATATTCTAAATCAAACTAATTACTAAAGCATTTAGGTAATCTACTATAATAACATTGGAATATAATCTGAGTAAATTGGTTAAAAAAAATTAAGCCAATTAATTATATTTAGTTGTCAAGTTGGTTGGCTATTTCCAAGAAAATGAGTAGAGTCAGATGGAAAAGTTAGTTAATCAATTAATATGATTAATTGATTTATCAATTGACTTCAAAATATTCTTTTAATAGTCCATGAGCTGTTCATTTTAAATGCAAACCTTAGTCTTTTTTTACCTAGGGATTTTGAGAAACTCTTCTTCCTTTCTACTGCTATTTATAGGGGCATGAAAGTTGGATTTTATAGATTCCCAAGGAGACACTCTCTTGTACGTGAACCCTAGCCATCATCTTTCCCAAGTGAGAGAGAAGGAGAGCAACTAATGCAAGAACGTCATCCAATAGAAGGATACTCCTTCCCACTGGCTTTAGAAGCACGACATAGAGTTTGAGTCCATCTTTGTGGAAAAACTAGAGATGTAGACACTTAATTGAATGCATTTGGAGGATGGACAAGGATCGTTTGAGCATGTGAGGAGCGACACACATCACCGTTCAAAGTGATGTTGTCATACTTGCTCTGTGATGAGGTATATCCCAGGTAACCTCTTTCTGAATATGTTGTTGTCGACGAGATTTGCTTGTAGGATATGTGTGGAAAATAAAAAAAAATTATTGCTTCTTTTACCCTACTGCCTCCACAAAACCCAACAGGAGGAGATACACTACTAGAATGGGTCTCGGAAAACAATATAAATTATAAAAATCTAAGAAAATAAATCATAGAAAAAGACTAAAAAATAATAAAATAAGACTAAAGAAATTATGGGACAAATCTAAAATTATGAACAAGCTAAGGAATTATGACACAATATTTAAATTATGGAACAAACTAAAAATTATAAAACCAAACTAAAATTATAAATAGAAAAGAAGATAAATACTATATATACAAGTGATAGATTTGAAAAACAACGTGTGTCGTCCCCGACAACGGTGCCAAATTTGATGTGTGTCATTTGCACACCAAATCACTAGGAAAAGTCCTAGAGTTTAACCTTTTAAAGAGGTGGTCAACTCATTGCAAGAAATGAGTCAACCTATTGGTAGTAAGGTATTGAACCAAGAGATGGAGGGAAAAGATGGTTGAATCCAAAATCGATCGCAAGAACAAGAAAGAAAATCTAGTTCGTTGAGAGTTAGGTTATGCTAAGAACAAAATCAAATAGCAGAAATAAATTTTTAAGACTAAATGATAAAAGACACTAGGGGTCCAAGGAATCACCGTCAATAGCCATTCTTTTACTCAACAAATCAACTCTTTAGTTGTAATAATCAAATCGGGACCATCTGGTGCATCCTTTCATAGCATAATCACATATGGGTTGGACTTCTCGTAAACCCATTAATTCCGACATTTGTGGATCCTCGTCCAATCGTCCAATATGTTACTTTTTGAGATCTCATCCAGAGACATGTGATTCTCATTCGAAATTTGAACCCATGGTTGAGGTGATCACAACTATAACAAACAAGTCAAATGGATAGAGGGATCATAATCTAAATCAGGTGATCACATCAAAAGATCATGAGTTTGTTCTTGTGGGAATCTGAGATCTCGACACCCCCACAAAAATATAACCATTGTACCAGAAGAACAAGTACGAGATCAGTGAGATAAAAAGATAAGAATTGCAATTAAGGGATTATGGGTTCCTTCTTGTAGAGATCTGCAATCACATCACTCCCGAAGACATATCAATTAACCGACGATCAAGGCATAAATGAAAGAAAAATTATTCTTTTACTAAAACAATGGAGTTGATTACATCGAATAAGAACATGTTATGGGGCTAGTCCCCATGCCTCATAAGGGAATTACTCAAACATAATGTAAAAGAACAACATTAAAAATTAGATAACAAGACATAAAACAAGTAATGCATTTTACTTGTATAGTCCTCCCTCTTTTTTAAGAGAGAAAAGAGGAGAAAAAATCTTATAAATGAGACTTTATGGTGGTGGCGGCCACTGGATCAACTTTGACTGAGGTCTGACTACTATAATGGCCTTCTTAATTTGAATTTTGACTGGATCTGGGTGTGAAATGATGATTTCTTATCTGAAATGGATAGTTGGTGATCTAAACCCGATGATTTTGATTAGAACTGAGTGGTTCTGATCTAAACTAGGTAATTCATATATGAACCAAGTGGACCATTAGATTGGATATGGGTAGATTTGAAGCTTCTAACTCTTAGTCTTTTTGAGCTTTAATTGGATTCCAAAAATATAGAGATTTCTTTCATTTTACCTTCTTTGACCAATTGACTATATTAATGGCATGAGTCGATAAATCCTAGAATGGATTTTGGCGGTGGTGATTTGACTAAGGCTGGGCACAAAATGATCGATTCATATCTGAACCTGGGGGTTTGTGATCTGAACTGGGCAATTCATATCTGAATCGGGTGGTTTGTGACCTGAATCAGGAGGTCTGTATTAGAATCAGGCAGTTCGTGATATTGGCTCTGGGTAGATTTGGCTATTTTCTAGTGAAAGTCAGTCAAAACTAGTGAAAACTCTAAATAGAAGGGATAAAAGATAAACTAAAAATATTCATGTTAAAACTATTCAAAGACCAATAAATTATTGTCAATTGAATATTAATATATGTAAATAAAGTTAATGAGTTTGCACTCATCAGCATATAATAGAGTCAAGGTTCACGGGAGAAAGAATTTGGAAAGATGGCTCATGGGTGTTTATCTAGTGCCATACATCATTAGTTTTGCAATGAAAACTATCACTAAAATCAAATGAAAATTGGATTTTAAATCAAGAAACATTCAATGTTACATATACCAAAAATAAAATTGTGATTCATTTCGCATGATCTCAGAATGCAAATCATGATGATAATGTGTAAATGAAAAAGATCAAGCGATTTCATCCGCATACTGCCCCTGGTCAAATGCTTTATGTGGTGGAGTTTAGGAAGAAATGAGGGCTTAAAATCATCTTTGTTTGTGTTGTGCCAACCTTATCACTTAAATGAAAAGCTAGAACGAAATTGTAGTCTTAGGGTGGTCACCCTAGCCTAGTACTAGAACCAAAGGGAAATTTTTTGGCAGGAACATTTTGAGTTTGGGTTTCCTGATGCCAATCTGAAATATAAGAAAAGTGATATCATGGCACATCAACATCCAATGACGTCCAACATCACTTTCCTTCTGCTAACGAATGCTAAATGTTGTTATGTGGGTTTTGGAGTGGTATTTCATGTCGGGGTAAATGTCTCTATAGCTTAAAAATATACTAGTGTATTTTTAGCACCTAGGTTTTTTAACTTAATCTTTTCTTAAAAAGTATGTTTCTTTATAAACTAGATTCCTAGTTTGGGCATTTGAATATCACATTCTTGACCTCTTACCACACCAAAATGTTTCTCACTTGTCAACAACATTCTAGTTCTAAAATATTTTCCTTTGTGAAAAGGCAACATGCACTATTCATTCTGGTTCCTAAATGTTTGATAAAAATAAAAAGTAACCAAGATCATCATGAAAAAGTCCTTCAATATTTCCAACAATTTTTACCTTTCTTCTTCTTTATGAAAGAGAAATAAGAAAAATTTTATTTCAGTTAACACGATCCAACTGTTCCAACCTTTTGATAAAAAATTTGATATTTCTAATAATAATATCTATCAATTCTAAATTTAAGAGGTGTCTATTTTTACAAGAGGTGGTATATATAGGCCATTTCCTTTAAAATATCTCAAACCTACTCAAGATTATTTTTTCCTTCAAGAAAAGTTCAAATTTCAAGTTGTTTCTAGTTCTTCTTTATTGGGAAAGGTATGGCTCGTGCTTTTTTCTATGTTTAATCTCGATAACTTCTCATCAAACTTAATACACATAATATGTGTTCCTATTCTACTAGGAATATGGAAAGGATTTAGATCGCTTTCTCTCTACATGCATGTAAATACTTCAATTTATTGTCATTTCATTATGGGTATATATAATTCCTTTCAAGTGGTTTTAACTTATGAATGTTGAGATAGAAAAAGCTCAAATCTTTACCTTCTTCTTTGATATCCCTCCTAAATGATTTGATTCTTATATCTGGGACTGTGGTTCAAACCTACTCTTAAAATGTTATTTACAAAACCTTCCAAAAAAATGTTTCTACATTCATTATGCATAGAGCTTGATCCAAGAATAGTATTGAATACCTCCAAGTATATAAGTACCTTTCAAATGATATGTAATAAGATGGAAACTTACAACAAATTCAATAGATTAACTATTATCTATATAGTTGAAATTTGTTCACGTATCCTCTCGGTTGTTTCTGTATTAGAGTTTAACTAAAGAATAGGAATATATGTGCTTCCAATAGTTGTAGACGTGTTCAATATTCTTTCTATGAAGTTTCCTTATCATGTTATATGGACATCCATACATGAGGGTAACTAACTCATCAAATGATCATGTTGATTCAATAACCATACGTATATGATTTACAAGAATAGTAAATTTACCTATATCTCTTCCATATTTATCCGTATATATATATATATATATATATATATATATATATATATATATATATATATATATATATATATATATATATATATATATATATATATATATATATATATATATATATATGTATGTGTGTGTGTGTGTGTATTAATGGTAACATGGGAAATATCGATTATGGTTAGCAATAATAGTTGAAAGTTGGTAAACTTTACACCTCATGTACCCCAATAATAGAGGGAATATGTATTTTGACTTTCCATTTATCCTTACTTTTTATCTTTTGACCACATATTTCCCTAAAATACCACCTATAAGTATTGCTCTTTTGATAAACAATGAAATAACATGGTTCTTACAATTCTATAATGACATGTTGCTAGTTAGACTGCTCACCCGCATCATTCACATAAATTTCTTTTCCCTAGTTATTAGTTAATTTTTGCATTCTTTTGTTCTTAGATTCTTTAGAAGCATTAGCATGTATCCTCTTGAGGTTTAAGATAGGGTCATTAATGGAGTTTCATTAATACATGTCATTTTCTATTGAAGACTTCTAAGAGGTAGCCTTGAGCCCAATAGAAACATCAAAGTTATTATCAAATTTTCAAGAATTTTGATTTTTGAACATGATATTGTCTCACTCCATGTCAATTTATTTTGTGGCTCCTCTATGAAACATTATTCTTTCTTCCTTCTTCACTCCTCTCATGACCCCTACATCCACACAATTCTTTTCTTTATAAATAAGACATCGACTAGACACAATGTTCTTTCTTCATTGTGTCCTGTGTTTGTCGCTTGATCATCATGTAAGTTCTTTTGTCAAACTTTTAGAGAACATTTATTTAATAAACCAAAGACTAGCTCCCTCTTCACTTCTTCTCTATTAATTTCTTCTTGGAGGTACAGTGACCCATCCTCGATAACTTCACGTAACTTCATTCTTGTTGTTGTACTCTTTTGGTTCAGCATACTCTTCTACAACATTTAGCTCTGCAACTTAGTGTCTTCTTTGAAGGGTCAGACAAGGATGTCCAACCTTACCACATGAAGAACAAACCTGTGGAAGGTTATCAAACATCAAAAGGATATAGCAAATGTCAGTCTTCACTTCAGGTAGAAACTAATTTTTCATATGAATTTCAACTGGTGATATTGAAAACATTTCTCCCTTATTTTTTTAATGATGTCATCAATCATGATGTGTGTTACAATCAGATTCCCTATCACCTCTAGAATGTTACTAAAATTTTAAGTATGGGTCACACATCCATATAATTGTACTGTGATTCCTAGGTCCAATTGAATCAAACTCCGGACACAAAATCCTTATTGTGAGGTGTCACTTAGAATGGCTTGTGATTTATATAATATATGTATGAGAACACTAGCATAATCTACATTAATAGAAAATTGGATCACAAGGAATTCTTCATTTGGACCCACTATGATGGGCAACACAAATGGACGAGACAACTTACTGAAATTGTTTGAAAGATGAATATGAGTGACTACCTGCTACATGTTTGATTTGAACATATGAAACCCCATACAAAATATAGAAATATAGGATGATCTATCTTCCATCATAATCATGACATTTTTCCTCAGTTTGAAATATAGGTTTGTTTTCCCATCAACAACTTCAATGAGGTTTGCATATATTCAATGTCTTTGAACATGGGTTGTGATTTGATTTTAAAGTTTTGACTCTGATCTAGTGTTGCCTCCTACAAATTTCCATTTGTGGTGATTGTATGTCGCCTTTCCAATCACCCTTGTGATAGCTACGCAGGGGGCTGAAATTAGTGGAATCTCACCACTTCAGGACACATATTGCAGAAATTAGCATTTGAAACTATTACATACATGTTATGTATGGAGTCATTTTGGACCTAGACAATATATCAAAAACGAATATGCATATAGATAATTGATTTACAGTGATAGACGAATATAGGTTCTTTTATTGATATGAAGCGTGCATGCGACGTGCTCCTTTTTCTGTTGAAATAGATTAACCCGTTCGTCAAGTATATGTGGATTGAGTTTAGCCGTGGATATTAAAAAAAAAACTCCATATGCACGCATATGAATCAGTCACCTACTTTCAAAAAGATAATACAATTAGTCAACACAGTTGTATACATTGCTTGTCATTTGCAAATTACCATGAAATCGACATCTCTACATGAAATGAAATCCTTGGCAATCCTCGCCCGACTCGCCCTGCTGAGCGCACCTTACTCCCCCGGCCAAGAGAATGAGAGGGCGCCCTATGTGTAGATAGATATATATAAATGTGCACGGCGTTATACAATGATCAACATGCTGAATCAACCCATTGGAGAGTTTTCAAACATCGGTCAACACCGTCCCAGCCGCCCCCTCAACACTCTAACCCCCCTTGCGCATGGTTTATATACGCTAGATTACAAGTCGATGTCCCGCCTTTTCTTTGGGTTGGCCGCCCCGTCGGGGTTACCCTTCCGCATCATGGCGACGAACTCGTCGTAGTCGACCCTTCCGTCCTGCAGTTTTTGTCGAGGAGAACAAGGGTAAGAAGACAGATGAGTCATGAAACATGGAAATGAAACGGGAGCCATATATCGGGTTTTGGCTTACGTTGTCGGAGTCGACTTCGGAGAGGATCTCCTTGATGTCCCTGCCGTCGTGCATGCCGAACTCCTTTAGGGCCTGCTCCAGCTCCTCGGTAGTGATGTAGCTGCGTGCCACCACCAAGAGGAATTCGTGTGAAGATTACGTAGAGAAGTTATCATTAGACCGAACAAGGCTGGTTAATCAAGTTTTAGACGCTCCCAACTATCATTTTCCATACACATATCACGTACCCGCTGTTGTCTTTGTCGAAGTACTGGAACGCTGTGTAGAGGTGCTCCTCCCTGTCCATCCTGTTCATCTGCATTGTCGCCGTGATGAACTCCTCGTAATCGATCGTGCCGTTGCCATCAGCGTCAGCCTGCATGTTGACATACGAACAGTGATGAAGTTGGAAGATAAATCACGTGTCAAGAGGATAATTAATATAGTTAATGTATAATTGATATAGAAAGTAACTTGATTTAGAACCTGTTTCGTAGGGTGTAGTTGAACTTACATTACGAACTCACCAAACTACACCCCACTACCCCCAACCAAACTAACCCTTAGATAAGACGTGTTAATTCATGAGTACTAATCATGTCTATATTTAAGAGAAGACAAATCTATGAGAATAAGCAAACCCACCGCTTCCAAGAGCTGTTTGACCTCGTTTTCCGTGAGCTTCGTGCCTTGCTTGGCCAAGCCTCTCTTCAGCTCTTCGAGGGTGATGGTCCCGCTGTTGTCTGTGTCCATGCTCTTGAACATATCCTTCAGACCAGTGATCTCTTCCTCCGACAAGCAACCAGCGATCACCTGCATTTAGGATAGCAAGGATAGAGATGAATATATTGAATTTGTAAGGCTAGTTGGTTTAACGTATCATTACTAGTACTATAACATGATGAGACGATTATGTTTCAGTGATGGCTATAATTGGCTTCGACTTTTAATAGAAATGGCAAAAATATAGGAAAAAAAACCTATTGAATACACTTTTACATAAATATTTACCAACATAGCACACTTTATAAAATATTTCC
Organism: Alisma plantago-aquatica; assembly: GCA_963693085.1. Taxonomy (NCBI): domain Eukaryota; kingdom Viridiplantae; phylum Streptophyta; class Magnoliopsida; order Alismatales; family Alismataceae; genus Alisma; species Alisma plantago-aquatica. The sequence continues at coordinate 235,741,471 of OY856410.1, forward strand.
TAAAATAGATTGTCTAAAACCCGTTATTTGTGGTGGTATTTTTGTATCCGAGACTGAAAAGCGCTACAAATATTAGTATTTTCTTTTAATCAAAAATTTGAAGAAGAAAAAATCAAGGGCACCATATTGAGCGGCACAAGAAAGCGCCACTCAATGTGACACTTTTAACTTTTTTTTCATTTTTTGTTTCATTTTTTTAAATAAGCATGCCAATATTTTTGACATTTTTCAATCTTAGATAAAAAAATCTCCAGTACATATATAGTAGCATTTTTAGACCGAAGTGTCCTATTTTGAAAAATATTTTACCAAATGTACTATGTTGGTAAATATTTTTGTAAAACTATGTTCACTTAGTTTTTTTCCTAAAATTATACTTCAAAACTTTGTATTTATGCGGTTTATATCTATAGAAATGAATATGTCATTATCATATACTTCGATAATATTATATTCCGTCGTATGTTACGCAAAAAGAATGCTTTACTGGTTTTTTGTGAAAATTTTATTGAGGAAGATATCGTTGGTCAACAATGCGTTTGGATTTCTGATTTTTGAGGGAGTGAGTGTGTAGTATCTATCAAGTAGTCTGAATAAACAGGAAAGGTGGTTTCGTGGGAAGGGAAGGCGATTCATTTAGATGAATTGTGAATAATGTGGTGATCAAAATTGTTACTTTCCACTTTATATAGTTTAATATATAGAAATATATAAAATGAGAACTATAAATAGGAAAACAAAATCATTTTATAGTAATATAGATGGAACCATTAGAGGGAAGCTCCAAGTAAGATGTCTTGGTGTGACTCCGCCTAATTGTTTTAACCATCACCCTTAACGATCCAAAATTACTATGATGAGTTGTTAAGACACGTTTTAACTATCGTCATTCGTCATCGTACTACGTCTAAATATAAGCAAAGAGATATAAAACTTATTGTACAGACTAACATCAATACAGGTATGTTTTCCGTTTATGAAGTATATTTAATTTCTCAAAAGATGGCATCACATACTATTACATTACAATAATATGAAAAAAAAAGTGATTAACATTGAATTTTTCATCAAATGTTTTCAGCACTCTTATAAGATTACTCTTTGTTGATTTGATAAGTAGTGCTCCCCTTATCAACTTATTGATATACAATTTTTTAACCAATTGATACAATTGAAAGTTTTCAAACCAAACCCTTATATTATGATGTGGGGATAATGTACTTAGTAAAGCAAAATATATTTTGCAACAAAGTGATTAGAAACTAAAGAGTAATAGTCATCTGGAGATGAAGTTAATATGAATATCAATGCAACTATATGCGAATGAGAAAGATTTATAATCTATACTACTATAAAAAGAGCGAGTTTGATTCTGCGCTCTCCTTGATTCACTCTCTTCTCTCCTTTTTTTCAAGGAATTTTGCTCCTACAAATATTTATTCCCACTCTCCTATTAATTTTTATTATCTTTAATTATGTATTTCTTTCTCCATCCCACGGAAACTGTTCCTTGATTCTCTTCTTTCAAACAATCAACACAAATATCTTTTACCGTAGGGATCCTTTCATGGACGAGTCCTCTCCCCGCACATTTCCAACAAATTTTATATGTCATGTGCATGTGCACGTGTGCGTTGACTAGTTTTGAATAAAAGACAAGGTATTTCTATTTATAGGCGCCTCTAGTTAGGACTTCCTTTTGGAAATTTTGTATTTTTGGATATATTCAGTAGATTTCCATTTAATTTCTTTCTTACTTATAAAATGATCTCATGTGGCTTAAAATATACTTTTTCTAATTTGATTTTGTAAAATTTTAGTTTTCATCCCATGGAAGTAGTATATCCCATGCTAGGTAATTTATTGCATATGTTTTAATCCACTAGGTGGAGCAATAGAATTGATAGTAATCTACATCTACATGTAGGTGTCTTTTGTTCGTATCCTGACGTTGGCATCGCCGAAACGTGTATATTGACCCGTCAAGATTGCAGTTATATAATAAGATATATTACCCGATAACTTTCGGATTATATGTCACAAGGTAATTAATCAACGCCCTTTCAAAAAAAAAAGGTAATTAATCAACGAACCAACCGCCCGATAACTTTCAGATTATATGTCAATGTCAAGGTAACTAATCAACGAACCAACCGGGGGAATAGCCGGAGGTTTGAGCATGTAACAAGTAAAGAAGCGAGCGATCCAGCCCTGACTTACCCTTAAAGCGACCTTCTTGAACTTGTTCATGGCTCTAAACTGCTTCAATCTGTTGAGGGTGACGCAGTCGAGCGGGGTGTCGGGTGCATCGCCGTCCTCCTTGATCCAGGGATGTTCTGCAATGGGGTTCGTGAATGGGATTCATCTTAGCAAAGACTATGGAATCAAGCGATTTGAAATGGTCCAAACTCACGTACCAAGAACCTGTGACGCCGTGAGCCTCTGCTTGGGGTCGAGGTGCAGCATCTTCCTGACGAGGTCCTTGGCCCCTGCGGAGATGTTAGGCCAGGGGTCGCTATTGAAGTCGATGTGGCCGCGGAGGATTGCGTTGAAGATGCCGTGCTCCGACTCTAATCAATGTGCAATTCAGGAAAAGAATCAACACTGTTAGTAGTAATATACCAAATGGAAGATTTTCAGAAAAAAAAAAATGAATCGGGCTTTCTTGTTGAGTTTTTTCCTATAAACCTCCTCTCTTTTCTTGAAATTTCAGAAACCCCCCTCTCCTTTACCTAATCCTAAATAACCCCCTTCTTTTTAAACAAAATTCCAAGCAGCCCCCTCTCTGCCACTTTCCGTCACGGCAAGTGACGTAGAATGGGTTCTTCTCCATTTTTTTTTGCAATGCATTTTTTAGTTCTTACTAATGCTATTTGAATTATTATATTTAAACATAACAACGATACTATGTAATAAACTATTTTATATCTTACACTAAATTTTTTGAAATCTATAATACTGGAAAATAAAAAATAATTTATAGATATTGTAGTATATATGTTGGTATGGTGGCAAAAAAAATTATTGATTAAGTAGATGCGATTGGAACTGATATAATCCGATCGAATTAAAAATTTATGAATTTTTATATTTCGATTCAAGTCAGCCTGGTCAAATCTAATTTGGATCAATTCGAGTCAGGCCACCTTCTATTTGGGTCGAGTCAGTATAATTTGGGTTATGTCCAGTTTGAGTTAGGGGTGAGCAAATAATGGTCCAGACCGCAAAACTAAATCGGACTGCTCAATTCGGTCCGGTCCGGTCCATTTTGAGTTCGGTCCGGTCCGCGGTCCGGGAATTTCGATAAGTTCAGTCTTTGGTCCAGTCTGGTCCGGTCCGGTCCAAAACCGGTCCGGTCCGGTCCGGACCGTAGATTGACTTTTGTATAAAATTCATATATATTTGAAGGTGTATTCTATAATAACTACAAATAAAGTACATATATAAGCACTACTAGTATAAATGTTTGATACTAAAGTTATATAATTGTAAGAAGTGACTAAAATTATCAACTTTGTACCATTAAATAAGTTGTAAAACATGTAAAAAAGGCTTATTACAGTCCAAACGGTCCGGTCCGGTCCTAGCACAAAATGGTCAGGTCCCGGTCCGGTCCTACCTTGAAACGGTCTGGTCTGCGGTCCATATATTATTGAAATTCGGTCCGCGGTCCGGTCCGGTCCGGTTTTGGACCGATGCTCAGCCCTAGTTTGAGTCCAGTCGTGTCAGAAAAATAAGTTTATAAATAATTCAATTTTTATTTCCAAAACGATATACTTCTATAAATAAAGTTCAAGTCTATATATTATAATTATATATTATCAATATTAAATATTAATAAATAAATCAGTCTGATTAGATTCAAGTCAAGTCCAGACATGTGCAAGACAGATTCAATAAAATTCAGATATTGTTAAAGTAATATTTTTGAGAGGGTCAGCATTAAAAAATTCAATGTGAAATTGTCAAATTATGATCATTATTGACTCAAACAAGAATATATATTATGATCATAATTTGACAATTTCATAATTTGACAATTTCACATTGAATTTTTTAATGTCGACCCTCTCTAAAATATTACTTTAACAATATCTGAATTTTGTTGAATTTGTCTTACACATGTCTAGACTTGACTTGAATCTAATCAGACTGGTTTATTTATTAATATTTAATATTAATAATATATAATTATAATATATAGACTTGAACTTTATTTTTAGAAGTATATCGTTTCAGAATTAAAAATTGAATTATTTATAAACTTAATTTTCTGACACGGCTGGACTCAAACTGGACATAACCCAAATTATACTGACTCTACCCAAATAGAAGGTCGCCTGACCCGAATTGATCCAAATTAGATTTGACCAGGCTGACCTGAATTGAAATATAAAAATTTATAATTTTTTAATTTGATCGGATTATATCAGTTCCAATCGCATCTACTTAATCAAGAATTTTTTTTCCACCATACCAACATATATACCACAATATCTATAAATTATTTTTATTTTCCAGTATTATAGATTTCGAAAAATTTAGTATAATATATAAAATAGTTTATTACATAGTATCGTTGTTATGTTTAAATATAATAATTCACATAGCATTAGTAAGAACTAAAAAACGCATTGCAAAAAAAAATGGAGAAGAACCCATTCTCCGTCACTTGCCGTGACGGAAAGTGGCAGAGAGGGGGCTGTTTGGAATTTTGTTTAAAAGGAAGGGGGTTATCTAGGATTAGGTAAAAGAGAGGGGGGTTTCTAGAATTTCAAGAAAAGAGAGGGGGTTTATGGGAAAAAACTCTTTCTTGTTCGTATAGATAGGTAAAAGTTGCTCCTTTTACCTGCCCAGAAAGGGGGTACACCACAGAGCAGTATGTAGAGCATCACTCCAATGCTCCATATATCTGCCTCTGGTCCGTATCTCCTCTTCAGAACCTCCGGAGCGATGTAATACGCGCTTCCCACGATATCACGGAACACCTCACCTGTCGTTTCATATGTAAAAGTTTACCCCAACGGTCAATACATGAAAACAAACCAACGACGGTCTTATACTGCTATCAGATCATCATCAGAGAACAAGGATCGAACCTTCCTTGAAGAACACAGACAGCCCGAAATCCGTAGCCTTGAGCGGCGAATCCTCGGTCTTGTCCAGCAACAAGAAGTTCTCCGGCTTGAGATCACGGTGCATCACACCCATATCATGAAACCCACGCACGATCCCGACAATGGTCCTCAGCAGCGCCGCCGCGGCACTCTCGGTGTAGTGCCCTTTGGCGATGATCCGATCAAACAGCTCCCCACCAGCACAGAGCTCCATGACGAGGTGCACGGAATGCTTGTCCTCATACACGCCCTTCAACTCCACCACGCCAGGTTGGCCCGCCAAATGCTGCATGATCTGGACCTCACGGCGGACGTCCTCGATGTCCTCCTTGTTGGCAAGCTTCCGCTTCGCGATCGTCTTGCAGGCAAGTGCCTGGCCGGTTGTGCGGTGGGTGCAGAGGTACGTGACGCCGAACTGGCCGCGACCAAGCTCTTTGCCGATCGAGTACGTCGCCTTGATGTCCTCCATGGGGCGACCCAGGACGGGGCCCATTGGACCAGAGGACTTTGCGGGTGCGGCGGGTGATGCGGCCGGTTTCGTGGACGCGGACTCTATGGGGGTTGGTGCGGTGGCGTTGCTGGTGCTGTTTTCAGGAGTCCCTGGTGTCGGCGACTGCACTTGGTCCGGTGCCGTTTCCGGCTTTGATGCTGGGTCATCATCAGGGTGTGCGCCATGGGAGCAGCAGTTCCCCATGACGTTGGGGAGGAGAGATCGAAGGCTTGTGGGCTCAAAGACGCAGCTAGCGACAGGCCGGCCAAACCTAGAGGCACCGACGAGCAGGACCTGTAGGGGAGGAGGGCCTAGGGATCTGGCCGGCCGGGGTTCGTCAGGACGACATGAGCAAAGGGGTGGGATGAGGACGAGAGCAAGGGGAGGTGGTGCTGGCGGTAATGCTGCCTTTGCCGCGCCTGAATGACCTCCCAAAGAAACCGTGGGCTGAGGGGGCGGAGGAAAATGAAACGGAGAGCCGGTTGGGGGAACCTACACGAGTGGTTCAGGGAACAGGAGAGCTCACGAACGGTGGTACGGGAATGAGAGAGGTTAGTGCTCAATGGTAGGACGTCGTCTTTGGGGTTGCCGCCAGTTTGGAAATGCCAACACTGGGGGATTCTATCAGAGGTCAAGAGGATTTCTCGCGGGCCGACGCCAATCTTTGAAACGTCGTCTCTGTCCGTGCAGGCGTTTAGAACCATAATCACATATCAAGAGGATCATACATGATTATATAACGTTCTCCTGCCAGAAAAGTATGTCATATTATACGAAGAAGACAACATTTGGTTAATAATGAACTCAATATACCTTGTGGGGACGACAGATAGAGAGCTGTACCATACAGAAATCTAAATGTACCTTCCCTTAGACCCTTACACCATTGGTTGGAATAAAAGTAAATTCAAGGGCTAATTCGTAATCAGTAGTTATCCTAATGTGCACCAAAACTCAGTTGTATATTAATAATAAATATGAATGATTGATATAAATAAATATCCTTAAGTATGAATTTTACACCCAAAACATCGGTACAATTCTAGTGTAATGAAACTAGTATTTCCACTAATAAGTGAATCCTAAACTAGACTTACCTGCCAAATAGAAAATGAGTTTAGATATACAAATTCAAATAAATGTCATAACATTAAACATACTAGGTAATTTTATGATTGACATTATAGTCCAATCAAGAAACTACCTCTCTCTGCTTTATGCCTTAGAAAAACTAAATAAATGCCATAATGACATTACCCTCCAATACAAGAAATTGGAGTGGCAACCGGTGGAGATAATCAATAAAACATCATCAATCATCCAATGTGCCAAATAGGAACACTACTACAGAACATGCCTTTAGCATCAGTTAATTAAGGGCTTTAGTGTCGATTTCCAAGCGACACTCAAGTGGACGCCGCTAAAGGTGGACCCCGAACCTTCGGGGTCGGTTCCCAACCGACGCCAAAAAGCTTCCCACCACCGAAAACGCGCCAGCAAAGGGACTATAGGCGTCGGTTTTTTACGAACACCGACACTATATAATTGTTATAGACGTCAGTTATTAAAAGAACCGACGTCACAACACTTCCCGCCACCGAAAACGCGCCAGTAAAGGACATATAGGCGTCGGTTTTGTAAGATAACCGACACCATCTCCCCTGCAACCACGGTCGTGCTTCCCAGCACGACCATGTTTCCTGGCCATATCAGCTGAATCGATGTCGGTTTTGTGCTAATAACCAACGTCATATCCCCTGCCTGCCACCACGGTCGTGCTTCCCAGCACGGCCGTGGTTCCTGGCCACATGGACGTCGGTTTTTTTATCAAAAACCGTCGTTGTATGTCTTTGGTGTCGGTTTTGTTCAAATAACCGACATCTATGTTAAGATTTTATTTAATCAGTTTGCGGGCCTGCTGTATGGCTGGTCAGCAGGATGAGAACCTGCAGTTCAGTTCTGAACTGCAGGTTTACAACATCCATTGATATCAACCAACAACATACCACAAACCTACAAAATTAACAAGATGGATAATATTATATATATGTGATTCACACACATGTATAAGCACATTTATTTCATATTATTTTTTCATCACACACATGTTGAAACCAGTAGCAACCTGCAGTTCCATTCATTTCATCTCTTTTCATATTCAGACACATGTAGAAACATTTATGTATTGATCATCTTCACACACATATGACAATTCATAAAAATTCATTCACATTCACACAAAAATAATTATGAGAACAAAGTTATTCTTTATTCATCATTGTCATCATTGTCATCATTGTCAATAAAATTAAATCTAAAAATTCCCACTCTTTGTAGGGCTTTTGCCCATTCTTCTCTTACAACATCTAATTCATCTCTCGTATAGGGAGCATGTACATCGAAACGCTTTCCACCTGTGCTGAAGTTAGCAGTTTTAAAGACATGTGAAGAGAATGCCGTATATATATAATTAATAATATATAATAAGATTAATATATTTCATATTATCTAATGAGACTATGTATAATACATGTTGTATCTTATCGATTTCCATTACAGCATGTTTGATGATTAGGTCCATAAATAGTATCACATAGTAGGCACATGCCCAATCGTTGTCTTGTGTAGCACACTATAAATTGAAACATATAAAATATTCAAAAATACAAATAAGCACAGTTCACATAAATAATATATACATTGGAGTCAGGAAATTACTTTCACATTCTCCCAAATTAGTGACAGATTTTTTTTCCTGGGGACCTTTCCTCTAGCTTTTTTGTACTCTTATAAAGCCCTACATATGTTAATGTAACCCATTAAATTGCATAATTAAATATTAATGTAGTAACAGATGTTAACAGATATAAAAATATGAAATATTTCTCATGACAATAATGGCATTTTAATTACATGTCCATATAATTCCAATTCATTCCCCGCATGATCTAGATAATAGACAATGAATGTCTTGGGGACAATAACTAGTAACTCCCAATGCCTACCACTACAGGTAAGAAAGTTAAAAATTAATAACTCAAAATCTACAATAAAAATGTAATTTTCTTAAGTCCAAATTATAAGCAAAGTAAACTTACTCGACATTGAATGGAGCTATTATCACCGTCTTCTTATTTTTACCAAAATATTCAAAAGCATCACAGCAATATGAAGTAACTGAAGAAGGGTCTGCATCTACAAGACTAATCAAAGATGGAACTAAAGATCCCACATGGGAAAATCCAAAATCTCTACATATCTTGTGTAAGTGGATGCAAAACATGTATTATGTATGCATTAATATATAAGAAACCAGATCACCGTATATAAAATAAGGTATATGGATGTATAAACATGATCTCACCATATCCACAACTCTATCATAGATGCGTTCAGCCATTGATAACTAAACAACTCCAAAATATCCTGTATAAATATCTTATTTTCGTATGATTGACCAGCATTAATACGTACGTATGCAGAACTTGTATTACGTATGCATTAATATGTATGCTAAACTTATACAACTAGATTGTTATCGTATAATTTACCTGCAGCATCCTCCGGAATAGTAATAATTATAGGGAAATTTGTATCATGTTCGCCGATCCATACTGTCACACCCATACAATTAGGACCTATCGAGGCGTGTAGGTCCCTTGGAAGCCAACTTGGTAGTCGAGGAGGTGGAGGTCGAGATGTAGTGGGTCTTGTCTTTTTTACTTGTATATATAATTTCAGATCAATTGACTCATATATACACACTAACAAATTAAAATAATGGAAATTTATCATACAATATCAGTATAGAGGACATCCGCATCGGGCCACAGTATCACTCCACCTATTGCCTCACCAAGTGTTTCAGCATCTGGGTGTGCATGAGGCAGTGTAACATCTTGGCAGTCTGGGAATACATGTATCGGGCTCACACGTACCACACCATTTAGTACTGGATACCCATGAAACATGCACCCTTTAAGGGGTGGGTAAGCTGACGCCTCTGCAACGATATATTCTTGAATTTATAGTTGGCATGGCTTCAACCCCTACAAATTTATGTAAAGAATGTTATATGCATATATACACAAACATATCATCTTGAACAGACTAGCTATTATGTCATAAAAATACTTACAGAGGACGTGTTAGGTGATGGGTCTATAGGATTACTCCCAACCACTTCTACAGTAGGAGAAGAGCAGCCCGCCACAGGTACTGTCTGAGTGACAGGATGAGACGCCTGCCACTTCGCCATTACTTCTTAGATTCTCTTCTCAATTAACAAATCTACCTATACATGGATAAAAGAAATGCTAGCTTCTAATTATTGAATTCTCTTTTGCAATAACATTCTAAAATAAAAATAGGTTACCTCAGCTTGTGAAAGTCCCGCTTTTGGGACATGTTTGTGTTGGGATGGCCCAAAGAACGCTTTGATGCCCACACCAGCGCCTACACCCCGAACACGTCCAGGATACTCTGGGTTACCCAGAGCAACTTCCAGTTCATCCCTTGTACCCTGAGGGATGAACTTGCCTTCCTTCCTCTGCTCGTGCAGCTCCTGGTAATCACCATCAACAAAAATTAGTAAGTAAACATAACAATAATCAATATCGATTGATTGCTCTAAGGGTTGATTTTTACCATTTTTGCAGCCACCTCAGCAGTTGCGGGCTTTGGTATGTCTCCCTTCTTGTTGTTCCTCTCAGCTATCCACATAGCATGGCGAGGCAGAGGTGCGGGAGCAGTAGTAGAGGACTCTGTAGTCTCCTGAGTAGCAGTAGGCTGAGCAGACTCAGTCTGTAGTCTTTGGCGAACGCCTGTATATCCTCTTGGACCCACTGTGTGGTCGTGCACATTCAGTACAAGCCTTGCTCTTTGCGCCTCACTGAGGGCCTAGTTAGTTAGCACATTGATTTGGTTAGTAACACTAAAGGTTAATATTGAATAGGTGAATACATAAAAATGTATATTAATTAAATTGGGAGTGACACTTAATACCTTGAATTCATCTGTTTTTCTTTGGGTAACAAACGCCTCCCAGTCTTTGGGGTCCATGTAGTTCCATTGCTTTGTGGCTTCTTTCTGCCTAAAATTATTTTTTAAAGAGAATACAAAAAATTTTATTAGTGTAGAGTTAGTGAAATAGTGATCAATGTCTAGAATTGGAAATCAATCAAGAACCTCTTATCAGCATCGCGTATGTAATCTCGGGTGAGATTGGTCCCATAGTTCCTTAGGACCCTCCCACAACATTGCATCACACATTTATGATGTAGCTTTTCATCCAGATCAAATATGCTCTGCAAATTAAATAGAATTGCTATTAACTAGTATCCTAAAAATTAGTAATCTACACAAATAGAATTACAAATAATAATAACTCACGCATAGTTCCTTCCATATGTGGTCTTTCTTCCCCTTAGGAACTTTATGCTAGGATTCTAGGATAGGACTGCAATGGCTGCGAGTAAGAACCCCAAGATATGAAACAAATGAGTTGTGGTTCACTCAATATGGATTTCCTGCATGATTGAAATCCACAGCCAATTTGGGTCCATTGCCCCTTTGCTGTATTAACTTGTTCATCATTGTGATGCCCCTCACTTTCTGAATTTTCTTTTGTTGCTCATCAAGTGCTGTAATTTCTTCTGGGGGTACATCAGCAACCTAAAATTTGATAAAAAACACACTTACATGATATAATTATAAGTGAACATATAGATAGAAACCTCAGGGATATATTCTTAAAACTTACATTGTCAGGCGACGCAAGCACATCCTCACCCTCATGGTGATCATCAGCATGGTCATCATGGGAATTCTCATCCATCTGAAAGTTCACATTGAAATTATAAATTTCACATTGTAAAGTAACACTAATTGTAAAGTTCACATTGCAAAGTAATTCACATTGTAAAGTTCGCATTTACATTGTAAAGTAAGTCACATTGTAAAGTTCACATTCACATTGTAAAGTAATTCACATTGTAAGTCCACATTCACATTGTAAAGTTCACATTTAAAAAAATAAAATATATAAAAAATAAACATGCATGCCTATAATATTGTGATCTTTTATCAATTAACAATCCTTTATTGTGATCCCTGCGAACATACAAGTCATTGTGATCCCCAGCTTCAATGTTTGGTGGTGTTGGCAACCCAACTGAGAATGGACTGGAGTCATCATACTTATCATAGTACTCTTCTTCATCTATAGGATCTTCAATGAACTATCTTTTATCATGAAGAACAACCGCCCATTTATCATTTATAGGATCATCGATATAAAATACTTGTTTAGCCTGTGATGCCAATATGAATGGTTCACCCTTCTTTCCAATCTTTTCAAAGTTCACTAACATGAAACCCAATTCATCCACTATAACTCATTTGTTGTTGTCAACCCAATTGCATTTAAAGAGCGGAATTCTAAAATCTACATAGTCAAACTCCCATATGTCTTCAATGACACCGTAATATGACATTTTAGCTTCACATGGACTCTTATCCTTTGTACTTGCAAAAAACAATGAAGACGCTTGAAGGGTGACCCCACTATTTTGGACGATACTCTTATCATCTTGATGTTTTGTGTAATATGAGAATCCATTTATATCAAACCCTTCATAAGACATAACATTCACTTTTGGTTTAAAGGCGAGGCATTTGATGGTTTCAGTAAGATTATCTGGTGTTTGAGATAGTTGATGTAAGACTTTATCTTCAAACCACTTAAAATATGTCTTGTTATGCTCTCTAGCAAGCCAAATTGAATTGGATCGAGGATATTGTCTCTTGATGAAATTGGTATGTTCCTCGATATAAACACTCACTTCGTCGATGTTGTGTAAAATATAAAGTGACCTTGCTCCAACTGCTCACGGCTGATTACTTTCACCCGTGATCCCAAAATTCCTTTGCTAAAATGCTCCTCAATATTCTTGTCATTCAAGAGCGTCATTAGCACTCAGAAAGTCATTGCAAAAATCCATAACCTCTCTCGCCACATAACCCTCAATAATCCTCCCTTCAGGCCGATAATGGTTTCAAACATCACCTTTAAAAACGGTCATGTATCATTCAAAGGGATACATCAAATGCAAGAAAATTGGTCCCAACCTTTTCACTTCCCTAGTCAAGTGGACAACAAGATGTACCATGATATCAAAGAACAAAGGAGGAAAATACATCTCAAGATGAGATAGGGTAACAACCACTTCTCTTTGCAATTTATCGAGAGTATCAGGGTCAATAACTTTGCTGTACAGACTGTTGAAAAAGAAACAAAGTCTGGTGATTGCAAACCGTACATGCTTCGACAATATAGATCGAATTGCCACGTGTAATATTTGTTGCATTAGAGTGTGACAATCATGAGATTTAAGACCTATCAACTTCAGATCTTTCATTGATACCAATGTACGGATGTTAGATGAGTAACCTTGTGGCACCTTAACATTTACCAAGCATTCACAAAAAGCTTTCTTCTCCTTTCTAGACAATGTGTAACAAGCGAGAGGTAAGTATCTTCTCCGATCTCTACTAACTACTTTTGTTAATTCTATCCTTATTCCCATTTCACGTAGGTCCATTCTGGATTTTATCCCATCTTTAGTCTTACCTGGTATATTCAACAGAGTACCGATGATGCTATCACATACATTTTTCTCAACGTGCATGACATCGATACAATGCCTGAATGTCAAAGAACTCCAATAAGGAAGATCCCAAAATATTGACTTCTTCTTGAATAAAGACTTGTCACTCCGTGTGGCCATCGTACATTGTGATCTCTTACCAAATTCATTGGTGATGTCTTTTACTCTTTCATAAACATCCTTCCCTGATATAGGTTTAGGTGCACTCTGTTCCTCATTCTGTCCATTGAATGCTTTACGCAACCTACGATACAGATGAAATTTTGGAAGAAACCTTCGATGACCAAGATATACAGTCTTGCCTCCATGTTTTAGTCGTATTGAATCAGTGTTCTCTTCACATATAGGACACGCTTTAGATCCTTTGACACTATATCCAGACAAATTCTCATATGTTGGAAAGTCATTCACAGTACAAAATAACATACCATGCAAACGAAATGTCTCTCTTCGTGAAGCATCATAGGTCATCACACCTTCACCCCAGAGCTTCTTCAAGTCATCAATCATAGGTTCAAGATAAATGTTGATATCATTTTCAGGTTGTTTAGGGCCCGATATCAAAGATGATAGCATAACGTACTTATTTTTCATACACAACCAGGGAGGAAGATTGTATATAACAAGCATAACTGGCCAAATGCCACTACAAAAAATTTGGCCTTTGTTGAAGAACATTTGTGAGGAACCAAAAATCGTGAATAATGATGTCTATTTGTGAGGGCTCATCCTTCAAATATGGGACCAAATCCCTCAACCGTGTTTTTAACATCCTTAGAACTTTTATGTGAACACTAATCCCTCACAAATACATTACTCACTAATCACCCCATGAAAAATGCCATGTCAAATGTTTCCCTCCATCTCGTAACCCTTCCCTCCATTCTAAAACACAACATTTGTAAATCAAAATTAAAAATAAAAATTAAAACCCTCGTTCCTCTGTGCAAGAACTATTCCGTCACTCCGTGCTTCCCCCTCTCGCGCCGTGCACTTCCCCCTCTTGCGTCATGTGCGTCCGGCCGGTCCTCCCCTCTTTGCGTCGGTCCTCCCCTCTCCGCCCTCCGTTGCTCCGCGCACAAGCCCTCGGCCGAAACTCTGACGCCCTCGCAAGCCCGATGCCCTCACAAGAATGGAAAACAATTTCCTGTCCGCTATGCTCTCGTGACGACATACAAAGTCTTTGGACTGTGAAGACACCTCGAGTGATCGAGTCCTCACACTGTGAAGACTGGAACCATGATTTCTTGAGCCATCACGTTGTGGAGACCTATGATTTCTTGAGCCATCGCCGGTGGATTTTTCAGTAAATTGTATCTCTTCGACCTGGTGCACGGTACGTTCTCCATGTGGCTTGCCGCTACCCTATTCATCTCATACTCACGATCTCGCTGTCGATCTTCCTTTCTTTGTATATTCTAATCTATTGATAACGGCGACACTGGATCCTTTATATCTTCCAGCCTTCTATTATTAATCTTACATCCTGCTAATATGATTGCTATTCAACGTTTTTTGTATAATTACTTGAACAACATGAATCCAATTCGTCACTGCATTTAGCATTGATAATATGTAATGCTAGTATCTTAAATTTTCCGTTCATAGCCAGTTATTCATCGTATGGATACTTTTTTAATTGACCATTGTAAATAGCACATGTTATGTTTGTAAACAACGTGGAGATCAACAAGATTTCCTTAGTCTATTTCTCATCTTTGGTAATTGGATATAATTTATTAACTAAAAAAATTTCACCTTGCGTATAGGTTGTATTCATGTCCCATTTTATGTGTTTGTTCTCTATAACATAGTCACTTATTAATTATAAACGATCAAACATAAGTTATATGTCCTCTTGAATATTTTTTATTGGAATATGCTTGCGTACAGAAATTTTCTAGCACTTAATATAGATGACTATTTTCGGATGTAGATGGATGATGATATTGAATTTGAGGAAAATCAACAATTAAGTGTGATCATGATATTGATGATCATGATGATCTTGATCAAGATACGCCAACAAAATCATCTCAAACTCCCAAATTCTTATACACTCAAAGATAAGCTGACATCTATAGTAATGAACTGAATTTTTCTAAGAACCGAGAATAGTTGCCTTCAAGAAATGAGAATGCGAAGATCAAAATTTTTCAAACTACGTCATATGATGAGACAGCATGGTCTTTTACATGATACATTAAACATGTATGTTGAATAACAAATGACAATTTTTTTAAGCATAGTAGGTCAAGGTACACTTCAACGTGGAATTTCTAATGCCTATGACCGATCACAAGAAATCATCAGTCGTTATTTCAATAAATGTTTATATGTGATTGGTTTCCTATGTGATGAGTATATAAAAACTCCTCCAATGACTACTCCCCTTGAGATTATGTGTCGGCCAAATAAATATTTCCCATATTTCAAGGTACGTATACAAACAAAATTTTCATACATATTTATAAAAAGTAATAATTTATTTGTGAATATGTTGTGTGTAGGATTGCATAGAGGGAATAGATGGAACACACATTACTGCTATAGTGCCAAGTGATATTGTAGGGAGATTATGTGGTAGAAAAGATCATCCAACACAAAATGTAGTTGCATGCAATTTCAATTGTAAAATATGTTATATTGGAGCTGGGTGGGAAGGGTCTGCAAATGACATGACAGTTTTGAAGAGTGCCTTAGAAGATCCAGACGGTCTAAAAGTTCCAGTAGGTTACTTTTATATATAGTAAACACTAACAAACGATTTTGTTATATATTAAATAACATGATTTTTTTATTCTAGGTAAATATTTTTTAGCAGATGTTGGATATACAACTATGCATGGATTCATAACTCCTTACCGTAGAATAGATATTATTGTGATTTAATTATAAGTAATGTATGTTTTTTATTGACTTACAGAAAACCAATCACATGGAAGTCATTTTCTAAAAAAACTCATAAGTTAAACCAATCACCTAAACATGTTGAAAAAATAGATTGAGAGTTAAGGTAATGTTTATCTAGGGTTTATGATGAATGGGAAGCCTTTGGTTGCTCTACATTTTAATGAATCTGATTGAAGTATATTTATTAGTATTCAGATGACCTCTTTTCCAGATATGGACATGTTTCAATGCATTAGTAGACATAAAAAGGCTAGTAGAAGACCTGACATATGGCACCAAATAGAAGTCATAGTGCATTATTGTTGAACAAATCATCACTCTTAATTTGTTGTTATATTGATATTTAGTTAGCTTTTTGTTTCAATAAAGCGATGTTTTTGAATTTGTTTTTTATTTTGTTATTGTAATGCTTAATGATTTCTTATCACTGCTTTATGATTTAAGTAAAAGAAACTCCGGTTGCAACTATATTGATTGTTCTCTTTAAGTGCAGAATCATGCAATTTGTATTTTTCATTTTAAAATATGTGTTGCATTCTGTTACAGTTGTACTGGATCTCTACAAAACAACACCAAGCACGATAGGGGGAGATTACAGAGCTCATAGCAACTATAAGGTCGTACTTCCCATTCAAACATTGACCAGGTTTGCTCGTCAAACTCTTTTTAAATTTTGTACTCCTACTTTTTTGTATATATATTTTCCTTTAAATAATATCAATTGGTAATCGATCAGCTGAAAAGAAGTGGTCTGTGAAACATTTGTTTTTGAAGTACATGTGTTAAACCAATCGAAATCTATTCTACTGACTAGCAATTGTGTTGACTACATCATTAGTCCTCTAGTACATTTGGTTTACCATTATATTTCTATTTTATACATACACTTGCAATACTATAAATCTTATATTTCTATTTTTTCAGATTGGGTGTTTTGTCTAACATGTTAGTTCACGACATTGCTATAACTTAGATATGAGCAACATTATGTATTTTTATTTAACGTAAAGTTGGCTTGGATATTACATGAACATGATTTAATTGTCATAATGGTCAACACAAAATAATGTGCATTTTACTTAGTTCACATTTTTGTATCTTGTATAATTATATAAAACTACTTTCATGGAATTCATCTTCCAGAAAACTCAAATTTAGAACTAATCATCACAACTCATTTTAAGAAAAACACACCATTAGCACATTGCTACAAGAAAATGATGCTAAAATGGCTTGAATATTAACATAATAGCATCCAAATTACACATCATTGATGACTACTGGAAAAGTAATGGGACTTTTAAATTATCCCTTTTCGTTTAAGTCATCTCCTTCGTCGCATTGTGACTAATAGTGATTTTGACAAGGGAACAATATCACATGCAAGGCATTCATATAGTATCCTCTCACTATGATTACTCATCCAGATCAATCGCTAAGAGTAATATATAATGATAAAATACTAGACCATCCAAAAAATTGAAGCCTATAACATGATCTATAATTATTTCATCAAAACTGAAGTCATAAAGAATTATTTTTTTAAAACATATTAAGCACATTTTGACTTTATTGTCTTCATCCACCTCTTGAATTCTATATTGCACTATTGTTTACATGTAGGTTGTATAAATTATTGTATTACGTAGTGAAGTAACAACAGATTAACTTAGACTTCTATAGTTGGCACAACATACAAAACCATTTTCTTATTAGCATACATTAGTATTATATATATATGTTTGTAATTATTCATAACTCTTTTATAATTTTATTTTATTAACTATGATAAATGCAAGTTGCTTTGTAATAACAATGAATAACCTTTGATTCGATGAACTATTTATATTTTATATCAAAATTCTTAGCTTGGGTGGTACACAATGATATTTCTTTCAATATTGATATCAAAGTACAAATATGTTTGCATATGAAGAAAAAAAGATTTGAACCAGTTCTATTGAAAGTAGGATGTTGTAAGGCACATTAATATGTTAGATTACCAATAAATTTACAATACCACTAATCCCTAATAGAGAGTGATTGACTTACATTACACTTCAAATTACATAGAAATCATTTTTTCTTATTAGTTAGTTTGCCTAATTGTATCTTCGTCATGCAAAAATTATATTTCACACTCCATTGGAAAATAAAAAATTTCAAATACAAAATCTCAGTTATGATAAAGAGAAAACATTCCTCTATTTAGTGGGAAAACACTTTTATTAATCTACATCGTCCTTTTATAAATTTTCTTAAGTTGTAAGCTGCAACAATGTAATACATTTATACTATTTGTAAAGTATCACATTACAATTCAACATACTAATTTCAAATATCTTCATTGCAACAATGGGGATACATGTTTACCAAACATTAATACTCCAACTACATGTTGTCATATTTTTTCTTTATAAATTATATTCAGAATTCTTGATGATTTATAAACATAATTAGTTAAGGACACAATAAAATTCCAATATCATGCAATAGCAGTGCTTTCCTTACCTCTTTCTATATTGAAGTCTATATAATTTTTATTATGAATCTCATGGGGAAATATTCATATGAATTTGTGATTCTTGTTTCAGCCATTGAAATCATCTTGTATTTTGTTTAAACTAATTATTTAATAATATGGAGTTTATCTTCCAATTGAAGTTAGCTTGATACATTTTTCTATCGTTCTGGAATAAATCATAGGAAAAACATAGAAGAATATAGATATTGTCTAATCATTAATTTAGATACTCAGTGTGGAGGGCATGTGTAAAGAAATATTACTATGAAAAGTAAAAGATTGAACCATAATTGATGATGAAGAAAGTTGAGAAAAATGTTGCCATAGATATGGACCAATTTAAAAATCTTGTTAAAGAATGAGGAACTGAGAAGTCTAAGGTACAACGGTTTCGTATAACTTGCATCTATACCTATCTCCTTTTTCTAATTATTTGTTTTTTATAGTTTAGAAAATTTCTGAGATCAACAAGGCAAACAGAGCAAAAAAAGTGATGGATCATACCATAGGATCAAAGCCATGGAGTTGCTACCGAGCAGAAATGGTATTAATAATGGACATTTGTCTTTTTTAGTAAGAGTTGAAAATATTACATGGACAGTGATTATGTTATCTATCATGTATAGGTCAGTGAAGAACAACCCGTTGTGACTCTTAACAATTTTTTGGAAAAAGTTTACGACAAAAGCCCACAAATGGTTAGAAAATAAATATTTTCTTTCCTATCATGTCTACAAAGCTACATACGCTTAGATATCTCAATTTAAGATTTCCTTTTATGATGCTTTATAATTATAGCTTGAAATCTCTGATATTGTGGAAAACCAAGCAGCAGACCAAGAAGATTTAGATCCTACATGTGTTGATAATCTAACACGTGAAGCTTATTTGCAAGTTTTAAATCCATCCAAAAAGGCTAGGATCTGAGGTCTTAGAATTGGGCACAAAGAGACATGACATAGGGGAAAAGCTGCCCGAATAAGATATAAAATGCTTTTTGAGGAAAGAAAAACAAAGGATGTATGTTGGATTAAAACTAAACTTGAACTATTAGTTACAATTGTTCTATTACATCGATGTTTGTAATTTGTTTTCTATTTCAGGATAAACTCAAGGAATTTGAAGAAATAGTAAATGGATTGAAGAACTCTGTCTCCCAAATAATGACTTGGTATAATCAATCACATGTAACTTAGAGTCAATTACCTATGTGTACATTAATATATAATTTTTTTTGACATTGTTGATCTATTTGTGATACGATGGCGGTATTACTATTGATTGTGCAGCTGAATACCCCAATCGGACTACTGCAAGTGTCTTACACATGTAAGGTGGCACAAATAGGTCAGGTGTCTTTTCTTTTCACATACAAGACAATACAAGTGGTGTTGCTGATGCAGGCATGTAACCCAGGTAGAATAATTCAAGCGGGGATGGCTTAGGCAGACTTTCTAGACAAGGCAATTCAAGGGAGATTGGAGTAGGTAGGCTTTCCACACAAGGAAATTCAAGGGAGAATGGAGTAGGCAGGCTTTCCACACAAGGCAATTCAAGGGAGAATGGAGTAGGCAGTCTTTCCACACATGGGGTTGAAAGGGAGAATGGAATAGGCAGGCTTTCCACACAAAGGGTTGAAAGTAGTTCTTTTGGAGTCATGGCTCCCTTGCAGAGTGCTAGCAATGGACATCCACTACTCTTTCAGCCACGTGGACCTCATAAAAGCTAAAGATTATTTTCAATATTCATACACATGAGAGTATTAAAGTTTACACTTTAAGAAAAGGATGCAGTTGAAAGTTGGTGCCCTACATTTGGTAATAATCCATAAAGTCGTCCTCAAATGCAGAACACCCAAAGCACATCGTCATCGATGTCTTTCACACCAAGAAATCAACGTTTAAATGAGGTGAGCCTTATTAGCAAATTTCTATATCAGTGTCTTTCACTACTTCAAAAATCCACAAGATACCTTTGATTGCATCTTCATATTGAAGTTTTGTTGATAGAACTAAAAAAAGCATGATGGGCTAATGTTTAGTCCATTAATCTGTCTGTTTTCATCAAATAATTTTGTTTGCAAGTCAGGGATAATTATATTTCTTAGAAACTCGACCTATCAGTCCATTTTAGGTTTGAACAGACACTCGATCGGTCGAGTTCTGGGAAGTGGCAACTTGACCGATTGGTCCATTTCAGGTTTGAACAGACAATCAATCGGTCGAGTTCTATGAAGTGGCAACTCGACCGATCGAGTGTCTGTTGGGAATTTTGGCAAATTGGATTTGGCTGGTTAAACCATGTATTTTTGTGTCCTGAACATTTTTCTAAGCTTAATTATAAGTCATACATTCATTACAAGTGATTACAAAAATTGTTCTGCGTCATTTGGACCTTGAGTCAACAATATGGCATATTCTACTTCGCACTCACTCTGATTCCTTTTTGTATTTATATTAATATGGTAGAATTGCCTTTAATGATGGATTTTGACCGAAAATGCACTTTGGAGTAGAAAAAAATTGAAATATAAGGGTAAGTTGTTTGTTGTACTATGATTTATGTATAAACTTTAAATTCTATTAATATAATAATTTGTCATTTTTAGGAGAAGAATACTCAAGTATCCAACCGTATGAGGCTTGTCATTGATGAAGAGCACCACGTCATTTGAAGGAATATGGAGACATTACATATCTTAAGAGTTTCTAGAATGATATGTTGATTGTCATCAATCTCAAATTTTAGAACCATATGTATTCCTTATTTATATCAATGTTGCGCACGTAATGTATGGATAATATTTTGCTTCATTAACAGAAATTGGTTTGAGGTGATTTAACATTTTTATGTGTCGTTTTGGTGTTAAAACTTCTTATGATGTCATGTGACTCTTAGAAAAATATTTCTTGAGGTTATATATACAAAGTTTTCATTTAAAATTAATTCACATTCAACAAATCATTCAATAAATCAATAACCAAATCATTTACAATAATCCCTCAAAAATATATTAATGAAGGTCTTTAGTCCCTCAAAAATGAGATCTAGATTGGCCATCACAATTGCATTGATGACGACCACATAGCCCCTCAAAAATAATATTAATGAAGGCATTATCCCTTCAAAAATATATTCTCCAGGACCATCAAGTCCCTCAAAAATGTATCTATGAGAGCTAAACATGCCCTCAAAATGTATTTATGAAGGCTAAATTGTCCCTCAAAAATGTATTTATGAAGGCTAAATAGTCCCTCAATATAACATTCTTGCGGGTCAGTTGGTCCGTGACAATTGTATCTGTGAGGGCCACTGGTATTTGTCGCGTGATTTCTCTTCACGGACAATTTGTGAGGGCCAGACTCACAACTGTCCCTATTTGTGAGGGCTTGTAGAGAGGGATTTGTGACAGGACTCACTCGTGAATAATGGCCCAAATTTTACTAGTGCTATGTTGGCTGCTCAATGTCCCGTACGGATTCATCCCATCTGTATAAAGCCCAAGTCTTAGATTCCTATCTTCTTCACTGAATTCAGGATACAATAAATCAATCTTCTTCCATTGTGGGGAATCAGACGCATGTCGTAGGATCCCATCATTATTTTTCTTAACATCTGCATGCCACCTCAAATTATTCGCATCTATAGGATTGGCAAACAAGCATTGAAACCATGGTATTATAGGTAGATACCACATCACCTTGGCATGAGAACCAGTTTTGGACTCCCCCGAAGTAATCAATTTATACCTTGACGCACTACATTTCAGACAATCTTTCAAATCCACATAGTCCTTTTGAAATAATACACAATCATTCGGGCATGCGTGTATCTTCTTGGCCTCCATTCCCATTGGGCACAAAAATTTCTTTAACCGGTATGTTGAGATTGGCAGCTCGTTTCCTTCAGGAAGAATTTCTTTCAATAAAGACAACAATGACGTGAAGCTTTTGTCACTCCATCGATTGTTCGCTTTCAATTTATACAATCTCAACACAGCGCTAAGCTTCGTAAACTTACAACCTGTGTATAATGGTATCTCAGCATCATGCACAATGTTTCTAAATATGGGAGGTGGATCGGTGTGCTCTACCCCACAACTATCCAGCATCGCATCAACGATGTCTACTGGAACTGGTTCGTTCACATCTATGTCATCAAAGGCAATTTCTTCTTCCACATAAGCACTGCTATCGACATCCATTGATTTCAGGTTTGAAATCTCTCCATGCCAGTGCCATTCTATATAGCCTTGTACAATCATGTTGCACATGACATGACTTTTGATTTTATCACCATTGTTGACTTTCAAGTTGTTACCGCAATGCCTACATGGACAGTAGAACCTATCTCCAGGTTGTTTCCTATATTCCTCAACAAATCTAATAAATGGGTCAAGACCAGAAATAAACTTGGGGGTGCAGTGATTTGGAATGGACATCCATGATCTATCCATTCTATGATCAAACAGAAAATAAGTATATATTAGAACAAGATTAGGGCCTAGGGTTAAAAGATTAGGGTTTATGGTTAAAACTTTAGGGTTTAAGTTCTTATATATAATTAATGGTTAAAACATCCTAAGTGATATTAGGTATTCAAGAACAGTCCCAAATCGGGGACTATCCAAGATTTACTTCTAATGAGTAAATCTTCGATGGATTTCTAGGCCAACAAATACATGTGCTATCATTCTTATATATAATAAATGTGTACCACCTATCCCATTCTTAAACACCTAATATCACTAGTAAGTGTATAATGTGTATTGGGTTTTCAAGAAAATTTCGGCAGCATTTCCCCATTGTTCTCTAAGTACATATGTACTTAGAGAACAAATAGGGAAATGCTACTGAAATTTTCTTGAAAACCCAATACACATTATATACTTACATCCTAAGTGAAATTAGGTGTTCAAGAACAGTCCCAAACCGGGGACTATCCAAGATTTACTCCTAATGAGTAAATCTTGGATGGTTTCTAGGCCAACAAATAGTAGTGTTGTCATTCTATAACATTGATTTCAACATTTCGAGTGTCCATGCATGTTCATCATCAAGATAAAGATTAGACATAAATTAGTATGACCTGGGGATGGAGAGATAATTCATAATTGATTTCAAAATTTCAAACTAGCTCATGCATTATCATCAATCTACATCATACAATAGGGATTGATCATGTAGATGTTACGGCGACACATCACTACAAAATCAAAGATATAACATTAGGGTTTTAATATCTTACATCGATTGATCACAAGATTTCATCATTATAGTTCATTTAAGATTATGGTGAAATGTGTATTAGGATTTTAATATCTTAATTCAACATGCATCAAAATTTACATAATTAGGTCAAGCATTAGTATTCAATTGAAAATGCATCTTCTTCTTCCTTCTCCCTCCTTACTAAATGTATGGATAAAAGTAAGGCACGACCTGCATGTGGGCTGGACATAGTGGTCGTGGTTGTGTTGGCCGACCATGGCCGTACTGGCCAGCACGACCGTGGTCAGCCAACACAGCCATGGCCGCCGTGTCCAGCCCACATGCAGGTCGTGCCTTGCTTTTATCCATACATTTGGTAAGGAGGGAGAAGGAAGAAGAAGAGGTGGAGGAAGAAGAAGAGGTAGAGGAAGAAGAAGGGCAGCAACACGCTTACCTGTCAACGGCATGGAGGAAGAAGAGAGTAGGGAGCTGAGCTAACAAGAGAGCAGCAGCCGGTCAGAGTAGTGATCGGATCTAGCAGCGAGCGATGGCAGCGAGCAGCGGACCAGCAAGCGGCGGCGGAGACGGGGGCATAGGCGGGGGTAGAGGAATCGCTGGACCTAAAACCCTCAATCACGAAATGAATGAAATAGAAGGGGAAGAGTTTGGCTCGTGCACGGGTGCAGTTAAGTTAATAATATGCATCAGTTATTCAAAACAACTGACCCTATAAACTATAGGCATCGATTACCAATAACAAACCGACTCTATTATTCATTTATAGTCATCGGTTGTAACTAGAAAAACCGACGTCTATTTTTATATGCTGACAAAAATAAATGTTCTTGAATTAAGACCATAGTCATCGGTTTCTGTATAAAAACTGACGCTAAAGAGGGGTAAAAAAATTTATGGTTAATCGTGCGAAAACACAACGGCGTCGGTTATTGTAAGACAACCGACGATAAAAAATGGTCAAATTTTTGTCTCACGAAAAACCTTTAGTCGTCGGTTTCTGTTTTAACAACTGATGATGTATGTTAAATTTTAGAGATTTTTTTCACTGGAAAATTTGGGTTTGGCGGTTAATTTTAGGTGTCGGCTGCTTATTAAAGAACCAATGCTAAATAAAAGTGATACCCATGTCTAATCACCCTTCACAAATAGATGTCGGTTTTTTTATTTAATCGACGCTTTATGTTT
Organism: Alisma plantago-aquatica; assembly: GCA_963693085.1. Lineage (NCBI taxonomy): Eukaryota > Viridiplantae > Streptophyta > Magnoliopsida > Alismatales > Alismataceae > Alisma > Alisma plantago-aquatica. Next base: position 235,766,595 of record OY856410.1, read on the forward strand.
GCGGTGTCGGTTTTTTTATACAACCGACGCCTTTAAAAGTGACGTTATAAGACATTTCTGTAGTAGTGGAAATACTATCAATACTATTAGGTGCCTTGTATAATATTTTTATTTTTCTTTTTTTCTTCAACTCATAAAAACGGAAATAGGAAGGTATCTTATCCTTTTCCCTTGAATTTAAATATAGAAACAAGATTTTCAAGAAATGATAAATATAAGTTATTTTAACAATATATATGACCTTTTGAATTTTGGAAAATTAGAAGCCACTCCCTCTTCTTTATGCCATAAAATACTAATTAAATGAAATAATAATTGTACCTTCCAATACAAGTAATTGGAGTGCCAACCGGTCCCCAATCACCCAATGAGCCAAATGGGAAATACTACCAACACTTTTAGGTGATTTATATAATATTTGTCTCTCCCTTTTGTCCTTCAATTCAAGAAATAGGTAGGTATCGTATCCTTTCCCTTGAAATTAAATATAGAAAAAAGATGACTTGTTTATTGATACAACAAAAACTTCAGATATTTTCTCAAGATATGATAGATATAAATTATTTTAGCAATATATATGATTGTTTTAATTATGGAAAGTTGGAAGTTAAAATTAGACTTGAACTTCATAGTAATTAAATAGTTGTCTTCTCCTTAGGGTTCGACCGGTTTGGTGTAAATCATAAGTTTTGTAGAACTCATTTTTTAAAAATTCTAGTTCAGTTTCAGGAACTTAATTTTCATTCACTTCCATGTGATTCTAAGTTTAAATATGGATATATTTGGAAAATATTTTTTATTTTTATTTTGTAATATATAATAAGGACAGCAAAGACACTAAGAAAAGAATCATATCCATAAATAACCACAATATTTTTTAACCATAATAACCTCAATAACTGGTCATGGTACATGTCACTCTATTAAAAAATATTTAATGATGTATAATTGTAATTTAAAACAAAAAAATAGTTATTAAATCACATCACAATATTTTTATTTCACTTTGTTTGTACAATGTATTGTAATAATATCTATATTTTATGTGAACATAATATAAGTTTTGGTTCATCATTATTTAAAAATTACCATGTTAAAAATTTTGATATATTCTTTGCGCATAGTTATAGTTAATTACTATTTTTCACATTATATTGCTTAAACAAGGAGAATAAAAATATGTTAGATAATTTTTGTCACATGGTACGGTGTGATTACTTTTTCATAGTGTTTATATATATTTTTTAATTTAGAAATTACACTGATAATAGAGTTACATCGATAGCGCGATTATAGAGGTATTGTTTTGGCAATAAACCATATCTACATCGTTAACATTTCTAGTCTAAATTATTTTACATCTTTCATTTACGAAGAATGAAAAATATAATTGTATAGAAAATATTGTTAGTAGTTTCAGAACTCATTTTCCACTCTTTTTAAGAGGAACTCGGGAATTCTATTTTGTAAAGTTTGTAATTCATTGGAAGTCACGGAACTCAAGTTCCAGCACTTACTCTAAACCAAGCAACAAAAATTTCTTAAGAAACTCCAGTTCATAAGTTATGTGGACCAGTTATGACAAACCAACTGGAGCCTTAGATAAACATGTATTACATGTACTTCATGGGAAATGAGAGTGAAATGAGATATTTGAGGAAAGATAATATAAGAGACACTTCCCTCGTGAGTGGATGATTTTAAACTAATCATAAATACCAAATATGCTAAAGTGATTACGTTATTATAATAATTATTTCAATTATGCTAAAACACTTTTTAAATTGAATGATTTACAATTAATGTCTTACTTAGAATACATACGTCATAATTAGTCTAGGTATCAATTGAACTAAGTTTGGACACTTCTATATACAGAAAATAAATTAAGAAAGAAAAGTGTAACGCTCGGTCCCACTATCCAAGGCTCTAGTAGAGTTTTAGGAATGTTGACTGGCCCCATAAACCACCACTTAACTGTGTATTTTTCTCTCAGTCACGCACAAGCCAAGATAAACTTTCTGACTTGTCACCCATCCTAGTACTACTCTGGGATGAGCACGTTTAATCACATAATTCTTTAGTGATGAAATCCCTGAAAAAAGGTGCATCTTGATTATATGGGTAGTCCAATCATCCCTCTTAAGATCATTTTTTCTACGACCTAAAATCATGGGATGTTACAAAAAGGATAAAAATAGAATAAAAATTGATTACATTTAACACCTTTGGCAATCAACACAAAGACAAAAAATATCAAATTTACTTTCAGGAAGTCCCTTAACTTTTATTGTGGAAGGATTTTTGTTTGTCGAAGATTCTCACTATGTCATCTTCTTTTTTGCCCTGTTTCCTTTTTTGTTTGTGCACAACACAACCATTTTTCACCTGTCTTCTATGTCCCTCTCTATTCATCCTTTCCTTTGATTTCTTCTCCATTAGATTACTAAGACCGTTCTAAATAGATCTAGCCCTAGTCTAAATGATATAGGTATCTATATATAAGAATGTAATACTTCCCAAGCCCCCTTTCTCTATTGGTAATACTTGGGTTGGATAAATCAAACTCCGTAGGTATTTATATATTGGAATGTAATTCTTTCCAATCCCCCTTTCTCTATTGCTAATACTTGGGTTGGAGAAATCCAACTCCACAATCATTTATGCATTAGAATTTATCCATATAGATCCTCCAACCTCTTCTTAATCATTTCCATCTTCTAATTTGAGGAGCACTTGACCTTCTCTATAGAAATTTCAAATGAGATGCTTATAGTAAACTTTATATCATATTTTTATTGTGATTCCACTTTGCTTTGGTGTGTTAATGGAAATGATTCTTTTTTATGTGTAATTATCTAAAAATGACCTAGCTTTAGACCTACATCCCTCCACTTTTTCCTGTGACCAATGTTGTAATTTTCTACCATTGTCGATTGGAGAGTTCTCATGTTTCTCCCTACTTCATAGATTAATTGCCATTTGTTGGAAGAAGCACTCCTATCCTTTGGGTCCTCCTCTAATAGTTGGGGAAGATCAGTATCAGGTTTTCAAGTTATAGTTGTTCCTTTCATGGAAGTTGTGCAAAGGGCAACAACCATAAGACATTTTTCATTTCTACTCTTGGCTCAAAATTTAATACATACAAATGGAAAACTTCTTGTTATTCTTTCTACAAAATTATAGAATGAAGTAGAATATCATGTGAGGATGGAAACTCGTCCATGATGTGTGGATGGCTCATAGGTTCCACAAGCCATGTTTCAAAGAATGTCCTCATTTTCACCAATTGACAAGTGTTCTATTATGGCATCATTGATTTCACATCAAGGGGTATTAGCAAAATTTGATGAGATTTTAAGCTATTTGATTTATTTCCAATTGTTTATTAAATATTAGGAGCTCCTTTTTCAAGATGAAAATAAATGGGACAACATCCACTCCATAATTTGTGAGGGAGTGGAATTTCTCTTGTTTGTCATAGAAGTTGTAATTGAAAAGGATTATTAGATATAATTATTTGAATATATATTTAATTTTGTTTTAATTACCTTAGAACAAGTACTTAAGAAGTTGTGGCTCAATAATGTCAATGTAAATTATTTTTCATCCTTTAATGTATTATTGTTTCTTGAGAATATACATAATTAAATTTAAGCATAATGAAATGTTTTGTATTGATTTGAGAGAAATATTTTGAAATACTAAAAAGGTTAAGTTAAAGTAGATAAGGGGAACTCTAAGAGTTAGTCTTATGACTAATCGTTCTTAATATAGAAAGAAGAGAGTGAAAGAAAGGAAATCCCATTTTTCAAAGAAATTGTCATTTCCAGTTGCTAGAGAATTTAGGTTAGATTTTAAGATTTTATTTAATTTGGAATCATATATTTGGTAATTTTTAGTTGCATTAACGCAAACTATGTGTTACATAAGCCCTACCTTTGAATTGGCATGTGTATTGACGATCACTGGATCACAGATCAATAGATTTGTCATCATCCCCTATCCCCAAGTGGTATGGAAACTCAAAATAGTGACCTTGTGTTTCCCTTGTGGAACCTCATATTTAATTTCTTTTAATCTAAACACTTCCTATGACTGATGTGATTTTGTTAAGGGTGAATTGAAGGCATGCTATGCCTTAGTCTCAAGAAGAACCCCTTATCGGGTTTTTCATATCATCTTGAGAACCCTTAGCTTTCAAAACCCTAGATTCACATCCCCTTGTTCTATAAAACCCCACACCCTAGAGTCCGTGATCCCTTTTGAACTTGAGCGGTAAGTTTACAAGTGATTTCCCTCCCCCCTTTATCTCCCTCTCCTTGTTGCACTAATAAGTACAAAAGCACCACCATGTGCTCTAACATGAGGTTCACTGCTAGATGCAGAGCATTTACTATCTGATCGAGGTCTAGTCAAGCCAATATTAGGATTAGATGGCTATAAATATTGCCTCATCTATACTCATGAGTAGTGAGTGGGCATGACACATCACCTCCCTCTGATCCCACGTGGAAATCCTCCGATCATGGTTGATTAGTAAAGATTGTGTAACCCCGCATCGCACAAGAAACCCAGAGTGGATGAGGTGAATGACAACCCTCTGATCGTAGCCAGTTAGTGAAAATTGTGTAATTAAGGGTCGTTATCTCTCTACATCCCTCGCCTCCTCCCCACTCACACATACTCCTATAACTGTGTCCACCATTCAATCAAGATCCATAGATGGCACTTTTTATTCATAGAAGTAATTTTTACCTCCTCTCCTCTTACCCAATAATAAAGAAGAAAACTAGATCTTGTATAAAACATAATAAATAGATACTAGCTCCAAATTTAATGATGTTCTATATAGAATTAAATAGGAAAATGAGTTGGAATGCACTAAATGTATGTTCATGACCTTGATTAGATCCCTTCTTGATTGGTAAATCCAATGTATGCTCTTTTGTATATTGAAAATTGAGTAAATGATTGTGTTGCAAATCTTGGATAATATAAACTAAACCCTAGTTTAGGTTAGTACTTGTAAGAATCATAAATAAACCTAGATATCAATCCCTGCAATGATAATTATTTTAATTTTGGTAATAATATACTCAAAACCTAATAATTATGACATTTAGGGTTTAGGATGTAATTAGGATTTTACCCAATATGAGGCATCTAACCAATGAAAACCTTATTTCCCATATAATCTTAGTCTAAGCCCAAATTAAACACTAGAATCATTTCTAAAACCCTACCAAGGGATATCCAGAGAAATAATAACACTTTAAGTGTTAATTTGACTATTTTCATATTAGGGCTTGAATAGTTTAGATTGGTTATATTTGGACATCTTATGCTATTCAATATAGGTATGTGGGATATTTATGATTGACCTACTTAACCATGATCTGATTTCATATGCTTTCTATAGTTTGTTCATTTTGGCAAAATTTTATTGTCCACTTGACTTCTTACATAAGATAGAAACCTACGTGTATCATTAGTAACAAGAATAATATTTGGATCTGCCATTGGAATCTCATAAGGGTATAAAGATGGGTATGCCCTAAGAAGTCAAACAAGATTCTAATGTTGGTATTGAATGTAGAGTCCATTGTTGGAACATTATTTAAAATCCATTGTAAGAACATGAGAATGGTTGAATATTAGAGGAATTTCTAGTACATCATATGTGATTCCTAATTTATAGATTAGGGTTATGAGTGGAAATGTATAGTTCACTATTAGTATATATTTGATCTTTTATTGTCATATACTTTGTTGTCATTATATGCACACTTTTGGTTACACCCAAGTACACAATATAGTAGTATAACAACCTGTGTTTATCAATGTTTTAGGTCAAGCATAGGACTCAAACTCAATGTTGTGGATGTTTAACTAAGAAAAATAACAAAGCTTCAATGCAACCTTGGAGGATTATATAGTATATTTTCTAGTTATGGTTATTAAATAATTAGGTCATCTTTATGCACTTTTACTTCCCAACATGATCTTCAACATGGATTCAAACTTTAATAAAACCTTTATCTTATTTACTATAGGATATGATTAGTTATTTTTAGTTTATTCATGTGGATTATATCTAAGAAATACTAATACTATAATTTGCATCTATACACCTAGTCTCTTGGGAATCTTGGTGGAGGGGGTTGTTACAATTAGTTTAGATCTAGATATGCTTGAACAAGATTTAATAAATTCCAAATTAATAACTTTTGATAACCTTAAGAGAATTGTTAGAGTAATTATGAAGGGTGATGGTGTCTAGGGTTGCGGTCACAATCCATGCATGATAAAAAATTTCCACCACTAGTTACTTTACAAGGACTCTCGAGCCAATATATACCCTACCAGATCAAAGCCTTATGATTTTTCCAAATAGCATACTTCCTACTTGCTCATCTATATTCATATATTTCTCTACTCCATGATTTCCTTTGACCATAAGGACCCAATAGTGACTTCTCTCCTATTTTAGGGTTCCCTAAAAAAAGTAGTCCTATGGCTTCTCTCTACCAACTAATAATGATACAATACCAAATCTATTATAAAACTAGAAATAAAGTTTTCAAATATTACTTATATATGTCGGTGTGCGTATAAAATAGTATAAGAAATCCCTGGATTCAAAATCTACACAAATGCATTTGTAAAGGTACGAGCAACAAATTGGGCTTCTAGTCCTTTTTGTATGGCAAACCCCAATGATCTAAAAACAAACCAGTATAATATGTGTCCTTTTTTCAACATGGCTCACACTAAGAGTATCGTGATCCAAGATACCAGCCCACAGCCCAAAGGGAAGGGTGATGTCCCTCCCAAGAGAAGGATCTACGTTATAGAAAGGGGAAAAAGCAAGATTGGCGAGTCCCCCAACACACAAAAAAAGTAAGGCACCCAAACCTAAAGGAAACTCAAAAGTTGGATCAAACCTAGTGCTAGACCAGAACCCAATGTTCAGCCAGACCCTAATGCTAGAACTAACCCTAGTGTTGGACCAAATCTTGAAGTTGACTATGTTAAGGAAGCTGGGATAGTATGGCTAAATCCACACAAGTTATTGACATGTTCTGTAATGACCCCACCTCCCAGTAACCCCAATTAAGGGAGACCAAGAGGTCAGAGTCATTATCCCAATTAATAGGATCAAAGGTTCGACAAATAATTAGTAATAATTATAAAATCTTACCAAACTATAATGAAAGCTGGAATAAAAGAAAACTTTGCACACCTTTTTCAAAACTTGGATATCTAACTTCTATCCACATTGGGACTCTATTCTAACTAATCCTCCTTGCACTTTATTTCTTAATTGCATAATATGCCACTTTATTGTTTGTCCTTTTCAATTGTACCTAAAACACTGACAAACAAAACGTCGGTCAGCATATAAGAATATGCTGGTATGTGGGGACAACCAAAATTGCACAAATATGGCTAACAATCTAAATATCACAAACAAGTTAATTAACAAGCCAAATTACGCTTTTAGTATGACATTCTCCACTGCTTTTTCCCTAACCCTGGAATACTCCCTTTCTGGTTTCTCTTTTGCCAATGACTTAAGGCCACCTTCTCAATCCCGAGCTTGGTGCCTGGGCTCACCTCTCATAGTGCCCATTAGTCATTCTATAAAGACTACCTTTTCAATCCTGATCTTGGTGTATGGGGTCACCGCTCATGGTGCCCATTGGTCTTCCTTCCTAGGCTTGACCTTTAGCATCATCCATCAAGGTGGCATGCAGGTGCGAGAATACACACTTCTATTATTATTGTGATAATCATAGTGACTTTATAATTTGCAAGTATGAACATCCAAACTGATAAGTTGCATTCAATACGATGAATCATCTGGGAAACTCTTCGGGAAACTAATGTGATTAATCATAATTAACCACATACCTATCAGGCTTATTTGAGACAGAATTAATCCAATCAATGCAAGAAATCAAATGGGCAAGAAAGCACACAAAGAGATCCTGAAATATGCATACAATTTCCTATCATTGACCATGCCATCAAGATCTATTAAACCTAGCTCCCTTCCTAGGGTTTCTAGTCCACTTTTAGGGTTTCCATTGCAATTAGGTTTCACTTCAATTTTACTATTTTAAACCCTAATTATCTCATCTATTCTTCACAAAAGATATTAAGGTTACCTTTTAACAACATATAACCTTAATTTCGGATTAAAGGCACAATTAACCATCAAATAAGTCTATTATGCTCTTTTACATTAAAACTACCATTTTTATCCTTTTAATTCATGACAAGATCATTAGCCCTAATTATCATCTTTGGTTCCTTCTGGATTAACATCTCATAGTTCATTATGATCTAATTCACATATGAACTCTATTTATCATTAATTCCTCCTTTATCCATTAAAAAACCATAATTACTATATTAAGGGTATTTATCCACAATTAGGAACTTTTATACTCGAAATAGCTTAGAACCATCATATCTCAGCTTTATTCATGAATTTGAACAACTAAAGCCATTAAGAGTCACAATTACTAACATTAGGGTTTCAAGACCCATTAAAGCTCATTTATGCACATGAAATTCTAAATTAAACCAATTATGTGCAAAGTTCATCCTTTTTGTTCTTAATGTACATTTTTATAATTAACAAGTTAGTATCAATTTTAATCATCCATAAAACCCTTCTTAATACATTAATCATCTCAATTTAGGGTTTCTTAATCATTAATGCATTAAAGTTGATAACTTCAACTACTTTTCGAATAGTAAGAGGAATGAGCTTCTAAAACTATTTTTAATCAATTCTTCTCATTTTTCTGAGCAACTTTCATATTTTATACGCATTCATCCAAGCTACCAATATAAAGATACGATTTTTGCAAAATTATCGTACTTGGACCAATGGAAGGCCGCCACGTCGCCAAACCCATGCAACGTAGCACGGTCGATTGAAAACATAATCAAATGACTGGATTACCCCCGTGTAAGTGGTTGGCACTTCAGCCTGTGGAGGGGCATTTCCATCCAACGCACACTTGGTCGTCTTCCATCTCTTACAACCTAGCGCTGCCGCCACGGCCGTGGTTGGCACGGGTCCTCCTCCTCCTCCCTGACCCCGACGGCCACCAGGGACAGTTCCCTCACCTCTAATGTTCATCTGTGCACCCATGGATGCCATGGTCTCATAGCCAAAGCAGCTGGATCGTGCTGGCCAAGTCTGTCCATGCGGATGGCCTTACAGCCATCCAGTGGCTATTGCGTCAGGGCTAAAGCAAAGCAATGACCGCCAAGCTTCCTTCCGGTTGTGTAGTGCATCGATCCTCCAACAAGACCACTCCATGACCCTCAATTGCTCTAGGGTGTCTCTACCCATCACGGCTAGGGTTTTCATGGAAAGAACAAGAAGAAGAAGAGAGATGGGTGGAAGTCTCCTTGGGCTTAGCCATGGGCTCTATCCTTTTATAGAGGAGGGTAGCCATGCCCCAACATGCTTGCCCACAAAGAAACAAAGCCTTTTCCCAATAGGAATCCTATTTCTTTATTAATAAACAATCTTCTCTCTCCTATTTATCTCCTTGATAAACTATATTCTTTGGATATTTAGGAATTCAAAAATCCTCTCTCTTATTCTCTTTATGATTGACTTTTTAATCCATTGGCATGAATTTATATTTCCTTTTAGTAGAAAATACCTCCTTTTTAACAATGCCACAAAATCCATTAATTATGTATCACATTATCCTCTTATTTTGTATTATTGGTATTTTCACTTTCTTTTTCTCCATTGGGGATCCTTGGACCCTAAGAAACTCTAATATTTCGAAATCCTTTTTAGTGGATACTCATTATCCTTCCAGATGCATCTATAGCCATTATTTCTCATTATCTTATTTATTTCTTTATTAAAATATCTCTTTTTGAGGATTTCTCTTTATCTCTCTTTTTATTTTCCTTATTGGAATTTCTTTTAACATTAGGAACCTTATGGATACGAAAATCCACCAAAGATAACTCAATTATACCTCTTTCCACTTATTTACCACATTTTATTATTGTTTTCAATTTCTTTCTTAATAAAGAAATACTTAACTGATCTTTTCTTTTCTTATTGCATTATTTTTGCAACTTTGGACTCCTTGGAACCCAAGGAACCAAAGAGACACGAAATCCACCTTTGATTAGCATTCTTTTGCCTTCTAGAGGTTTCTACATCTTTCTTTTCTCCATTTTCTTATTTACTTATTTAATAATGGAGTTTCCTTTGTCTTTTCCTTCTTATTGGGCCCAATAGCCAATAAAGCCCACAAAACAACCAACAAGGCTATTGTAAACGAAATCCATTTATTCAAAACAAATTATATCATTATTTGTTCAAATATCTTTAATAGGAGAAATTACATTTCTCACTGAAAAGAACCCAAAAATTAGGGTTGTAACATCCTTCCCCTCTTATTGGAATTTTGCCCTCAAAATTCCACTAGGCACACAAACAAATAGGATAACCCTTTCTTATGTCCATCATGTCTCCCATGTGGCCTCACCCTTTCCATGGTGCTTCCCAAGAACCTTCATCATCTCATATTCTTCCATATGAGTTCTTTCTTACCTTGATATATCGTACCCTCATAGGTGACTCAGGACATTTCAGTCTCTCATAAAGCTAAATAGATTCAGGGCTCAGCACATGGCTTGGGTACCTCACATAGTGCTCTAGATCAGACTCATGGAACACATTATACATCATGTTATCCTGAGCGGTAAGGCTAAACACAACCATCTCCACCAATCCATCTCAAATGGACCATGCAGTCGGGACTCAGCTCTCTCTTAGCTATAACTTAGAGGGGTTGGATTTTCACATCACATACTATCCCACAGTGAACTGCATGTCAGTCTGATTTGCATCATCTCACGACTCATGTTTCCCCTGGGCTCTCTCTCAGCCATTGAACGATCAAAGCGACTTCATCTGCACACACAGTGGTTCTTTTCTAACCTTCACGAGGCCCTGACCGGCCTAAATCGCGCGTCCTAAAATTGGAGGTGGACTTGAGGTAGTCGAGCTTTTACATTTATAAACCTGAATCCTTCTAGGCCCCCGCAACTTTGCTTACGGGGTCGAAGTAGATATACGGGGTCGAACACAGGGACAAGGGGGGTAGTGTTGACAACCCAGAATCGACACGCTACACTTCGGTAGGTATAAAGAGATGATAAATTCCCTAGGAGGGAATCATAAAGATGTCACGAACAAAACACGAAAACTATCTCCAAGTGGAGTTACTAGAAAGATTTAAGGTTTTAAGCATTTAGTAGTTTTTAGGGGTTTTCATGCAACAGAAACAAAAGGATATAGTTGGAGCTAAGGCAAGGTACGAAGGATAGAACTGCGGTAAAACAAGCGGCCGTAGAACCAGTCTTGTACCCCTCCTCTCGAAGCGGGCACCTCTAACAAGGCATCGGTTCCACTTTCGGGGTCACCAGACTCAAATTAGAGTGGAAAGGTCACTAAAGCAACTCTGTTCCGGGCACTCTCATACTCCAGAATCGGACCAAACACTAGAGTCACAACACAACTCTCGAAGTTGTTGCGACGGGAAAACACGATTCGGTAGCTAAGCGAAATGCGATCCAAAACATGCAAGCTAGAGTTTGGATATCAAACATAGCAGTCATCCAACATATTGCACCAAGCATAAAGCAGCAAGAAATTAAGCATTTCCATTCCTTTAAGCATTCAGAGGTCTTAATTACAATGCATAAGTAAAAGGAATTAAATAACAGAAATAAAGATATGTGTCGCCTTCTTGATGTAGAAGGACGACAGGCTACAGTAACCGTCCCGCCCGATATCGGACAGGGGCCTAGCCCGATATATCCGTGTCGGGCGGCACACCCTCTCGGGCGGCGCGCTGCGAGGGGAGACTGCATCGCTCAAGGACCTGACCGATATGCTCAAATCGGGCGGCACGCATGACGGGCGGAGCGTATCGGGTTCGATATCGTGTCGGGCATGGAGCTGCTTATTTTACTGTCGGGCACTCGTGTCGCGCATCTACATCGGATGATATCGGCTCTCAGTGTCGCCTGGTACAGTCCTAGGTGAACCAGTCCCCTCCCTCTCGGGATGAGGAAGAGCTCACCTAGTGTCGCCTGGTACGACACTGGAGCACGATACGCCTGCTCTCGCAGCTTCCCCCGAAGATCACCCGACTCTTGGACTGCCCAAGCTTGTCCGAACTCTCCGAACTGTCTAAACTGTCTTTTCAGCTCCTTGTAGCTGCTATTTATAGGCAGCGGTTGGGGGAACTTATGGTGCTTGAAGCGCCACGTGTCCTCCTTATTTGCGGGTCGGGAGACGGCCGATACTTGTATTTTCACGACACAGGGGTATCGGCTATCGGTCACGTGACGGGCGGGTGCCGGCCGGTGGGTGGCTGTGTCACCCGACAAGCTGGGTTGTTGGGCGAGCTTGGCTCCCTGTCGGGTAAGAAAGTGTATCATCCGTCAGCTTCTTCTCGTGCGGCACCCCTTCTCGCGCGTCATGGAGTCCCTTTACCCCGTCGGGCAGAGGTGATATCGGGCGTCAGGAAGGCCGGAAGAGACTTAGACTTATTTGTGGGCCGGGATGGCCTTATTGGTGATAAATGGGCCAAAATAGGAGGAAAACTCTGCAAAAGATGGAAATATTAGTTTGAGAGCATTGCTTGGCCAATTATTGCGAAAGTGCATATAAAAGAGAGGAAAATAGCAGAAAAGGGCAGTTTTAATAACAGAATAAAGGCCAAAAATATCACAAAATTTGGTGTTATCAACTCCCCCGAACTTAGTGTTTTGATTGTCATCAATCAATATTTAAACTTTATTTAGCGATGCTTCTTCTTGCGTAGTATGCTTCTCAGGCCAAGATGTAAAACAAGTATCGTAATGCCTTTAGAGATAATGCTGCTTTATTACGAACAGAAGACTTCGTCTTTCTTGCCTTATTGTTTAAGTAAGATTATTCTCTACAGCTTCGGTGAGACGTTATTGTATGATTCCGAAGTTAGCTTCCACACCAAACAGCTTTATTTTCGGGATAGAAAGTTGTGTATAGGATAGACTAAGACTTTTTTGGTTTTCTTCTTGTTTCCCATCGGTCCATCCAGGTAAGGGTCCGTTAAAGGGCAAGTGGTCCCTGCAGTCCAAGCCAGTTGGCTTTGGAGCAGTGATTTCACATCCTACGTACCACTGCCCCGGATCTACCATGCCTAAAGATGGGTACTTTTGGAAAACAAGTGTGTGTATACTTTTTTTTTCTTTTATTGGGCACAACTCTCATGCTTTTATTCACGCTCATAAGGCTTCTCTCTCTTTTGGGGATTTTTGTTGGGTGAGGGAACAAAGAGATTCTTGCTGTTTGGGCAACTTTTTCCTTCTCCATACTCGTCTCTTAGCTGTCTGCGAGATTATTATATTTTTGAAAATTTTGACATAGCAAAACATATTCTTTTGTTCATTTGAAGCTGCATTATCAAAAAGATATAACAGGATTTGCGTAACATTTAGCACAAAGAAAATAAACTTGGCAAGCAGTTGCATCAGGGTTTTCACTAATATAGCGACTTTTTACATATGCATGGGAACAAAATAGGCAGAAATTTTTTTCAAAAAAATTTATATGAGCAAGGCATTTTACACGAGCATGGGTACATATATGTGATATAGAAGAACAAAATGGCACAAGAGAATTTTTATACCTCCTTCACTGGTACATGGGTACCCCCCCCCCCAAATTTATCCAATACTCTGTCCCAGAGTAGTGAAGAAGAGGGTGAGTTCATGTTAGTCCAGTGAAGGTTATTTAGCGGGTTCTCTTGTGCCTTGTAGAAGACGCAATATGCTTCTGTTGCTGCCACCTCCTTCTTTCTCATTTAGAAACAGCTTCAACAAGTGCGGGCACTTGTGGCTGCTTCCTCTTTATTAAGTAGCTGGAACCGGGATGCCCAGGTTCCATCTGGAGGTCGTCGGCAAAATACTTCCCCAGCTCAGCCTCCATTTTATTTCCCAGCTCAGCCGGAACACGCGCAATAGCTCATGGTAGACAGAGGGCTCTTGTGCTGTCCCGGTAGTCACCGGGGCTGTACTCGTGTTGTCTCTGTAGATGGTCCCAGGCCACTACAGAAGACAGACTATGATAAGGAATTGCCCCTCTTTGGGGTGCTGACGTTTCTGACCGACAGTTGTTGCTTCAGCAGCGGCCTCCATTCTTCCTGTTATCAAGTTCATTAACCATTATAAATTGTTAGATAGAAAAAGTTAAAGAAGCTCGATAATATTAGACTAATTTCAAAATCTGGGTATCGTTCGTCAAAAGAAAGCATATGTCGATACAAGATCGGGCGATACGAGAAGGGTTGCACGGCACGACTTACCGCATGACACGACTTGCCACGCGACACTGGTGTATAGGGTGACAAGGTTACATGAAACAAAAACCCTATAGCAAGACTTGGAAAGCAAGCCGTCCGATTTGGGTATATCGGCCGGTGAGGTCGCCAAAGAGCCACTGCACGGCAGGACGTCACGAAAGAAAAATGTGTCGCCCGACATGGCGTATCGGGAAAACACCATCGGTCGTTATGTCGCGCTTTAACCACGTCGGGCGATACAAAATTCGACAAAGCTCGTAATCCCGATAGACAGCGCGCGATAGGAAAAACTCATGTCGGGCGATAAGCCTGTCGGGAGATAGCTTGTCGAGCGATAAGTGTGTCGGGCGATAAGCATGTCGGGCGATAAGCGTGTCGGGCGATAAGCGTGTCGGGCGATAAGTGTGTCGGGCGATACCTTTGCTCATAGGAGCCATCGCCCGATACCGCGGTGAAGGCAACTGGCCGACACGGGAGCAAAAAGGCTGACTACTGCATGCGTTACAGATGGCTGAAATGAGTAAAGTGTGACAGCCCGACACGGTGAAACCTCTGTTCTTATTTATAGGCAGCTCGACCGGGGGCGAGACGGACATCTCTGGGGCGCGCGTCGGCCAACGGGTCAGGCGATTCCCGAGACGATGGTCACATCAGTCTCATTAAGGGCATTTATTCTCATGCACGATAGGGTGCACGCCGCCCAGGAACGCCAACCGTTGTGGCCGTTGCGATGCCCTAGAGACCAAAGCCCGGTATGAGCGGTCCTGCGCGCCTGCTGAGCGGCCGCCCGATACGGTTAAAACAGGCGGCCGATAAACCGATGCTAGATGAAGGAAAAACATCATTGGTTTAGGGTTAAGCCCTCCACCTCAGAAAAATACTACAGCGGTGGCCCATAAAACAGGAGAGTCGGTGCGCTCGGTGGGTGCACCGACTCGGACCTTATTACATGCCATAATGTTTGTTTTTGCAAAGAATAGGGTGCATCCTACTCTATGAAAGAAAGAAAAACTCGGGTTGCCTCCCGAAGAGCGCTGAAGTTTGTGTCGCCAGCTCGACCGATGTTGGATCATCTTGTTCAACCCTGGACTGTACCCATATCTTGTAGGTCGATCTCTGCTCTCCTGACAAAGGCCTCATCCTCGTAGAATCTTTTCACTCTATGCCCATTCACTTGAAATACTTTGGTCGGATCGTCCTTGTCGTAAAGCTCCATCATTCCGGATGGGTATATTTTTGACACGGTAAACGGTCCTGACCATCTCATTTGTAACTTTCCAGGGAAGAGACGAATAGAGGACTTGTCTAACAAGACTTTGTCCCCCTCGTTTACATATTTTCTCCTGAGGTGGGCATCATGCCACAACTTTGTCCTCTGTTTGTAGATTGTTGCATTTTTGTAGGCGTTCAATCTCAGCTCTTTGAGCTCTTGAAGCTGCAAAAATCTCTTTTCTCCTGTTTTGTCGAGGTCCATATTTAGGAACTTGATTGCCCAAAGGGCCTTATGTTCCATTTCCAACGGTAGGTGGTAGGATTTTCCGTAGATGAGACGGTAGGGGGTGGTTCCAATGGGTGTTTTGTAAGCAGTTCGGTAGGCCCAAAGCGCGTCGTCAAGCTTCATGGACCAGTCTTTCCTTGTTCGGCTGACAGTTTTCTCCAAGATCTGCTTGATTTGCCTGTTGGAAACCTCTACCTGCCCTGACGTCTGTGGGTGGTAGGGTGTAGCGATCTTGTGCTTCACTCCGTACTTGCGCAGGAGTGCTTCAAACTGTCTTTCTCTAAAGTGCGATCCTCCGTCGCTAATAACTGTGCGTGGGACGCCGAAGCGAGGGAAGATGTTCTTCTCGAAGAGCTTGATAACCGACTTGGCGTCACAGGTTTGGGTGGCTACCACTTCCACCTGCTTTGATACATAATCCACAGCCACGAGTATGTATTGATACCCCCGAGATGGGGGAAACGGTCCCATATGGTCGATCCCCCACACGTCAAATATTTCCACTTCGATCCAGCTTGCCATTGGCATCTCATTCCTCCTCCCTATGTTCCCCGTAAACTGGCACTCCTTGCAAATCTTCACAAATTGTGCGGCATCTTTAAATAACGAGGGCCAGTAGAAACCTGACTGTAGCACCTTTGTTGTTGTTCTTTCGCTACCCAGGTGCCCTCCGTAGGGGGAGGCGTGGCATTGCTTCAGGATGTCCGCGGTTTCTTCTTCTGGGATGCACCTCCTATATAAGTTATCAGCGCACCTTCGGAACAGGATAGGATCATCCCAGTAATAGTTCTTGGCATCCTCTAATAGCTTCTTTTTCTGGTTGTACGTGATGTCAGGAGGCAGTTACCCACAAGCAAGATAATTGCAGATGTCTGCAAAACAGGGTAGACTTTCTTCTTGAGCTTCGGCCAACTTAAGGGCCTCGTCGGTGTAGTCATCGTTGATAGGTGGCTCTCCCTGTCTCTCAGTCACGATCCTTGATAGGTGGTCGACGATCACATTTTCTGCGCCCTTCTTGTCGATAATTTCATGGTCGAACTCTTGGAGCAATAGGGCCCACCTCAACAGCCTGGGCTTCACGTCTTTCTTTTGCATCAAGTATTTTATTGCCCCATGATCTGTGTATACTTTGACCTTTGCTCTGACGAGATACGACCTGAACTTATCGAACGCGAAGACAATTGCCAGCATCTCTTTTTCTGTGGTTGTATAGTTTACTTGAGCTTCGTCCAGCGTGTGACTAGCGTAGCAAATCACATGGTGCCTTTTGTCTTTCTTCTGCCCCAGGACTGCTCCTACCACGTAGTCGCTGGCGTCACACATAAGCTCGAACGGTAAACTCCAATCCGGCACTTGTAGGATGGGTGGTGATATGAGCACGTCCTTTAAAGCCTGAAAAGTTGTCAAACATTCATTAGAGAAAACAAATTCAACATCCCTTACCAGCAGATTGGACAAAGGTTTGGAAATCTTCGAGAAGTCCTTTATGAATCTGCGGTAGTAGCCGGCGTGCCCGAGGAAGCTTCTTACTCTCGTCATGGATTTTGGTGGAGGAAGTTTAGATATTGCTTCGACCTTGCTTACGTCCACCTCTATCCCATGCCTTGAGATCTTATGCCCTAGAACGATGCCCTCCCGTACCATGAAGTGACATTTTTCCCAGTTCAGGACCAGGCTGTTCTCCTCGCACCTTTGAAGGACCAGTGACAGATTCTTCAGACAGCTATCGAAGTCTTTTCCATAGACGGAAAAATCATCCATGAAAACTTCTACGATGTCTTCTAGAAAATTTGAGAACATCGATATCATGCATATTTGAAAGGTGGCGGGGGCATTGCAGAGTCCGAAGGGCATCCTTCAGAAGGAATAAGTCCCGTAAAGACAGGTGAATGTTGTTTTCTCTTGATCGTCGGGAAAGATGGGGACCTGGTAAAAACCTGAAAAGCCATCAAGAAAACAAAAGAAATCGTGATGCGCTAACCTTTCGAGAACTTGATCAATAAAAGGTAGCTGAAAATGATCCTTCTTTGTAGCCTGATTCAGCTTTCGGTAATAAATACACATCCGCCATCCGGTGACAGTTCTTACCGCCACCTCGTCGCCCTTCTTGCCCCTAACCACTATCATTCCGCCTTTCTTGGGTACTATGTGGATAGGACTTACCCAATTGCTATCGCTGATTGGGTAAATAATCCCCGCATCCCTAAGGCTTATTACCTCTTTCTTGACGACCTCCTTGAGCATCTGGTTCAGCTTCCTCTGGGGTTGAGCCAGAGGCTTGGCTGATTCATCTAAGATGATGCGGTGCATGCACAGGGCAGGGCTAAGGCCCTTGATATCCTCTACTGAATATCCTATAGCCCCCCTGTGGAGCCTTAACTCCTCAAGGAGTCGATCCAGCTGATTGCTCAATAGATTGGCGTTTACAATGACAGGGTTCCTCTGCTCTTCGTCCAAGAACTCGTACTTCAGGCCTTCTGGCAACGCTTTCAACTCTGGCTTTGGTCTAGGTACCTCCTCTTGAGGCTCCTCGTCGAGAGAGGCGTACTTTGCAGACTCCACCACCTCATCTTCTATTTGCAAATCTTCATTAGAAAGGTCGAAAAGGTCGAGGTACTTTGCAACTTTGGGACTTTCGAAGTCGGAATCCTGGCAGCTTATGGCCCTCGTGAGGGGGTCACTGTCTGGATATCCTCCTCCATTTCCTCGCAGAATTTATTGTAACTATCTGTGAAACATGCTGATTCAGACAGGGAAGGGCTTCTCATGATATCCTTCAACTTGAAGTCAATATGGTCGTTTCCGACCCTCAAGGTGATCATCCCTTCAGAGACATCAATCAACGCTCTTCCTGTTGCCAAGAAAGGGCATCCAAAGATGACCGGGCAATGGGGGTCTTCAGCCGTGTCGATGACGACTATGTCGCAAGGGATGAACCCGTTTCCAACCCTGATCGGCACATCTTCGACAATGCCGACGGGTCTCTTAAGGGTGTGGTCTGCCAGTTGAATCCGCATGTTGGTTCGGACTATGTCGGTCAAACCCACTCTTCGTGCAAAACTGAGGGGCATGAGGCTAATGTCGCTCCCAAGTCTGCTAGACCCTTCCGCTCGACATTGTATCCGATGGCAAACGGGATTGTGAAAGCTCCGGGATCCCTCCTCTTATTAGGAAAGTCGGGCTTTACGAAGGCAGAGGAAGCAGACGCTAGATGCACCGTCTCGATCCTTCCTCCCCTTCTTTTCTTGGTGACAAGGTCCTTGAGGAACTTGGCGTATGTGGGCATCTCCTCCAAAGCGTCCAGGAAGGGGACTTCAAGATGCAGTTTCCTGATCGAGTCCATGAACCTCTCATGGCGCTTCTTCAGATTTGCCTTTATCAGCTTATACGGGAATGGCGGCCTTGGGGTGTAAGGATTCCTCCCACCAGGTAGCTCATCTGAAGGCTTCTGTGCAGGCTCTTGAGCTTCTACTTGTCCACCTTCGCCCTCTGCTGGGATGGTGCTCTCAGACCTCGGTTCAGGTTCTGGTTCGGCTTCAGCTGCGTGCTCCACCGTCTTCCCAGACCTTAGTACCGCCATTCTGGCAGTTTCCTGGTAGGAGAGTGTCTTTCCCGCAGGGTTCTTCATCAGTGCAGCCATCTGGGCCAATCGTTGATCGACTTCCAATTGGCGCATCTGCAAACCCGCCATCTGGTGTTGCATGGAATTCTGAGCTCCGGGGCCGGGAAGTGTACCCTGTACCAGCCTGCTGATGATGGTGTCCTATCTTTTTATGTAGGCGGAAAGCTGACCAACCAAACTGGGCTGGCTCACCCTCCCGCCTCGGCCCTGACATTCACCTTCAGGAAGAGACTACTCACAGCGAAACATGATATCAAAACTCGGTGGAGCAGGTCAGCTTTCAGGGTTCCTGTAAGAGCATATAAAAATCAAGTTAGAAAATTGAATTTTTTTTTATCTTAGGCAAAGAATAAATAGCTTCAAAAGGAAAGAAAAGAAAAAGAAAAAGGGGTGCTGTCAAACTTGTTTCCAAGCTTGAGGCACAGGAGTGTAGTTAGTGGATTCAGATTCGTCAATAGTACCGTTTTTGCCTTGTCCCCGACAACGGTGCCAAAAAGTTGACCAGCCTAAATGGCGCGTCCTAAAATTGGAGGCGGACTTGAGGTAGTCGAGCTTTTACATTTATAAACCCGAGTCCTTCTAGGCCCC
Organism: Alisma plantago-aquatica; assembly: GCA_963693085.1. Lineage (NCBI taxonomy): Eukaryota > Viridiplantae > Streptophyta > Magnoliopsida > Alismatales > Alismataceae > Alisma > Alisma plantago-aquatica. Next base: position 235,786,717 of record OY856410.1, read on the forward strand.
CGCAACTTTGCTTACGGGGTCGAAGTAGATATACGGGGTCGAACACAGGGACAAGGGGGGTAGTGTTGACAACCCAGAATCGACACGCTACACTCCGGTAGGTATAAAGAGATGATAAATTCCCTAGGAGGGAATCATAAAGATGTCACGAACAAAACAGGAAAACTATCTCCAAGTAGAATTACTAGAAAGATTTAAAGTTTTAAGCATTTAGAAGTTTTTAGGGGTTTTCATGCAACAGAAACATAAGGATATACTTGGAGCTAAGGCAAGGTACGAAGGATAGAACTGCGATAAAACAAGCGGTCGTAGAACCAGTCCTGTACCCCTCCTCTCGAAGCGGGCACCTCTAACAAGGCATCGGTTCCACTCTCGGGGTCACCAGACTCAAATTAGAGTGGAAAGGTCACTAAAGCAACTCCGTTCCGGGCACTCTCGTACTCCAGAATCGGACCAAACACTAGAGCCACAACACAACTCTCGAAGTTGTTGCGACGGGAAAACACAATTCGGTAGCTAAGAGAAACGTGATCCAAAACATGCAAGCAAGAGTTCAGATATCAAACATAGCAGTCATCCAACATATTGCACCAAGCATAAAGCAGCAAGCAATTAAGCATTTCCATTCCTTTAAGCATTCAGAGGTCTTAATTACAATGCATAAGTAAAAGGAATTAAATAACAGAAATAAAGATATGTGTCGCCTTCTTGATGTAGAAGGACGACAGGCTACAGTAACCGTCCCGCCCGATATCGGACAGGGGCCTAGCCCGATACAGCCGTGTCGGGCGGCACACCCTCTCGGGAGGCGCGCTGTGACGGGAGACTGCATCGCTCAAGGACCTGGCCGATACGCTCAAATCGGGCGGCACACCCTCTCGAGCGGCACGCATGACGGGCAGAGCGTATCGGGTTCGATATCGTGTCGGTCATGGAGCTGCTTATTTTACTTTCGGGCACTCATGTCGTGCATCTACATCGGTCGATACCGGCTCTCAGTGTCGCCTGGTACAGTCCTAGGTGAACCAGTCCCCTCCCTCTCGGGATGAGGAAGAGCTCACCTAGTTTCACCCGGTACGACACTGGAGCACGATACGCCTGCTCTCTCAGCTTCCTCCGAAGATCACCCGACACTTGGACTGCCCAAGCTTGTCCGAACTCTCCGAACTGTCTAAACTGTCTTTTCGGCTCCCTGTAGCTGCTATTTATAGGCAGCGGTTGGGGAAACTTATGGTGCTTGAAGCGCCACGTGTCCTCCTTATTTGTGGGTCGGGAGATGGCCGATACTTGTATTTGCACGGCACAGGGGTATCGGCTATTGGTCACGTGACGGGTGGGTGTCGGCCGGTGGGTGGCTGTGTCGCCCGACAAGCTGGGTTGTTGGGTGAGCTTGGCTCCTTGTCGAGTAAGAAAGCGTATCGTCCGTCAGCTTCTTCTCGCGCGGCACCCCTTCTCGCACGTCATGGAGTCCCTTTACCCCGTCGGGCAGAGGTGATATCAGGCGTCAGGAAGGCCGGAAGAGACTTAGACTTATTTGTGGGCCGGGATGGCCTTATTGGTGCTAAATGGGCCAAAATAGGAGGAAAACTCTGCAAAAGATGGAAATATTGGTTTGAGAGCATTGCTTGGCCAATTATTGTGAAAGTGCATATAAAAGAGAGGAAAATAGCAGAAAAGGGCAGTTTTGATAACAGAATAAAGGCCAAAAACATCACAAAATTTGGTGTTATCAGGCCCCTTCACCAACATTGTTACAACCCCAATTTTGGGTTCATTTGGGTGAGAAATGTAATTTCTCACATAAAATATATTTGAACAAATAAAGATATAATTTGTTTTGAATAAAGGGATTTCGTTTACAATAACCTTGATGATTGTGTTGTGGGCTTTATTGGCTATTGGGCCCAATAACAAGGAAACCCAATTAATAAATGAATAATTGAGTTTTTGAGAAAAGAAAGGTGTGGAAACCTCTAGAAGGCAAAAGAACTTAATCCAAAGGTGGATTTCGTGCCACATGGGTTCCTTGGGTTCCAAGGAGTCTAAAGTTGCAAAGAAAAGCAATAAGAAAAGAAAAGATTTATTAAGTATTTCCTTATTAAGAAAGAAATTGAAAATATTGATGAAATGTGTAAAAAGAGGTATCCTTGGTGGAATTTCGTATCCCAAGGATTCCTAATGTTAAAAGGAATGCCAATGAGGAAAATGAAAGAGAAATAAAGAAAAATCCTCAAAAAGAGATATTTTAATGAGAAATAAATAAGATAATGTGAAATAATGCATATTGATACAATTAAGGATAAGGAGTATTCCTTAAAAAAAATCAAATTATTAGAGTTTCTTGGGATTCAAGGAGTCCCAATAAAGAAAGAGGAAAGAGAAAATACCTATAAAAGAAATAAGGACATGGAAAATATGAATAATTAATTGATGAACTTGCAAACCAAGAAAAGGGATTGTAAACTTGATATAATAACTTAAAATTTAGTAGGATGGAAGATAAAACTATAATTGAGTTTCCCTCAAAATTTGAGTAGGAAGGGAGTTACCTTTTGAGAGTTATGAATTTCTCAAGAATATCATTGAATTGGGAATTTATTTCCCTTTTGATCTAACGCGCTTGATGAGGGCCCTTGGATTCCAATCCAACGGGCGTATCTCATCATTCAAGTCCCAGTGGGATGAGGACTGTAGCCGCGATAGGGATTTTTATTCCCTGGATTTCTTGGATTATGGTGCACGAGCAACCTTGGAAAACTCTTCTTTGAATCCGGGAGAGAGAGATGAAGCTGCTCGACCCCACTTTGGAGAGTTTCTATCGCGAATAGGAAAAATGCCCAATTGGGTAAGGTCACCGGTTTCATCGAGGATTGGGAACCCAGATAGGGACCTCCCACTTCCTATATAAGGGCACCTCTCAATCCCTCGACTCTCCACGATCACGAACGGGTTGATTACCAGGTCCATCTCCCTCTCTATCTCTCAATTGTATTAGCTCTGGAGAGGAAACCATCGCGGTGCCGCCACATTGAAAGCTAGAAAAGTAAGGTGGATGACGCACGAGGGCAGTGAGATTCGGGACCATCGTGATCTCTCGCGAGATCAGACGTCCCAGGGTCGGCACGCCAAAATTGAGAGGTTAGTGGCGTGATCTGACGAGGAGCGTTTGATCATGGGTCTACCGTAAACAAGGTCATCCAATGCTTGGCAGGGAGTGGCAGAGCGCGTGAATCTGTTAGTGGAGCTGGCCATTGTGGAGTGTCGGATCGATCATAGGTCTAGCGGCGCATCGATCCAACGATCGACAATTTTGGTAATTTCACCTCTCTGCTGAATATTCAGGAAAAAGGGTTTTCTTTGCAAAATTTGTAGTTATAGCTAGGAACCTCATATGGGAAAACTTTATACATGAAAGTTATGTAGAAATATACAAGGAATCTGATAAAATGCTTTCAGAACCTTATTCTACTCCTTTTGCAAAGTACCCTAAATTGCTAGTAAAGTGTATTAAAAGTTGATGAGAAACCCTAATTGAATATTAAGAGTGTAATTTGGTGAATTGATAGGTCAAATTGATAAGTTTGACCCTATTAATGATAAAAGAGGTTTGATTATCCGTTTTGAATGTGAAGATGCCTAAATTAGAGTTGTAATACATAAAAGAAGGCTAATTTATATGGGAACCCTAAATTGGGATAAAAGGAGATAAAAATCATTTTTATTTGGAATAAGATAATCATATGCTTAGTAAAGATCCTAAAACTTGATAAAGATGTGCTATAATGAGAAATTATGGGTTTCATGTAGTTTTGATAAATTAAGGATCATAATATTGAAAGAAGAGGTAAAAACCCTAATTTCCAAAGAAACCCTAAAATTGGAATTGAAATCCTAAAGAGTGTGATGAAATTGGATAAATATTAATAAAAGGAAATGTGTACTTTTATTTTAGGATTTCTATTCATCATTGCTTGCTTGATTGGGTTTCCCTGCATATTTGATACTATCTTTAAATCTGCAATCAAAGGTATGTGGTTAATTATGAATAACCGCCTTAGTTTCCTGAGGATTTTCCGGATGATTAATCGCATTGAATGCAAATTATCTGTTTGGATGTTCATACTTGCAAATCATAAAGTCACTATGATTATCACATTAAAAATAGAAGTATGTATTCTCGCACCTACATGCCACCCTGATGGATGATGCCAAAGGTCAGGCCCAGATGGGTAGACCAATGGACACCTTGAGTGGTGACCCCAGGCACCAAGCTCAAGAATGAGAAAGTGGCCTATGATATTTCATGACTAGTGGGCACCATGAGTGGTGACCCCCAGGAACCAAGCTCGGGATTGAGAAGGTGGCCATAAGTCATTGGCAAAGGGCACCCTAAGGTGGGTATGTCAGGGTTAGGGCAAAAGTGGTGGAGAATGTCATACTAAAAAGTGTAAACTGGCTTGTTAATTAATTTGATTGTGATTATTAAATTGTTAGCCATATTTGCAAGTTTTTGGTTGTTCCCACATACCAGTATATTTCGATATACTGACCGACGTTTTGTTTATCGGCGTTTTAGGAACAACAGTTGAAAGAATAAAAAGTAAAGTGACACATTGTGGAAATAAGAAATAAAGTGCAAGGAGGATTAGATAGAATAATTCAAGCTCTGGATAGATAGTTTTCCAAAGTTTTCAAAGGTAAGTAAAGCTTTAATTTTTATGCCAAATTCCAGTTAGTTAGTATAATTTCATAATTATTATTGATTATTTGTTGAACCTTTGATCCTATTCATTGAATAACGGCTCTGACCTTTGGGTCTCCCTTAATTGGGGGTTACCGGGAGGCGGGGTCGTTACAAACATCATCTCAATGAAGTGGTGACTAACACAACCTCCCTTGCATATCTTCTTTACATCCCGATAATGGCTATGGTGGTTATCATCACATCTTATAGAGGACAAGAACTGTCTCTATGTATCACCCTAAATGCACACACATGCTCTCATCAGACCCTCTAGTTTGGATCATCCTATTAGTTAGGGGTGATAAACTGTACTTAGATCGAGTCCTTCATGTATCTACTTATACTGCATGGAAGCGAATCTTTAGGATATACTCAAGAACTTTTGAACTCGCATCATGGAGAAGTTGAACCATCTCTCTCATATGTACTTCAACCAGATCCGTCCCTTAATAGCATTCTTTCTTTCTCATGTCATCTAGGTAAGGCAATCTATCATAACCCATATTGCATCTTGACCTTCCTTGGTCTAGGGGATACTTACCACAACATCCATAGTGATCAACTCCCAATCCCCTTCGGGGACTCGTCATCCTCTATACTAACTCAGTGGGTTATTGGTGTTCGTCCTTCACCTCTTGACATGCATGGCGACGAGCCACATGCATATTTGTACACTTTTCATCTTAGACATCAAAGTATTGCTACCACTTATTATCTTAATAGTACCATGGTGTATGGTGATCTTAAAATCATGATCTCCTATATATCATGACTCCTCAAGATTAAATCCTCAGAAACCCTAAACCACTCTAGTCGGGGTTTCATCACCTTCTTTTCCAGAGAAGTGCATATGAGGTTCTACAATCATCCTTTCATAGCATCAAGGCCTAGGCTGGCTAACCAAACAACCATTAACTTGTTCAATAGATCACGTCACATCTGAGTGTTGGCCAAACATATATTCTTTCCCAAACTTAGGGCTAACCTAATAGCCTCTTCCAGCCTCTAGCTAAACTAGGCAGTTGCATCTCAACCAGAACATCCATTACCACTTCACATCCTTAGGTGTTAGGTAATGTTGAAGACATTCATCTCCATCTATTTCACTTATCATCTCATCTTGGACTCTAAGTCTACCTTCATCAAGAACACCCTGAGCTCATCCTCTTGGTTATCAAACTCAACTTTGTATAACTTGCAAATTCCACGTAGCTCATGATAAAACATCTTCACAAGATGACTACCTTAGTTCTCTTGATGTTTGTAAACCGTCTACATATCGTTTACTCCACAAGGTTATGTTATCATCTCTGTCCTCATACCTCTTAGCAATGTTTCCCCTCACATCATCTTTATTCCTGGTGTATGGTATGTGTACTTTCCTATCTCTCACTCCCATAATAAGAGGAAATAAGCATTTGGTGGCTGTCCAAACAGAAAGTTCTTCCTATTCTAAGAGTATAGATGGTACATCCCACATTTCCAGCACACCTTCAAATCTAAGTTGAAACATGCAACTTATGTCTCTACATCACAATTAGTTCGATATCAAAGTTACTTCCATGAAAAATGGGTCTCGAACCTACTTGGATTACCACACAACCCTTGGTCATCTCCTCTAGGTCTATAGGGTGCCGACACTTTTGGGGTCATCCCTCTTCCCTTATGCATCCAGAGAGTGCCCTCCTCATCTGCCCTTTGGGTCCCATGAGTTCATGAAGGTGATCAATCTCCTAACCCATGGCCCTCAGACAATGATAGTTGTTACCTCCCGACCCTATGGTCATGTGCAACTAGGGAATTAGTCAACTCCTACTTCCATCGGTCTTATCCCTACCTGACCCTAGGATAGACTTAGGATAGTACATGTCCAACTCAGAACTTTACCCAAGTCTCCATCATATCTCTCTACATTCCTGGGCTGTCTTTCATCCTTTCACAGGGGTCATGGCGACCTGCCTACCTTGGTCAGGCCCCATACCGGTTACCTCCATGGTAACACATCCATATGCACTTAGAGATGGTTATCTACGGGTCTACAGGTTCATTCTCATACTATGTACTTTTCACTTAGCTTCTCAAGATCCTACAAGACCTCTTTAGGTTACCTCAAAACCAACAAAACAAGTATACACCCTACCAAAGGGTCCCTCTCCTAGGATGGGAGGAAACTACATCTTGATAACAAAGGTCACAAAAGTCCTTATGTCTAGGGTTTACATCAACATGAGCATGCTTAACCCTAGCAAGCTACTAAGGCACAAGAAGACCACCTACTAAACCATGCCAGGTCACACTTGTTCTCATCCTCAACATTGGACCAAGAACAAACCTTCCCATGTCACCAACTTAGCTGTGAGGGGTTCATCAAACATACCTTAAACTTAAGGGGTTTCCCTTTTCTCTAAACATGAGGAGTTCCATGATCGAATCTATAGAAACTCAAATCTCATCAGGAGCATCAGGTATACCACTTCCCCTCTTAGGCCTAGGAACCCTAGGTTCACTTCTCTGACGTCCAACTGCCTGCTCAACTTTTAACCACAAACCAAGCATGTACAAGGTATGACATGCACTTCCCATTATCATTCCACATGAACAACACTTTAGAGTGGAATCCTCCTCAAGGACAACCAACAAGGTATAAGGCCTCACAACCTGTTCTTAAACCTCTTCAGGGTCTAAGGAACTCTTCTTCCCATCTCAGAAGGTAAACACTTATACCATAGGCACATAGTTACCATCAGCCTCATCTTTTCTCTAGGGTTTGGTTCCTCTAAAGACAACCAAGATACCATCAGTGTCCAGGGATCAAGCAATGAGGCAACTGCTATCATCCACTTGGGTCGCATCATTCTCAACTCCCATTGTTCCGCATATCTCGGAGTCTAAGCTTCCAACCTTCTTGCTTGGGTCCCGCTCTCTCTCTCTCTCTCTAGAGCTAACCCTACAAATAGCCGTACTGCTAGAGGTCCTTTCTACATAAAGGATCAAGATCACAAGCGTACCCCTACATGGGTGAAGCCTATGTTCAAACTTATGTTTGCTCAAGATTATCCATAGCCCTTTATGCTTATCTCATAAGTTGTCCATCATACTCTCCTGGCCAGGGTTTCAACCTACTACCTGCACTCTTGATGTACTCTGGGTGCATACTATGCCATGCTCATATAAGCTCATGGGGTTTCCATAATTTCTTCACTAACATCTTCATTGAAGGAGCTATCCTTCACTCTAACATGCACCACTCTTCCCAGGGTTGGGTCGCCAAAGGTACTAGATCATCCAACCTCTCATGGCTCATATGGGCATCCAAAGGCATGTCCACCCTCACACCTGGTCTGACATCTAACTCATCATGTCATTTCTCTTTCTAACCACCCCTTAGGGTTAGGGTTAGCATCATCCTCAGAGGATGTGCCAGGTCTCTACTTATAATGGAGATCTCTTCCTCCAAGACCAACTCTCTCTACTCATCCTCCTGTCAAGAAGGTCTAGCCTCAGGTCTCTCCTGAGGGCATGACAACTTATGTCATATGACCTAAGCATGTATCTATTCTTTAGTTTATGCTTAATCTATTAAGCTTATGTCCATGACATCTTATTTACATGCTTTTCATTAACTTGGTGGAGGATTCCTTAAACCTTATCAACCTTACCCATACCTTGAGAGGGTGAGGAAAAGAGAGAGAAAACTCTAATCCTTAAAATCCTTAACAACATTAGAGTTGAGAAGGGATGAACAAGATGAGAGAGTCCTAAAGGTATCTTATTTCGAGTCAGATCCTTAGACATCGGCCAGGCAGTCACACAGATCTGGGAGTCCTCGTATTCCGACTAGTGGTGCAGAGGAAAATCTTGCCATCCCCCAGACGTGATCCTTTTCTAGACACCTCTATCTTTCGGAAAATCCTATAATAACTCCCTTGGGTTCTATAGAGTTTGTAAAATTTAATAATTATTAAATATTAAATGAGGAACATATGCTCTGATACCAAATGTAATGACCCCGCCTACCAGTAACCCCCAATTAAGGGAGACCAAGAGGTCAGAGCCATTATCCCAATTAACAGGATCAAAGGTTTGACAAATAATCAGTAATAATTATAAAATCTTACCAAATTATAATGAAAGATGGAATAAAAGAAAACTTTCCATACCTTTTTCAAAACTTGGATATCTAACTTCTATCCACATTGGGACTCTGTTCTAACTAATCCTCCTTGCACTTTATTTCTTAATTGCACAATATGCCACTTTACTATTTTTCCTTTTCAATTGTACCTAAAATGCCGACAAACAAAACGTCGGTCAGCATATAAGAATATGTCGGTATGTGGGGACAACTAAAATTTCACAAATATGGCTAACAATCTAAATATCACAAACAAGTTAATTAACAAGCCAAATTACGCTTTCAGTGTGACATTCTCCACCGCTTTTTCCCTAACCCTGGCATACTCACTTTCGGGTTTCTCCTTTGCCAATGACTTAAGGCCATCTTCTCAATCCCAAGCTTGGTGCCTGGGGTCACCTCTCATAGTGCCCATTAGTCATTCTATAAAGACCAACTTTTCAATCCCGAGTTTGGTGTTTGGGGTCACCACTCATGGTGCCCATTGGTCTTCCCTCCTGGGCTTGACCTTTGGCATCATCCATCAGGGTGGCATGTAGGTACGAGAATACACACTTCTATTATTATTGTGATAATCATAGTGACTTTATGATTTCCAAGTATGAACATCCAAACTGATAAGTTGCATTCAATACGATGAATCATCCAGGAAACTCTTCAGGAAACTAATGTAATTAACCATAATTAACCACATACCTATCTGAATGATTTGAGACATAATTAATCCAATCAATGCAAGAAATCTAATAGGCAAGCAAGCACACAAAGAGATCCTAAAATATACATAAAATTTCCTATCATTGACCATGCCATCAAGATCTATTAAACCTAGCTCGCTTCCTAGGATTTCTAGTCCACTTTTAGGGTTTCCATTGCAATTAGGGTTTCACTTCAATTTTACTATTTTAAACCCTAATTATCTCATCTATTCTTCACCAAAGATATTAAGGTTACCTTTTAACAACATATAACCTTAATTTCGAATTAAAGGCACAATTAACCATCAAATAAGTCCATTATGCTCATTTACATTAAAACTACCATTTTTATCCTTTTAATTCATGACAAGATCATTAGTCCTAATTATCATCTTTGGTTCCTTCCGGATTAACATCTCATAGTTCATTATGATCTAATTCACATATGAACTCTATTTATCATTAATTCCTCCTTTATCCATTAGAAAACCCTAATTACTATATTAAGGGTATTTATCCACAATTGGGAACTTTTATTCTCGAAATAGCTTAGAACCATCATATCTCATCTTTATTCATGAATTTGAACAACTAAAGCCATTAAGAGTCACAATTACTAACATTAGGGTTTCAAGGACCATTAAAGCTCATTTATGCACGTGAAATTCTAAATTAAACCAATTATGTGCAAAGTTCATCCTTTTTGTTCTTAATGTACCTTTCTATAATTAAGAGGTTAATATCAACTTTAATCATCCATAAAACCCTTCTTAGTACATTAATCATCTCAATTTAGGGTTTCTTAATCATTAATGCATTAAAGTTGATAAGTTCCACTAATTTTAGAATTTTAAGAGTATTTAGCTTCTAAAACTATTTTTAATAAATTCTTCTCATTTTTATGAGCAACTTTCATATTTTATACGCATTCATCCAAGCTACCAATAAAAAGATACGATTTTTGCAAAATTAACTTATTTGGACCAATGGCAGGCCGCCACATCGCCAAAGCCATGCAATATAGCACGGTCGATTGAAAACATAATCAAATGATTGGATTACCCCCACGTAAGTGGTTGGTGCTTCATCCCATGGAGGGGCATTTCCGTCCAACGCACACTTGCTCGTCTTCCAAATCCCGCGACCTAGCACTTCCGCCACGGCCGTGGTTGGCGCGGGTCCTCCTCCTCTTCCCTGACCCCAACGGCCACCAGGGACAGTTCCTATGCCTCCGACGCTCCTCCACTCACACATGGATGCCATGATCTCGCGGCCAAAGAAGTTGGATCGTGTTGGCCAGGTCTTCCCACACGGACGGCCTTGCAGCCATCCAGTGGTTGTTGCATCAGGGCTAGAGCAATGTGATGACCGCCAAGATTCCTTCTGGTGGTGTTGGTGCATCGAGCCTCCAATAAGACCACTCCACGACCCTCAATTTCTCCAGGGTGTCTCTACCCATCACGGTTAGGGTTTGCATGGAAAGAATAAGAAGAAGAAGAAGAGAGATGTGTGGAACTCTCCTTGGGCTTAGCCATGGGCTCTATCCTTTTATAGAGGAGGGTAGCCATGCCCCAGCATGCTTGCCCATGAAGAAACAAAGCCTTTTCCCAATAGGAATCATATTTCTTTATTGAGAAACAATATTCTCTCTCCTATTTATCTCCTTAATAAACTATATTCTTTGGATATTTAGGAATTTGAAAATCGTTTCTCTTATTCTCTTTATGCTTGACTTTTTAATCCATTGGCATGAATTTATATTTCCTTTTAGTAGAAAATGCCTCCTTTTTAACAATGCCACAAAATCCATTATGTATCACATTATCCTCTTATTTTGTATTATTAGTATTTTCTCTTTCTTTTTCTCCATTAAGTCTCCTTGGACCCAAGAAACTCTAATATTTCGAAATCCTTTTTAGTGGATACTCATTATCCTTCTAGATGCATCTATAGCCATTATTTCTCATTATCTTATTTATTTCTTTATTAAAATATCTCTTTTTGAGGATTTCTCTTTATCTCTCTTTTTATTTTCCTTATTGGAATTCCTTTTAACATTAGGAACCTTATGGATACGAAAATCCACCAAAGATAACTCAATTATACCTCTTTCCACTTATTTCCCACATTTTATCATTGTTTTCAATTTCTTTCTTAATAAAGAAACACTTAATTGACCTTTTCTATTCTTGTTGCATTATTTTTGCAACTTTGGACTCCTTGGAACCCAAGATACACGAAATCCACCTTTGGATAGCATTCTTTTGCCTTCTAGAGGTTTCTACATCTTTCTTTTCTCCATTTTCTTATTTACTCATTAAATAATGGAGTTTCCTTTGTCTGTTCCTTGTTATTGGGCCCAATAGCCAATAAAGCCCAAAAAACAACCAACAAGGCTATTGTAAACGAAATCCATTTATTCAAAACAAATTATATCATTATTTGTTCAAATATCTTTAATAGGAGAAATTACATTTCTCACCAAAAAGAACCCAAAAATTGGGGTTGTAACAAGTTCCATAAGTCCCCTAGCCATAAGGGATGTAACCTTGATGAAAATGGTGCTCATAGTTCTATTTGTCCTCTAATTGGAGCTACCATTCCTGAATTTTCCAAACTCAATATAGAGATTTATGCTGAGAGGACTTATCAAAAGTGGTAGTATTGGTAGATTCTTGGATGTTCTCTATGGAGAACCATTTTTATATCTGATAAGTACCATATAATAAAAAACAGGTCTTTGCTAGACAAAATTTTGAAGGAACCACCAAACTTTTTGGGAAAATGATCTATGTGAAAGATATCTGAAACAACACTTATGTCCTGGGAATCTTTCGTGACATATTAAGTACTCACTTCCTAGCATATCTGCTAAGAAGGAGAAGGAGAAGCAATTCGTAGATCTCCAATAAGGGGATCTGCCAGTGACTAGTTTATGACAAGAAATCTAGGCCCATAGAGATCTTTGCTTATTTTCCAATCAAATATCTTCAAGTGAATATTTGGTTTCTTGTCTAAATATTTACATCAAACTCCTAGAGCTAGCACACCTTAAAATCTGAATATTTTCTTGAAATCTCCCTAAAAATGGAAAGGACGATGATTGGTCCCAATAACCGATCCTTTAGATACATAGCACATTTCTAATCCCAAGTCTAAATGGTAAAAGTATAATGGGTGAATACATGGTATGGATAATGGAAAAGGAAAAGGAAAAGGGAAGCCTCATAATGAAGGTTGCAATTGAGAGGTGCCACTCAAATGGAAAAATTGTAGAAGGAGGCACTCTGAGAAGTGTAGGTATGACAAGACAATCTAGTTCCAGTTCAAAAGAGGGGAATTTCCAATCTCATTGATCCCTACCACCCCCACAAAGGAATGATGCCATTCCAACATAAGGCACTTCTAATCAACCCATAGTGTCGCAGCTTGCAACAAAGAGTTGACAGGCTAGATTTTTGGTCATTGACGATAAAGAAACTCATTCTAATGCTAACAAACTGATAGAATGTACCATCCATTTTATATGTTTCAAATTATTTGGTTGTCTTTCCTTGAAATATTTGATAACTTCAGACTTAACTTGCAAGTTATGTAGGTATTCTAGATAAAATGGGTCACTCAATAAAATTTCTTTTTGATGTTATATACACAAATATGTTTAATTTAAAAAATCTCACAACAACACTTGATTTGAATTTCTGGGATTCAAGATATGTTCTAGTATCACTACCCCTAGTGGGTGGATTGTCTCTCCTAGATATAAAAACTAGGCATACCAGTTAATACCAAACCTTTGAAATTCCCTCATATGTCATTGCACTTGACATGAACAATTTCAATTTTGACATGGGAATGGATTTTCTTTACAATTAAAATGACAAAGTAGATCGTATGGAACAGTTATTAAGAGCAAAGAAACAGCATGCCCACCTTTTTTTTATTAGAGGTAGGTAAGATGCATCCACCAGTCCATATATCTCAGCTTTTCAAGATGTAAGGATGTTAGCTAAAGGGTGAAAGGTGTTCCTTGCTATAGATACCAAACCAGATTCCCTATGTTTGGGAAACAAAGGTAGTTTGAGACTACACTAATGTGTTACTATATGATTTTCCATACATAACTCAAGAAAGAGAAGTTGAGTACTTCATGTCATTAGCTCTCATGACTAACCCCATTTCCTATCCCCATATAGAATGGTACCTGTCAAGTCTTTCTTGAGCTAAAAAAACTACTCTAGGAACATCTAGAAAAAGATTTTATCTGACCTAGGACATCCCCATGGGAGCTTTTGTGCTCTTTTCTAAAAGAAAGATGGTTCATGTCACGGAACTATTTGTTACCCAAATCCTAACTCCAACTGACTATAAAGTCAATGGTGGTAGGAACTAGGCATCCATCCCTAGCATGGTATTATCAAAGTATGAATGTAGAAGTGGAAAGCTTAGCATACATGAATAGATAACAAGATAAATGTACCAATCATAATCTCAACATTCAACAAAATATATCAAGTAACATTGTTTATTACAAGCTTTCAATTACATGTTCAAGAGTACAATTTTACCAGTCTACTCATGTGTACTAGGGATCCTACACCAAGTACACCTGACATAGCTTACCAAGCCCAATCAACTTCTAGCCATCTGTGAACCTATAAAATAAGTGAAATAAGGTAGGTCAAGCACAAGAGGTGTTGAGTATAGGGATGAAAGATACATATATGTAACTTTATATAATTTGAAAAGATTTGCAGAAGTAAACGAGCAAGAATAAACAAGTTCAGTACTTAACAAAGTGAGATCCCATATTTTATGTCATTTTACTCCAATTATACCATGAATATCATGTATCATAAGGCCTTTGATCAACTTCCCATTGGAAGGATCTGTAAGGATGTTCAAGATTAGCTAACCCTTTTATAGTGAGGGACCTCAGTAACCAAAGTCATTGAGCAAAACCATGTTTCAACATTTATATAATGGAGTTCTATATTATGTGTGCAAGTTAGAAAACAACAAGACAAGACAAGCATCAAGTACATACTAGAATACTACATGGCAATTTTGAGCAAGTAAAAAAACATACATATATATATCACATTTCAGGTAAGACAGCCATAGTAATATAATTATTAAATCTCATACCTGATTTAGAAATTCAAAACTTACTTATCCTTGACCATCTAGACATAAGCAACATCTGATTAAGCACAAGATTAAATACATGCATTAGATTCTCATCATTAACCCTAACTAGATTAATTTTAGGGTCTTGACCAAGTTAGGTTCATAGTCACTTGTTAGTGCATTATATGATCTCTCACTAATTTAGATGTCATCATTGAGGTGTTTTTCAAGTTTCATGTCATTTGGATGTTCCGTTCATTCTATATGAACATTTTGAGGTTTAAAGCATTTGCATGCATTCTAGGGTCAAAAGGCTCATGATAGGGAAAACATGGCCAAGATTCATCAAGGCATGAGGACCAAACATAAAAGAGGATTTATATCAGCAAATTCGTGACATGGGACTCACATTCCAATATAGGTGGATGACCCCTTGGGTCTAGTCATCATAATCCCAACCTTAGGTATCAACATTTCAACGTACATGATAGCCTCAATGTAGTTCATTTGATATGTGGAATCGATACCACTATTTTGAATTAATAAAATGTGAAGGTGAAGGTCAATATAGGGTTACTCAAAGGATATAGTTTTGTGATAACCCTTTGGTTTCATAAGACAAGACCGAACCAAAGAAAAAACCAAAATTTGAATGTAATTTAATATTTATAGTGTCCTAGAGAAGTTTTGGAATATTTTTAAGATTTAATTTATTTTAAATTCAAACTTTCGGTAAGTGTTAATTACATTAACTCAATCAACATGACATGTGGACTATAGGGCCCAACCCATGAGATGTCACACATGTCGATGATTTTTCAACTATGGATTGACGGCTCTAGGGTCATCCCATGCCTTCATCCTGATATGGTAGCTCAATAGTAGTGACATGGGTTTGCCTCCATCTGTCTTTCCATTGTGGTGTCTCATCTTCAATTTCTCCTCAATCACTCTCCAATTTTTTTCCCACCGGACACCTCGCTCTTTCTAAACTGAGTCGAGTCATGGTAGATTGAAGGCATGTAATGCCTTAGTCCCCAAGAAGAAGCCCTCGCTACATTTTCCATCTCACTAAAAGAAGCCCTAGGTTTTGAAACCCTGGCTTCACACTCCCTTATGCTATAACCCCCACCCTAGCTTCCTTGACCCCTCACAACCTCAAGAGGCATGTTTCCAAGCCCCGATTCCCACTCAAGCTCTTGCTCCTTGTTGCGCCAACAAGCAATTCCTTTCTATTTTCCACCATGAGGATCACTACTGAATGAAGAGTAGTGCCCATCCAATTTAGGTCTGGTCAAGCTAGGATGAAGAATAGGTGGCTCACATCCCTCGTCTCTACTCACAAGTCATGAGTGTGCACGACACGTTATTTCCCTTCAACCTCGTACAGTCACCCTTTGACTAAGATCGAGTAGTAATGAATGTGCCACATAGCCCCAACTGTTACGACCCCACCTCCCGATAACCCCCAATTAAGGGAGACTGAGAGGTCGAAGCCGCACCCATGACTTCCGGATCAAAGGTTCAGCAATTAACCAAGAATAATTATCAAATTTTAACATACTATACTGAAAGCTGTAAGAAATTAAATTTTTGCATACCTTTTTGAAAACTTAGATCTCTAAACTTCTATCCACTTAAGGATTCTACTCTAACTAATCCTCCTTGTATTTAACTTCATGTATTTCACAATATGACGATTTACTGTTTGTCCTTTTAGCTTGTACCTAAAATACCGACAAACAAAATGTCGGTCAGCCGAAGCTGGTATGTGGGGGAAACAATAAACGTGCAACTATGATAACAACATCATCATTCAATTAATCATTTAACAATCAAGGTTACGTTTTAAATATAACTCTGTGATCCAAGGGTACCCTATCCTCTGTGTTGCCCCCATTAAACCCCTCTTGATCCACCTATAAGTGAACCAATTTCTAGGGTTGAGTCACATGGCACTACTCGTGAGTAGCCCACTCCTTAACTCATGGCAGGCTAATGAGTCTCATGGCACTACACGTAGGTAGCCCAGTTTCTAACTCTCGGTAACCTAGACCTTGCTCTAGGATTACCCCTTTTTTAGCCTTTTCAAAGCAACAGAGGTGGAACCGGATCTAGCCAGTTATATATGCACATTTATAGTGATAATCATAGTCACTTTATAGTTGCATGAAATAAATAAACATCCAACATTTATTTTCAAGTAACCGATTAAAACTTCAGGAATCGCCGTGAAACTAGAGCGATTATTCATAAGCGTAACCACATACCTGACTTGATGATTTCACAAGCATTAAGTTAAACCAATCAAGCTTGCAATCTAAGAAATTCAACAATCACGTAATTCCTGAAAAGAATATGTACTCTATTTATTACACACTTTATCAAGAATCTACTTTATTGACGTGGATTCACTTTCTAGGGTTTCTAATCCACATTAAGGTTTCATTGATATTCATTAGGGTTTCTTAGATCAATTTCTCAAGCTTTACCCTTTTAAATCAACAAACCCTATAATACTCTTTTCCATTTATATGAACCTTAATTGCTCAACTATTCATTTTAATAGTCTTTTATACCCAAATTGACTTAGGATCATCATATCCCTATTCATTCACAGATTTGAAAAATTAAAACAATTACAATACAGATTCACCTAAATTAGGGTTTTCAAGCCCATTAATGCATATTCATGCACATGAAACCCTAAATTAAGCCATTCATGTAAAAAGATCATCTTTTAACAACATATTTCCTTATTTTCGATTTAAACATGATTTCTCTTTATTTACCCTAAATTAGGGTTTCCACAAGTATTATTCTTCATACATAAACTAAAACTCTAAATTAGTCTACTTTTCATGTAAAACAGATTGAAACTCTATTTTAATGTTCAAAAGGTTAATACTTCTCAAATAACCTACTAAACTTCAAATATTCATCCTTTATATGCCATTTAGGGTTTCTAAATATCTTTTAATACTTTTTCTATCAAATTAATTTACTTTTGCAATTATGAACGAAATCAGGTTCTAAAACTATTTTTATCAGGTTCCTCATATTTTTCTAGTCAATTTTCATATATTAAGTTTATCCATCGGAGCTTCCTAGCCATTTCTAGGATTTTTGCAAGTTAATCACTTAATTGACCAATTGAGAACTGACACGTCAGCGTTATTAACTTACCCAACTTGGCGCAGAAACGGGGAAAAGGACTTGGTCGCCCTTGGGTCATGTACGTTGGAATAGGGGTAGAAAGGTCATTTGACTCTTTCCCCCTTCTTCTTCCTCGCGACCCGCTTCTGCCACAGCGGCGTCCGACGTGCGCGCAGTCCATCTTCCTCCGATGCTGGCGACGTGAGGCAAGCTTGGGGGAGGGTAACTGCACCTCCGCAGACCCTTTCCGAAGCTAGCATGACCCTCAATGGAGGGGTTCCTCGACTGGCGACGGGTGAGACAGTCTCTGCTGTCTCGATGGTTGCAGTAAGCCCAAAGCTCTAGGGCAAGGCTTCGGCGGCACTACTGGAGCATGGGTAGTCGAACGGGTTCATCTTGTGATTGCGCACCTCCTGGCTACGTCCTCCGGTGACCTCAGTCATCAAACCCGGCCTCCATGCCATCGGAAACGACTGAAGAAGGAGGAGGGCGCCGAGGTCTTCTAGGGTGGTATTTGCATTGATTATGGGAGCAAGTTGGGCAACACAACCCCTCCTTTTATAGTCGGGGCGCTCGACTTTCTCCCCACACTTCTCCCACACGAACAGGAGACCACAGGTCTTCGATTTCCATTAGGAAACAAGAAGGATAGTTTCCTTCTTCTATTATTTGATAAAACCCCATAATAGGAAAATAAATATATATTTTCCTCAAAGCTCCTTTTCATACCAAAAGAAATTGGAGAAGTCGAATTATGGTGTTTCCCTTTATTGTAACAAAAGTTAACTCGGATTACCCCCATATCTTTATGATTCTCAATTTCCAAAATAACACTTAAACATTTATTAGATAAATTACTTAAGCCATAAGGTATCTTGGAAACATCTGGATTTTCTCCCACGATCTTAAATTGGAATTATCTCTGATCCAAAATTATCTTGATCATTAATCTTGTGTACGAAATCCCCTTTCTTTCCTAGTTTGATTCTCAAGGACTTATATGTAAACTTTTAATTAAAAGTCACATATTCTTTTCTTCTTTTATCCTTTTAATTCCAAACTTTAAGAGAAAGTTCATAATGGCTTAAACTTATTATGTGTCAAATTTGGAACTCCATCTCAAGGGCTATCTATTACTAAAGCATATTTTCTTTCTCCTATTCTTTCATTTTCTTTATTAAGATATCTCTTTTTAACAATACCTCACAATTCATTAATAATGTATTCACATTATCTTCTTATTCGATATTATTGGTATTTTCTCTTTTATTTTTCCTCAATGGTATTCCTTTTATCATTAGGAATTCTTGGGATACAAAATTCCACAAAGGATAACCTCTTTTCACTTATTTTCCACATTTTATCACTATTTTCAATTTATTTCTTAATAAAGAAATACTTAATTAATATTTTCTTTTCTTATTGCTTTCTTTTAGAAACCTTGGACTCCTTCGAACCCAAGGAACCCAAGAGGCACGAAATCCTCTTTAGATGTGCCTTCTAGAGGTTTCTACATATTTCTTTTCTTAAAAATTCAATCATCCATTTACTAATTGAATTTCCTTGTTATTTCCTTGTTATTGGGCCCAATAGCCAATAAAGCCCACAACACAAACATCAAGGCTATTGTAAACAAAATCCATGTATTCAAAACAAATTATACCATTCTTTGTTCAATTATCTTTAATATGAGAAATTACATTTCTCACCAAATGATCCCAAAAATTGGGGTTGTAACATCCTTCCCCTCTTATAGGAATTTTGTCCTCAAAATTCAAGCAAGCAAACAAACAATTCAGGATAAGACTTTTCCATGTCTATCATTGGCCCCTATGTGGCTTTACCGTACTCATGGCGCTTCCACAGAACCTTTATCATCACATATTCTTTTCTCTGAGTCCTTTCATCCCAGCGTCTATAAACTGCACAGGTGACTCAGGCCATGTCAGCCTCCCTTGGGGCTCACTAGGTTCATTGCTCAGCACATGGTCGGGGTACCTCACATAGTGCTCTAAATTGGACACATGGAAAACATCTCACATTACTCTATCCTGAGGGGTAGGGTCAAAACCTAACCATCTCCGCCCATCCATCTCTAATGGACCCATGTATCGGGGACTCAGCTTTCTCGGCTGCAACTCAGAGGGGTCAGATTCTCACATTATATTCTCCCACAGTGCACTGCACGTTAGTCTACTTTGCATCTGCTCACAACTCCCGTGGTCTCTAGGTTCCTTTCAGCCATTGTATGATCAAAGTGACTTCATCTACACGCACTGTGGTCCCTTTTTTTTTAACCACCATGTGGCCCTTTTCTAACCATTATGTGATCCTTTCACCAACATCACCTTACTGAAGTGGTGACCGACACAACCTCCCTTACAGAGCTTCTTATAAAACCCGATACTGGATATAGTGATCATCATCACATTTTTTATAGGAAAAGAACTATCTCTAGCCATCACCCTGAACAAGCACATATGCTCTCATCATACCCTTTAGTCTGGATCATACTAACCATAGTTAGGGGTGATAAACTATACTAACATTTAGTTCTTCATGTACCTACTTCCACCTTTTGGAAGGGAACCTTTAGGTCAAACTCAAAAACCTTTGAACTTGCTTCATAGTTGAACCATTTCTCTCTCATGGGTAGTTCAACCCGATCTGTCCCTTGACAGAACTATTTCTTTCTCATGTCATCTAGGTAAGGCGAACTACCATAACCCATATTGCATCTCGACCTTCCTTGATCCAGGGGAGACGTACAACATCCATTGTGATGAACTCCCTTTCTCTATCGGGGACTTTTATCCTTTATATCAATGCACGGGGTTACTGGTGTTCGTCCTTTACCCTTGGCTTGCATGGCCATAAACCACATGCAACTTCATCGTAAGCATCCAAAGTGCTATTGCCATTTACCATGGTGTATGGTGATCTTCAATCATGATTTCATGTATGTCATGATTCTCTAAGATCGATTCCTCCAAAACCCTAAACCACTCTAGTCGGGGTTTCATCACCTTCTTTTCCAAAGAGGTGTATTTGAGGCTCTACCACCATCCTTTCATCGTATCAAGGACTAGACTGGCTAACCAAACAACTCTTAACCTTTCAACGTATCTTGTTACATCTGAGTGTTATCCAAACACCTCACCTTTCCAAACTTAGGGTTAGCCAAACAATCCCTTCAAGCTTCTAGTCAAACAAGTCAGATTTATCTCAACCAGAGCATCCATTACCAAACATTGAAGACATACACTCCCATGTATTTCACTTATCATCTCACCTCAAACTCTATATCTATCTTCATTAAGAACACTCTTTGATTTCATCATCATGGTGATCAACTCAACCTGGTAAACTTGTAAGTTCTTTATAGCTCATGATAAAAACATCCTCATAAGGTGACCACCTCATTCCTCTTAGTGTTTGCAAACCATCCATGTATCATTCACCTTACCAGGGTAGGTTATCTTCTCTATCCCCATTCCTTGTGGCAACGTTCCAACCTACATCATCTCTTATCCTTGGTGTATGGCATGCGTAATGTCCTATCTCTCACTCACATAACAAAAGGAAATAAATATTTGGCTGCAGTCCAAATACAAAGTTCTTCCTGTTCCAAGAGTAGAGATGGTACATCCCACCTTGCCAATACACCTTTACATCTAAGTTGCAACGTGCCACATATGTCTCTATAGTACGGACATCATGATAACCAACTAATCTTAAACCTACTGAGATTTATATCCTTGGTCATCTCCTCTAGGTCTATAGGGTGCCGCCTCTTTTGGGGTCATCCCTCTTCCCTCATGCATCAAGGGAGTGCCCTACTCATCTGCCCTTTGGGTCCCATGAGTTCATGAAGGTGATCAATCTCCTAACACATGGCCGTCAGACAATGATAGCTGTTACCTCCCGACCCTATGGTCATGTGCTACTGGGGAATCAGGCAACTCCTACTTTCATCAGTCTTATCCCTACCTGACCCTAGGATAGACTTAGGACTCTCCATTATAGTACATGTTCACTTAGAACCTTACCCAAGTCTTCATCATCTCTCTTTCTGCCTTCATGGACTGGCTTTCATCCTTTCATAGGGGTCATGGCAACCTGCCTACCTTGGTCAAGCCCCATACTGGTTACCTCCATGGTAACCCATTCATAAGCAATTAGAGATGGATATCTATGGGTCTACAGGTTCATTCTCAAACCATGTACGTTTCACTTAGCTTCTCAAGATCCTATGAGACCTCTTTAGGTTACCTTAAACCAACAAAACTGATATACACCCTACCAAAGGGGTCCCTCTCCCAGGATGGGAGGAAAACTATCTCTTGACAACAAGGTCACCAAAAGCTCTTAGGTCTAGGGTTTACATCCACATGAGCCTACTTCACCCTAGCAAGCAGATCACCTACTAAACCATGCTAGGTCATACTTGTCCTCTGTCCTCAATGTTGGATCACGGTCATACCTTCCTTTATCATCAACCTAGTGGTGAGGGGTTCATCACACATACCTTAAACTTAAGGGACTTCCCTTTTCCTCTATACATGAGGAGTACCATGCTCGAAACCATAGAAACTTAATTCTCGTCATGAGCATTAGGTATACCACTTCCCCTCTTAGGCCAAGGAACCCTAGGTTGACCTGTAGGTGTCCAACTGCATACTTTAACTCTTAACCACAAACCAAACATGTAACAGGTATGATATACACTTCCTGTCATCTTTTCCCTGAATCAACACTTTAAGGTTGAGTCCTCCTCAAGGACAAACAACAAGGTGCAATGCCTCATAACTTGTTACAAATCCACTTCAGGGTACACAAAACGTCTTCTTCCTTTCCCAGAGGGTAAACACTTATACCGTAGGCACCTAGGTACCAGAAGCTTCATCTTCTCCCTCTAGGGTTTGGTCCCTCTCCTGGCAACCAAGACATCATCAACCTCTAGGGATCAAGCATGTGGTGACCACTAGCATCCTCTTAGGTCGCATCATCCTCAACTCCCGACTCCTCCTCATATCTCGGAGTCTAGGATTCCAACCTTCTTGCTGGGTTTCTTGCTCTCTCTCTAGAGCTAACCCTATAACTAACCTCACCATTAGAGGTCCTATCTTTGTGAAGGTTCAACCTCGTAAGCCTACCCCTACCTAGAAGAAGCCTACGCTCAACTCATTTTCGGTCAAGGTTATCCATAGCCCCTTAGGCTCCATCATGATTCCTTATCCATGGTTTCAACCCTTTGCTCACACTACTAACATACCTTGGGTGCATGCGATGCCCTAATCGCATAAGCCCATAGGGTCTCTACATGTCTGTCACAAACAACATCATCGAAGGAGCTATCCTTTACCCTAACATGCATGACCCTTCCCAGGGTTGGGTTGCCAAAGGTGCTAGGTCACCCATGGATCATATGGCATCCCAAAAGCATGTCCCTTCAAACACCTGGTCCAACTCATCTCTCTCTAACCATCACTTAGGGTCAGGGTTAGCATCATCCTCATAGGATGTGCTAGGTCTCTACTAGCAATGGAGATCTCTATCTCCAAGACTGACTTATCCTCCTGACAAGAAGGTCTACTCTTAGGTCTATTCTAAGGACATGACAACTTATGTCATACGACCTAGCATGTATATATTCTTTAATTTGCGCTTAAACTATTAAGCTTATGTCCATGACATCTTATTTACATGTTTTTCATTAATTTGATGGAAGATTTCTTAGACCTTATTAACCTTACCCATACCACAAGAGGGTGAGGAAAGGAGAGAAAACCCTAATCCTTTAGGTCCTTATCAGAATTTTGTGATGAGAAGAGATGAATAAGATGAGAAGTCCTAAAGGTATCTTATTTCGATTCATACCCTAAGACTTTGTCCAGGCAGTCACACAGATCCGGGAGTCCTCGTATTTTGACTAGTGGTGCAGAGGAAAATATTGCCAGCCCCCGGTCGTGATCCTTTTCTAGACACCTCTATCTTTTGGATAATCCTCTAATAACTCCCTTGGGTTCTATGGAGTTTGTAAAATTTAATAATTATTAATGGTTAATTGAGGAACCCAAGCTCTGATACCAAATGTTACGACCCCACCTCCTGATAACCCCCAATTAAGGGAGACCGAGAGGTCGAAGCCGCACCCATGACTTCCGGATCAAAGGTATAGCAATTAACCAAGAATAATTATCAAATTTTAACATACTATACTGAAAGTTGTAAGAAAATAAATTTTTGCATATCTTTTTGAAAACTTAGATCTCTAAACTTCTATCCACTTAAGGATTCTACTCTAACTAATCCTCTTTGTATTTAACTTCATGTATTTCACAATATGACAATTTACTGTTTGTCCTTTTGGCTTGTACCTAAAATTCCGACAAACAAAATGTCGGTCAGCCGAAGCTGGTATGTGGGGGAAACAATAAACGTGCAACTATGATAACAACATCATCATTCAATTAATCATTTAACAATCAAGGTTACATTTTAAATATAACTCCGCGATCCAAGGGTACCCTATACTCTGTGTTGTCCCCATTAAACCCCTCATGATCCACCTATAAGTGAACCAATTTCTAGGGTTGAGTCACATGGCACTACTCGTGAGTAGCCCACTCCTTAACTCATGGAAGGCTAATGATTCTCATGGCACTACACGTAGGTAGCCCAGTTTCTAACTCTCGGTAACCTAGACCTTGCTCTAGGATTACCCCTTTTTTAGCCTTTTCAAAGCAATAGAGGTGGAACCGGATCTAGCCAGTTATATATGCACATTTATAGTGATAATCATAGTCACTTTATAGTTGCATGAAATAAATAAACATCCAACATTTATTTTCAAGTAACCGATTAAAACTTCGGGAATCGCGGTCAAACTAGAGCAATTATTCATAAGCGTAACCACATACCTGACTTGATGATTTCACAAGCATTAAGTCAAACCAACCAAGCTTGCAATCCAAGCAATTCAACAATCACATAATTCCTGAAAAGAATATGTACTCTATTTATTACACACTTTATCAAGAATCTACTTTATTGACGTGGATTCACTTTCTAGGGTTTCTAATCCGCATTAAGGTTTCATTGATATTCATTAGGGTTTCTTAGATCAATTTCTCAAGCTTTATCCCTTTTAAATCAACAAACCCTATAATACTCTTTTCCATTTATATGAACCTTAATTGCTCAACTATTCATTTTAATAGTCTTTTATACCCAAATTGACTTAGGATCATCATATCCCTATTCATTCACGGATTTGAACAATTAAAACAATTACAATACAGATTCACCTAAATTAGGGTTTTCAAGCCCATTAATGCATATTCATGCACATGAAACCCTAAATTAAGCCATTCATGTAAAAAGTTCATCTTTTAACAACATATTTCCTTATTTTCGATTTAAACATGATTTCTCTTTATTTACCCTAAATTAGGGTTTCCACAAGTATTATTCTTCATACATAAACTAAAACTGTAAATTAGTCTACTTTTCATGTAAAACAGATTGAAACTCTATTTTAATGTTCAAAAGGTTAATACTTCTCAAATAACCTACTAAACTTCAAATATTCATCCTTTATATGCCATTTAGGGTTTCTAAATATCTTTTAATACTTTTTTATCAAATTAATATACTTTTGCAATTATGAACGAAATCAGGTTCTAAATCTATTTTTATCAGGTTCCTCATATTTTTCTAGTCAATTTTCATATATTAAGTTTATCCATCGGAGCTTCCTAGCAATTTCTAGGATTTTTGCAAGTTAATCACTTAATTGACCAATTGAGAACTGACACATCAACGTTATTAACTTACCCAACTTGGCGCAGAAATGGGGAAAAGGACTTGGCCTCCCTTGGGTCATGTACGTCGGAATAGGGGTAGAAAGGTCATTTGACTCTTTCCCCCTTCTTCCTCGCGACCCGCTTCTGCCGCAGCGGCGTCCGACGCGTGCGCAATCCATCTTCCTCCGATGTTGGCGACATGAGGCAAGCTTGGGGGAGGGTATCTGCACCTCCGCAGACCCTTGCCGGAGCTAGCATGACCCTCAACGGAGGGGTTCCTCGACTGGCGACGGGTGAGACAGTCTCTGCTGTCTCGATGGTTGCAGCAAGCCCAAAGCTCTAGGGCAAGGCTTCGGCGGCACTACTGGAGCATGGGTAGTCGAACGGGTTCGTCTTGTGATTGTGCACCTCCTGGCTACGTCCTCCAGTGACCTCAGTCATCAAACCCGGCCTCCATGCCATCAGAAATGGCTAAAGAAGGAGGAGGGCGCCGAGGTCTTCTAGGGTGGTATTTGCATTGATTATGGGAGCAAGTTGGGCAACGCAACCCCTCCTTTTATAGTCGGGGCGCTCGACTTTCTCCCCACACGAACAGGAGACCACAGGTCTTCGATTTCCATTAGGAAACAAGAAGGATAGTTTCCTTCTTCTATTATTTGATAAAACCCCATAATAGGAAAATAAATATATATTTTCCTCAAAGCTCCTTTTCATACCAAAAGAAATTGGAGAAGTTGAATTATGGTGTTTCCCTTTATTGTAACAAAAGTTAACTCGGATTACCCCCATATCTTTATGATTCTCAATTTCCAAAATAACACTTAAACATTTATTAGATAAATTACTTAAGCCATAAGGTATCTTGGAAACATATGGATTTTCTCCCACGATCTTAAATTGGAATTATCTATGATCCAGAATTATCTTGATCATTAATCTTGTGTACGAAATCCCCTTTCTTTCCTAGTTTGATTCTCAAGGACTTATATGTAAACTTTTAATTAAAAGTCACATATTCTTTTCTTCTTTTATCCTTTTAATTCCAAACTTTAAGAGAAAGTTCATAATGTCTTAAACTTATTATGTGTCAAATTTGGAACTCCATCTCAAGGGCTATCTATTACTAAAGCATATTTTCTTTCTCCTATTCTTTCATTTTCTTTATTAAGATATCTCTTTTTAACAATACCTCACAATTCATTAATAATGTATTCACATTATCTTCTTATTCGATATTATTGGTATTTTCTCTTTTATTTTTCCTCACTGGTATTCCTTTTATCATTAGGAATCCTTGGGATACAAAATTCCACAAAGGATAACCTCTTTTCACTTATTTTCCACATTTTATCACTATTTTCAATTTATTTCTTAATAAAGAAATACTTAATAAATCTTTTCTTTTCTTATTGCTTTCTTTTAGAAACCTTGGACTCCTTGGAACCCAAGGAACCCCAGAGGCACGAAATCCTCTTTGGATGTGCCTTCTAGAGGTTTCAACATATTTCTTTTATTAAAAATTCAATCATCCATTTACTAATTGAATTTCCTTGTTATTTCCTTGTTATTGGGCCCAATAGCCAATAAAGCCCACAACACAGACATCAAGGCTATTGTAAACAAAATCCATGTATTCAAAACAAATTATACCATTCTTTGTTCAATTATCTTTAATATGCGAAATTGCATTTCTCACCAAATGATCCCAAAAATTGGGGTTGTAACACCAACACCCCTGAGTGGATGAAGCAAAGGACAACCTTTGGTCATTTCCACTTAGTGACGATCACATAATCAAGGGTTGTGATGTTACCATGTTATTTTTGTCTCCTCCTTACGCATGCACTCTCCTCTAACTGGAGCATATTAAAGTTTACTGTTTGATTAAGATCCAATGACCCATGCTTTTTTCTATAAATGTACTTTTACCTCCTCTCAACCATAAATAAGAAAAACCTAGATCCTATATAAATCATAAGAAATAGATACTTTCTCCAAATAAAAGGATGTTATATGTTAAACTAATTAGGAAAATGAGAGGAACAAAGTAAAAAATATTTTCATGGTCTAGACATGATTCCTTCTTTAATGTAAATCCAAATTATGATCTTTTATATGTTGGAAAATGAGAATACTTTTATTGCAAATATTGACCATTCCGGTACAAACCTTAATGTAGGTTTGTGGTTAAGAATATTCTAAAGAAAACCATATCTTGATCTCTACTTTGATTATTATTTTAGTTTTGGTAATAATATAACACTCAAAGCATATTAATGAGGTGATTAGGATTTTGAATGCATTTAGGATTTTTACCCAATGTGAGGGGTTGAATGAATACAAACCCTAGTCCTGTCTACTATCAATTTAATACCAAATCTAATCTAATAGTCATTGCTAAAATCTAGAAGGGTTTTCTAAAGAAAATAATAATATTTTAAGTGTTTATTTCACTATTTTTAGACTACAACTTGGAAACTTATGATTGATTAAATTTGGACATCTTATTCTCTTCAAAATATGTATGTGTATTATTTATTATTAATCAACTTAATTGTGCATTGATTTCTAAAGCAATCTGAAGTGTTTTATTTCTGGAAAAATTGTATCGTTGGCTTTACTTCTTGCATAAGATTAAAAAAATGTGAGTATTATTATGAACCATAACAATATTTGAATGTGTCATCATGAGATCATGAGGGAATAATGACCAATATGCTTTTGGGAAGACACAAGGAAGAAGAATCCAATGTTGGAACATAATTTATAGCTCATTGTTAGAACATAATTTAAAGTCCATTGTTGGGGGATGAGAATGAATTAGATCTTAGAGGAAATTTTGGTACACCATATGATACCGTGATTTATGGATGATAAGAATGGTGAGATTTGTATAGTTCATTACTTGTACAAAATATTTGATCATTTACGGTCATATACTTTGTTATCATTATATGTGTAAGGCCCCTAAACTTGCTTAATGAGTTGAATAAGCTTAATTATCATAATTGAATTCTTATAACCCTAATCTAACCTTTTGATATGCTTTGAAATCATAAGACAAGCATAAGTTTCAAACTTGGTCCAATTTTGACATTGTTTGAGCAAGTTATGCAATTTTATGCACATTTTGGACTTTTCTACAATTTACCCGATTGAGAGGTTTTATTTGCAATTTATCACTAGAATTATGTTCTTTGGATATTCTCTCATCATTCTTGAGCTTTTTGAGACATGGGGTGCCTATTTAAACCTTGGTTTGAAGGTATTTTTCTTAAGGGTATTTTAGGGTTTACCCTTTCATGGATGAGCTACCTTTAGTAGCTATCAACTAATGAATTATTAGTTTTGCTTGGAAATTCAAGAAATGAGGGATCAGCATGTCTCTATGGATGGTGGGGTAGCTTCTTGTGTATGTCCTTGTATATTCTTAATAGTTTAAGGCCATGGACACTTGGAAAGATACTTAAACTTCAACTTTTTCTTTTTCTTTATCTTAAAGTTTCATATACTTATCCCTAAGCACCAAAATGAGCCATTTTCTATCCACCACTTCCCTACTTATATGAACCTCGTTCTTCCTCTGTTATGCTGTGAATTTCCTGTCCAAGGAAGAAGAAAGAGGGGATCTTCTTGGAAAAAGAATCTAGGGTTGCAATTGAATTCCTTTTAGGGTTTGAAAAGCTTCCTTCTAGTGATCTTGACCTAAAAGAGTAAGAATCCCCTTCTTCCCTACATATTTTTCTTTGTTATCCTTCCTCCTAACTTTCTCCAAGTTGGAACCTTGTTGTTCTATGGTAGACATTTCTCTAAAGCTCTAAAACCCTACCTCTCTTGCTCCTTATGCTTAGGGTTTGCTCATTTGATGAAGAAAGGTGCTAGATGGACGAGTTCACAGCTTATGCTTGGATTTCCCACCCTACCTGCTCGTATTTTCTTCTTTTTGGGAGTTTATCTTCTAATTATAGGCAAGTTTTGTAGCTTGGTCCACATGTATTTCTTACCATAAGATTGCTAGCTCATGTTCTTGCTTGAAAATGATGATCCATGCACTAAAAAGCTATGTTTGACTTGGATTTCGATTTTTATAATGTTCCCTATTCTGATTTCAGTTATATATGAACATGTGATCATGTGTACGTTATTCCTAAGATATAATATGACTTGTATCAGGTTGATTTGACAACCTATGGTGCTAAGAACCTATCAACCAATGGTCAATTTTAGGGTTTAAAGATGATGTCTTCTATAAACCCATGATCTTATGATGGTACCATTGCAACAACCCTATGGTGTTGTCTTCATGATAATTGATGATCGGGATCAAAGGTGTCAGATTATGGTGACAACCTATGATCACCCCCTTAGGTTAGGTTTTGGATCAATTAGAAGTTTAATGATCAACCATTAAGTACCCTACTGATGTTATCAATCAATGATGACATTAGCTTAATATTTGATGTTGATTAATGAATATAGTGCTAATCTGACAACCTATGGTGACTTAATGGTCACTAATGATGGTGTATCAGGTCACCAAAACCTATGGTGAGTTAATCATATAGTTGTAGCATCAATTAAGCCTTAGACCAATGGTTTCTTGGGTCACTTGATGTAATGGTCGGACATATACTGTAATTGATGGTTTTAACATATGAACTTGACCCAATGGTCAAGATCTAATGTTTATTCCTCCAATTAAGTTGAATGGTGGTGAATGTAATATGTTGGTCCTAATAATGTGATTTATATGGTTTCCTTTATATGATCAACTTAAGGAGCTTACTTGTTGACAATGGATGGCTTGTTTTAAATGAACAGTCAATTTTGGGTTTTACCCCACTCTCAATGGAACTTTTTGTGTTGTTAATCAATGGATGTCTAGGGTTAGATGGTGACTCTTTCTAGAGCACAAATCAAGGACTTCATTGGTGGTTCATACAAGGTGTTTACTTATGTAAACAACCAATGGTCTTACCTTTTAAACATTCAATGGTTATGGGTGACATTGTAGTATGGTGATATGGGTTGAATGGTGATGGAACAAATGAAGGGTTACCCTTAATAAGGTAGTATTACCTATTCAATCATATGAATAGAAGGGATGATAACCATATTGTGTTGATATGTAACCCTAATGAGGTATAGCTTGTTATACCTAACTTTAATATAACTAAATGATTGTAATTGGGTATGAATAGTCCTTGAATGATTAACACAATCATGGAGTACTCTCTTATTGTTGTTGAAACCCTAGTATGCTATAACCCGATGGTTACACCTTGATTTATGTGTGGGTTCATACTTTAGAATAGTATGGAATGTGATGGTGATGCTTCACTTTATGCATTCATGATCCAATGGGGATGTCGTCAGTTAGGGTTTGGGTATGAGCGTTGATTAATAACATTAATATAATTTATCTTGTGAACCTAACTCTAATGCATATAGATAAAGATGATTATTCATGTTTTACCTTCTTATATGATGGCATGATTGTGAAATAACCTCCTTAATATGATCATAACATTAATGTGTTAATTGGTGGTTATCATAGCGACATGGTTGATACTTTCTTATGCTAAACATGTGCATTATGAATATGATGAGGGTTAATCATATCTAGATTCCTTGCATGTTGATGTAATAAAGGAATGTTCTTAATGTTAATATAACCCTGCTATGATTGTTTATGAATATCTCCTAGCTCATTAATGCAATATTGTGCTGATCTGGTGTATTATATGTAAGTGATGTTGTTGAGCCTTGTTATAAGGCATGGAAAGATAATGATGATCTTGCATGGAATAGCATGACGGTCTTAATGACCTTTGGGCATGGTTGAGCCCTGAATGAGGTGTAATCCTCTTGTGTTGATAAGGGTTGATACCCTGTGATATTGTGAAAAGGATTTATATCTTGTGATAGTATGATGACTCGTGTAGCCTCATGAATGGCAAGTGAATAGTGCCAGGTGATGATGAGATGAGAAATTATGTTTCACAAATTTTATATCTTTTGAAGTTGTGATATTTATATGCTTGTTAGAAGTAAATTAGGGTTTGTATGTACACTTGTTTGATGCAGCCTTAATTCACCCAATTGCCATAACTAATCAAGTGAAACTCTAATCATGTAGTGTCCTGTGCCATAGATCCATCTGAGTGTCACAATTTTCCAGATGGTGAAACGAGTATTCCTGTGGGAAACTCGGAGCACATACTATTGAGTATGTGGGGGTGGCAAGTTGAGGATATATCCTTGTCATCCATAATGTAGGTTGGGGAGGATGGCTATGGTCATGCCTCATACATCTGATGTGATTATATATGTGATGATATTGGAGGATAACTGCGGTTGTACCTCGGATGGTAGGATATATGTACCCACCTCCTTTCACTAGTGTCGTGACCTGTACCAAGGACGGACTAGGCTGTTAGCAGCTTGACCTTATGTGTCGTTGTGGCAGACCCATACTGACTGGGGGTGGAGAAGACCTTAGGAGTACGGCTCTTCCTAGATCTTGTATGGTAATGATTTCAACTTAGTAGTGGTCAGTTGGATTTTGAGTGGTATCCTCAAATTCCTCAGGGCATAATAAAAGATGTAAGACAGCTGTGTAGCATATATGTTTAGGTTTATACACAATGCTTCATATTGGATGATAACCCTTGTTTGCTTTCTTTTCATTGAGATCATGTTTAGTACAATAAGAGATAATAGATATGCTTATGTTGTAGTTATGCTCATATTGTAAACATACTTATGTTGTCAAATATACTGACATTGATGGTTAAGATGATGTTGCTAGCTATGTTTAATATTGCTAGTCATGCCTATGTAATTAGAAATGTTTAAACTACTAATCATGCTTATGTAGTTCATTGTGTTATGATGTTAGTTCTACTTATAATATAGATTTGTTCCCTTTATTTGAGATGCTAATATTGATAGCCATGTTATGTTACTAGACATATTCATGATATCAGGGATGCTCCTGCTACTAGATTGCTTGTGTTGTTAGCAAGGAATATGATGATAATCAGATTAATGATAATGATTGTTATTAGATGCAATTTGATGATATTTGAGTGGATATCTATCCAGAGAAATGGATTTATTTATTATCTATATATGCATTGATGATCATACTTGTTGCTAAGATTATTTGCTTAATCTGTTTAGCATACTTAAACTGTTCAATCTGTTAAATTGATTAGTAAGTACTTCAACTGCTCAGTTATCTACTATTTAAAATGTTATAATCAATCGACGTTGTTGTATGTTATATCTCTTGCTAGGACATGGGTCTCACCCTTGTGGTTTGCCACATTTTTTTAGGTAATTGAAAGTGATGAAAACAAACCTGTGACAGCAAAGAGGAGTTATAGTAATGAATCTTTGAGAAAGTTTATTAGATGTCTAGTGTGTTCTAGAGTCGTCCATGTACTCTTAGGTCCGAGCAAGAAAAGTTTGTATACGGTGTTTCAAATGAATCGAACTTTTGTTAGCATATTAATGCTTGTTTGTGTGGCATATATGAATATTATTCTCCTATGTATATATGTTGTGGCTAAGGCGATAGACCAATTTGTATCAAATTCTTGGCATAGTATGGATACAAGAAAGATGTTGGGCTCTTATGTAAATATTTTTGAGCTGGTGTAGATGTTGAAATCGATTTTAATTTATCCATATTTTTTAGTATGCGATTAATTAGTTATTGATCGTGTTTTATGTTTTGAGTAATCTCATTTTGTGTAACGGGTTCTCACAATATGTACACTTTTGGTTTCACCCACGTACACGATATAGCAATATATTGACTGTCTTTGTTGGCGCTTTACGTTAATCTTAGGATTTAGATGCACTAATGAGGTTGTTTTTAGTTCAAATAGATGAATAAAGATTTAATACAACTTTGGAGGATTATATAGTAGACTTTTTCCATTTCGATTCTTACAGAACTAGATTTTCAATCTGCACATTGATTCCCAATATGTACCTTCAACATGGAGTCCAGACTTTGTTAAAATCTCTCTTATTTCTGGAATGGATATTCTTAGTTATTATCAGTGTATTCATGTGGATCAGTTCCTTAAAATACTAATAGAAGCCTTTACCTCTATGGACCTCAGTTTCTTAAAGATCTTGGGAAAGAGGTTGTTATATGCATGCTACAATCAAAAGTTATTTTGGCTACTGGTTGTGAAATTTACATATTTTATTTCTTATTAGTAAAGTATATATTAGTTTGAAAATTATAAATATGATTGCTCTTTATGTTTTTGTTGATTGTTGTTGTTGGACAATAATTGATTTTAGTGTTAATAAATGATTAGCAACAAAATAGATGGAGAATCTACATAACAAATACAATATAAATTAATTTAAGGAAGGTTAAAATAACAATAAAGAGAAATGTATGTTGCTATTCATTATTTCTTTGGGGTTCTTTTCCTCACTGTTGCTTTTTGTTTGTGCGAATATTCCAAATGAATTTTTGTTTCTTTAATGGGATTACACTATGTAACTTTATTGCCAAGTTGAATAATTATTGCTTACAATAAACTCCAGCCAAGAGGACATGCGTTTCAGACATTGCCAGACATTTAAAAAGGTAGCCGCTAGTATATGACTTAGTCCTATAATTATTTTATAGGACAACCAATCAGAATGCACTACTTCCTTCTCACTTCTCTTCAAAACCCAATCTCCTAAAAAAAATAATAAAAAAAGGTCAATTATACACAATAACTCAATTATATTAGATCTTACCATGTTTCTATAAGACCTGTCATATAAAAAAGACATCGTGTAAAAACTGTTTCCGTGGATAGACTTCCCGGCAGTAAAAGGCGGGGCCGTAAATGAGAGCTGGCTCGCTAAACATGACATGTCATGATTGATCCGCTCCATTATTCTAGGTCTTCCTAATGCATTAAACGATTTTGGACCCCATGCATCGTTCCAACCAACACGAACGTGGCCGTCGGAGATCAATCCAACAGGAACGGGTGAGGACCACGTTGCCCGATATATCGTGCGAGTGGCGGCGATCATTCCCGGCGATGACCACTTCAGCTGCAACGCCGACGACGACGATTTCCACCGGTGTCATCCACCACTCTATCACCCACCCTTCCAACGGGGACCTTCAACCTTGCCCGCGTCGACCGCTTCTTCCTTCCTGTGATAAACGACCCCTCCATATGCAGACGAACCTCACATCGGGAGCCGTCGCACTCTTACCCTGCCGGATGGCGGTCGTTCTCCATGTGTGCTAATGAAGTGTAAGTGCTAATTAATTCCCTCATAATCCTAATTACTCCACGTTAAGTTGCTGCTTTGTGGATTGCAAACCTCTTTTGAACCTTACCACCTCTCTGGGAACCGAGAATTTTATGTTCTTAATGATTCATACTACGAACATAACTGCTGCTGCAAGAGTTACTGGTTTATATGCGGTGATTCATGCTACGAATATAAGTGCTGCTACTAGAGTTACTGGTTTATGCGGTACCGCGTGACGATCATATCTAATTACCTACAAGTGTGTGGTGCGGTTATGACAATGAGTGTTCGGTATTCAACTCTAATATAAATTCTAATGAGTGTTTTGGGGGTACGACAGTGGTCGGCTGGGGTTCACCGTTCGAGACATATGATGGATTCTTCGAGCAAACAATAGCGATAAGTTTGATGTTTGAACTGTGTTTTTTGTCGATATGCTTACTCTCAATACGTTGTATGTACTTCAACCAGCACGTGACCCTGATGTCCACGGGTTCGGATTTGCTAGTCCCAGTATGAACAGGGACTAGGCTAGTCCGCAGAATGCCGCGTGGCCGGACGTCTCCCAGCCAGACGGAACGCAAACAGCTGAGTAACGGACTATTGCTTGGCTGCTGGCTGTTAATGCTTGGTTATATTTATTGCGAGTCCTGGATTTTGTAAACGCATCTAAAGATAACTGTAAATGGAGACAACGGCCGCACTGTTTGGTTTCTATAGACATTGATTGCGTATATCGTGATGTTATATTGTTTTAAATGCAATTTTCATAATAGATATACATATTTAATGTTTTATGTCAAAAATCCAGAAAATTAATAAGCCACGTTCAAGTAAAATGTATCAAGTCAGAAATAAGAAATCCTCATATGATTGCTTCAAAGGAATACAAAATAGCTTAAAGTAGCAAAAAAGAACCAAATCAAAATACAACAAATCACGATCTTTGAACAACATGCACCCATTATGAATGCGATTGTAACTTCCTAATGTTTAGATGATCATTCTGAATTTGATTGATGAACCTGTAATTGTCATATATCAAACATGTTAGAAATAATTCTTGAGTCAACATCAAAAAAATGTAGAAATTTAAAACATACATCTTGTTGCTGGAGTGAAGAAATAATAATTTGCTCATCCGTATTAATTCTTTCTTGGTGTGAAAAGTTAAAGCTTGAATTCATATGCGTCATCCGTTCCACCCCTAAATAAATATGTTAAACTTATAATCTTAACTTATAAAATTATTAGCATACTATATTTTTACTTACCATTAGTAACTGTAACATGTCTCCATCATAGCCAGTGTTGTGTTGCCCTTCAGACAACATATATCCACTAACATTTTGTGTTTCCTAATATCATGTGGCGAAAAGTAAGATTAAAATCTAACAAAAAATTGAGTAAATAAATAAAACTACCTGTCATGAGCTTTTGTCATAATTAGAAGAATAGTTTTGAAAGTGTTCCCTTGACTGTTGATCCTTCGATCAACAAAATATCAATCACAAAAGTTCTACAAGCATTCAATTCATAGAGTATGGAAAGAAGTTAATTGAGTCTACCTGCATTGTCAATGGAGCATTTGATTCTTGATTACCTAGTTCTATGCTTTTGGATACCAGTTTATCCTTCAAAAGTGTTAGAAAAATAATATCAACATTTATACAACAACAAAAGTAAAATATTGTATTTACCATCATGCCTTTACCAAATTGTTTCTTTTTTTACCCTTTTCAATGAAACTCTTTTTCCTCTTGCTACTGCCCTTCTCTTTTTCTCATCTTTTGAGTTGGAAAATATTGGTCTCGTGCTCTGGAATAGATGCATCATGAATCGGTTTCTTTCCTTTAAAATTTACTCTTTCTTTATATTGTTTAATTTCCTTGATAGCTTGGTTCATATGTCTTAAAGCAAAGCTTCATCGCTAAGACCACTAGTTTCCCCAAACCACCCAACTTGATTTCTCACCTTTTCTTCTCTGGTCCATCTTTTCATTATATATATTGAAGGAACTTCTATAATTTCAAAATGATGAAAAACTCGAAATACATGTCGACACAAAATTCCTGAGTGCTAAACTTTTTGCATTTACAATCAACTGAATGATTTGCAACATCAATACTAACAGTATGTAGTCTGTCTCGTCCAATCATTGTCACCCCACATATCTTTATAGGTCCATCTTCAATTATGTTTATTGAATAATTGACAAAATTCACATATTCATCTTGGATCTTTTCAAAAATCTCAAGTGTATATACTTGAGACATTTGTTTCACAATATTAGAAGGCAAAAGTACTTGTGCAAAGAATTCTTCATATGAAAATCGGCTTCCAACACTTTGTATCTCCTTTTCCTCAAAACACGGTCGAAGTGCTAAAAAAACTCTAACAAGTTATAATGAGGAAGCATATAACATTTCAACTTAGAGTTTAATGATTCATTTCTTTGGATTGATTTCATATATGTAGTGAAAATTTTTCAACAATATACCATTGCTCACCTTTCTTTATCATCAAATATTTTCTGTAGCCATTATTTTCTTGAAGGTTGTCCTTTTCTAACATTTCAGCCCGTACTATTAAGAATTCATCGTCTTCTTCATAATCATACACACATCTACTAAAGTCTTGGCCAAAAGGTTGTTTCCCATCGATCATCTTTTTAAATTGAGCACTAAGATGTTTAAGAGCATTTTGATATACATGCCAAACACAAAGTCTATGATGGGTATGTGGTAAAACAACTTTTATAGCAGACTCCACTGCCTTGTCTTGGTCAGTTAAAATCATTTGTGGCTCTCTTCCACCTATTGCTTGTAGAAATGTCTTAAATAACCATATAAAACTAGATATAGTTTCATCATATAACAAAGAGGAACCAAAGATTATTCTTGGTCTATGGTGACTGACACCAACAAAAAGACCAAATGGCCTACATTCAACATTTGTGTGATATGTTGTGTCAAATCCAACCACATCATCAAAATATGAACAATCACTTATGCACCTAACATCTACCCAAAATATATTACTAATTTTATTTTCTTTGTCGAACTGCATCTCATAGAAAAAACTAGGATTTTCATCCCTTTTATTTTTCAGATACTCAACTATGGCGACAACATCTCCCTTTTCAATCTTTTGTTGACATTTTTTACGCTGATATTTTTTATTGTCTATCTCTAAAAATCCAAATTTTTCAACACCACCGACCTGTTGACCCATGAATTTTATCATTTATTAAACACAAATTCCAGAATTAGTACCTATATCTACTTGAACAACTTGAGCTTCAATTCTTCTTCTTTGAGACCGATGCATATGACATTCTAGGATAGAAACAAGATCATGATTATGTGTCAATTCAAATTTTGTTATTTTCCATTTTTCTTCTTGAAGTTGAACATCCATAAAAGCATTGCACTCAGTTCTTGTTTCTTTCCTACGTTTTTTAACCAGAATTCTTCTATTATCAAATACCTTAAATCCTTCTTTTGAGCAATAAAACTTCTTGTATACTATCTCACCATTTGCATTTTTTTGACATTTACTTTTACAAAAGCTAAATCCAACTCTACGAGCATAGTAATTGTAGAATTCCCGTACAGCTAATTCTGATTCAAATACATATTAATTTTAGAACTTCAAATGATATTCTACATTTTACTGCTTTTGGTGTTTCATTCAATTTTTCAGACGTATCACTATCTTGTAAATCAATATTTTCCACTTCTAGTGATCTAGAAATAAATAATAAAGAATATCACAATCATGTATGTAATACAAATACATATATGCGACAATAATAGTTACCTTGTGTTTGTGCTTGACGATATTTCAATGTCATCTTGCAACATGGATTCTTCCATAAGATCTATTATTGAAGAAAAAATAATTACAATTAAGGCATTATAACAAAGTATTGATAAATTTAAAATATGTATATTAAAAAATAATGCCAAATAGTAATTTTGTACAAACATTTGAGTTTTCTTACCAAAGGAACTGCTTGTGATTATGAAAGAAAAAATTATTTTCTCGATGAAACACTCTCTTAGTCACTAAAAATATGCATTACGTACATATACAAATATGAATTGATAGACCAACATGTTTGACGGAAACATAATTAACAAACAATATAAAAATATGATGGCATACCTTATAATTGCTCATATGATAGCTTTCGTGTGACTTTTTTTCAACCATTAACTCGACAATTATAGATTGTATGTGACCCAGTGAGAGTAGTGAAACATATAACATAATATATACCACGAGAGTGGTATGATATTTATTTCACCTAATACAATTATAATATCTGTAATTAATCTAGAAATAACTTTTTCCAGAAACGAAGCAGCCGACCGTCATCCACTTTCCATATTAAGTCATATATCATTACCCTACAGATTAACAGTGCGTCCAACCTAATAAAATTAATCAGGACTCGTAATAAATATAGTCCAAATTAATACGGCAAGCAACAGTCTGTTACTCATTCGTTTGCTTTTCGTCTGGCTGGGAGACGTCCGGCCACACGACATTCATTAGACTGCGGACTAGCCCAGTCCCTGTTCACACTAGGACTAGCAAATCCGAACCCAATGTCCACACACAAATGACAGTGAACAACTCTCGACGACTTGAGTAATGGTTTGAAGATGTTTGCAAAGCTAAAAATGTTAAACTAAGTGACAAAGATCATTTTTGAGGTATTGCCTGTTAAGAAATGGCCATTAGTTTTTAGTACATTGTGTGTTTCTTATGTGGTTGTGGCACACCAGATCTAAGGCCAGTGGCAGATCCTTTATCTCTTTTATCCGCCTCCATTTTACGCATTAATTATAGTATACATGTCGGTAAAATTATGAAGTATACCTAATGAGATCTCTACAACTAGTAAGTCATCGTCGAATTTTTTGTGTGGTTTATAATATATACATAAATGATGCACAAACAAAGAGGGTTGTATTTGTGTTTGATTTTTTGTATTTAAAGAATCTGATAATACCCTTAGTCATTTATAATAAGGATTTTTTAATACGTATTTTAGATAGAAAAGAATTATCGACGATAGAAAGAAGTGGACATTGTACACTTAAAGACTGACATGTTTCTTTAGAACAATAAACCCTAGGACGGAGGCGTGTGACGTCACCACGGTAGTCATCTTCAGATGACCACCCTGCTAGCAGCCAACTACAAAGCAGTGTGACACTCTGCTCAAGATGTGTGATCATAAACGTGTGAAAGAATGACAAGGAGAGAGTGTTGCTGGAAACGTGTGAGAGAACGAGTGGGAGAGAGTGTTGATGGAAAACATGTGAGAAAATGAGTGGTTGTAGGAGAGAGAGAGAAAAAAAAAGTTATCTTTGCTAATATATTTCACACTGTAATGTATTTTTTGACGAAATAAAAACGGATGTGTTCCTTACAAAAAAATATATTGCAACAAGATCAATGTCACATATTTGAGAAAAAATATAAAATATAATCTAAAATAAAAGAGAGAGTGACTAGAAATAATAACACAACAGACTAGATACTTAATAAATTGGATCAAAAATAATTATAAATTAGATCAAAAATAACGACTAATTGGATTGGAGAAAACAACTCAATTTTTATCATGGAATAAAGAATCTTTTAACGGATTAGTTAAAACACATGGGATAATATGTTATAACATGGTATATTAACACATGGCATAACATGTGTTATCCCATGTTACACTTTGATAATAATTTTTTAATGAAATAATTATAATACATGGGACAACATGTTATAACATGAGATAACACATGACATAACATGTGTTATCCCATGTTACACTTTGATAATGATTTTTTAATGAAATAATTATAACACATGGGGCAATATGTTATAATATGAGATATATGGTATAACATGTATTATCCCATGATGTGTCATGGTATATTATCCCATGTCAAAGTATATGTTATTCCAAATTAACTATGTTATCCATGTTACTCCATGTTATCCATGTTATTTTATGTTATCCATGTCATGTTGTCATGTGTTATCTTGTGTCAAATTATATGTTATTCCGTGTCAAATTAGCTCATGTTGTCTCATGCCATTCATGGCATCCCATTTTATTCCATGTTATCCCATATTATCCCAAGTTATTCCATGTTATCCTGTGTCAAACTGTGTATTATCTCTTGTACAATTGTATGTCAGTTCAATTGCACGTTATCTCATATATATATATATATAGGAGTGATCCACTACAGTATGTGGTATGTGCGGACTGCCTTTTCACGTTCTCACAGACGAGACTTCCCAAACTGTTGTTCTTGTTTCCATCTGCCCTTCTCACAAGTTTTAATTTTTTAATCCTTTTGCCTAACTGAACGCACGAAGTGGCGCTTTGCTTACGCCCGTTTTTTCAGGGATTGCCATCCCGTGCATCAATTTCACATGTATTACATATCTTATTAGCGTGATCTTTCAACTCATTCCTTGTAGTTATCCTTTCATCTTCCATCAAGGTCCGCTAATGCTGTCAGTTCTCTTCTATTTTTTAGAATAATACTTGCTAGGCTCCACTTGGCCTCCATACGAATCGTGTGCAACAACTGTACGTTTTGGTTGCTTGGTGAATGCGAGCACGCAGTTGAACATATGTTCTTATTTCTGTATTGACAATACATAATTAAATATATTTCATTTTTCTGTTTTAATCCTTTTACCTAACCGAACACACAGAGTGGCGCTTTGCTTACGCCCGTTTTTTCAGGAATTGATTTTGTTAACGCAATTTTCAGAGCATCTAACTTTATCCTAATCGTACTGTTACCTTCTAGATTATTCCTAGTCCTGTCGTTTATAAACATATGCCTCGCATCCTTTCTCTCATCTCTTGAAGCATTGGTACATATATCTTCACATATTTAATACATAATTTCCTACCAAAAAAATATGAAGTATAAATTGGGTGAGATACCTGCAGTAAAAATATGTCGAGAATATATAGGTACCCATTTATCCCTTAAGTTATAGATTGAATGAAGCCAAGAATTTTCTTCTAATCCATTTTCAAGTATAATATTTTTCCATTCCTTTTCAAATTCTTCTGGACTATTGGAGAATCTGATGCATGAATTGAAGCTATCCATAAAGGCAGATTTTTTTGAAATGGAACCTAACTTTTCAGAAACTTTTCCAAGAATATGCCAGATGCAATAATTATGCTTTGTAGTTGGAAAATTATTCGCAATAGCTATCGTCATTTCCGGATCTTGATAAGTGATAATAATGTTTGGTAACTTTCTAGACATTGCTTCAAGAAACTTCTCAAATAACCAAGTGAAAGATGAAATCTTCTCATCCTTTATCAATCCACAACCAAAATTAATTGATTGTCAATGGTGGTTAATTCCTTTAAATGGTGCAAATATGAGAGAATATTGATTTGTATCATACGTTGTATCAAAAATTATAATATCCCCAAACATTTTATATGCTTTTCTTGAAATACCATCGGCCCAAAATACATGAGTCAACTTGTTCTTGTTGTCAACATTGTACGCATAAAAGAATGATGGATTGATCTCTTTTTCTTCTTTGAATTGGTTCAACAATATTTGTGCATCTAGATCTCTTACTTCTTGTATTTTATCTCTTTCATAATTCCTAAGATCACATTCCGTACACCCAATATTTTGATATCCACCGCTCTCAATATCAAGAATAGTCAATGCTTTTGATGTTCCAATATTTGCTTCTTGGAAATTTTCATGAAGAGACTTCATTGCAGGACTTACTTTTTTGTGTGATCTTAAAAATGAAGTTTTTCGAGGAGTAGATAATACATGATTATGTCTTTCATTAAAAACACTCACAACCCACTTACCACTA
Organism: Alisma plantago-aquatica; assembly: GCA_963693085.1. Lineage (NCBI taxonomy): Eukaryota > Viridiplantae > Streptophyta > Magnoliopsida > Alismatales > Alismataceae > Alisma > Alisma plantago-aquatica. The sequence goes on from OY856410.1 coordinate 235,829,578, forward strand.
CCATCTTTGTAAAACACTATTTTAGAAAGGCAACCTTCTCTTATCAAACCCCTATTTTTTTTTAACTTTGATAGAACTTTGTACGGTGCTTGATTGACCTTCAACTTCCACTTCATCATCCCTACTATTTGGGTAGCCTTGTTTACAACATACATACTCCTTTCGATATAGTTCTTTATCCTCTCCTCGGTATTTGCTGCTGCTTCTACGTACACCAAAACCACTTTTCTTAGCATATGCATAATAGAATTTTTCACCTTCCTCCAGTGAATCAAAAGCCTTCCCAATGTGTGGCCTTGTGCTATCATCAACAATAGGAATATCAAAATTAGCGTCATCAACACGATCAATGTTTTCGATGTCACACAGATCAATTAATCTGCAGTTAATAGTCATGTAACATATTAACTCAAACACATTACGTCAATCTAATATGATAATAACATTAAACACACATGATGGAAGTAAACTATATTAAACAAACTCGATGGTTCAAAATAAAGCACGCAAGTAAATGTCCAAATTTTAGCATTTCATTGCATTCACCTCCATAATTGTCAAAATATTATGATACATGATCTGTTGAGAAGAAGATTAAATGTTCTTTTATATGAATTTTCTATAAATTATGCAAAAATTTGGTCATAGAAATGAAACTTCATACTTTTATATAAAAAGAATACCTATTTGAATCCTCCATTAGAATGGTCACCTCGAGACAATAAAGCAAGAGAACCTTGAGTAGATCTTTTATCCTACGTGAAGTGATACAACATCATGCCATATTCCACGATGAGGAAGCTACATGGGAAGTTGTGTATATAACTTAACCCAGCCTTGAAAGAAATCATGTCGGCATTAAAGAAACAACTATACTTTAGTGATGTTTGTGACGACATGCATGGAAATCTCACCCAGTCGTGGAATAAATCATACTGACATTAAAAATGAACGTACCGTTTGAGACAGAAGAGATTTATTGGGAACGACGCTAATCGCTACAGAACAAACAAAGATGTTTCAACGCTTTGAGAGCTGTGCAACAATACATGTACATCAAAGACATCCGTATAAGAAGATATATGTACCAATGCTTCAAGAGACGAGAGAAAGGATGCGAGGCATATGTTTATAAATGACAGGACTAGGAATAATCTAGAAGGTAACAGTACGATTAGGATAAATTTAGATGCTCTGAAAATTGCGTTAACACAATCAATTCCTGAAAAAATGGGCGTAAGCAGAGCGCCACTCCGTGCGTTCGGTTAGGCAAAAGGATTCAAACAGAAAAACAAAATATGTTTAATTGTGTATTGTCAATACAGAAATAAGAACATATGTTCAACTGCGTGCTCGCATTCACCAAGCAACCAACACATGCTAGTTATTGCACACGATTCGTATGGAGGCCAAGTGGAGTCTAGCAAGTATTATTCTAAAAAATAGAAGAGAACTGACAGCATTAGCGGACCTTGATGGAAGATAAAAGGACAACTACAAGGAATGAGTTGAAAGATCACGCTAAGAAGATATGTAATACATGTGAAATTGACGCACGGGATGGCAATCCCTGAAAAAATGGGCGTAAGCAAAGCGCCACTCTGTGCGTTCGGTTAGGCAAAAGGATTAAAAAATTAAAACTTGTGAGAAGGGCAGACGGAAACAAGAACGACAGTTTGGGAAGTCTCGTCTGGGAGAACGTGAAGAGGTAGTTCGCACATACCGCATACTGCATATATATATATATATATATATATATATATATATATATATATATATATATATATATATATATATTATCCCGTGTGAAATTGAATGTTATTCCATGTTAAATTAGCTCATGTTGTCTCATGTCATCCCATGTTATCCAATGGCATACATTAGATCGAAGATAACATACATGGGATAATATGGATATTATGGAATAACGTACAATTTGACACGCGGTAACATGGATAACATGGATAAGAAGTAATATGGGATAACATGGATAATATGAAATAACATACAATTTGAGATAACATGGATATCCACGTAACATGGATAACATGGGACATGGGATATCCATGTATGGGATAACATGGGACAATATGTGATATTTTTATAAGGAATAATATGGGATAACATAGATAACATGAGATATGGATAACACGGGATAAAAATGGATAACATGGGACTACACAGATAATACGGAATAATATGGGATATCATTGTATAATACATGATAAGATGGATAACATAGAATAACATACAATTTGACATTGGATAACTTGGGATAACATTGGTCTTGTTGACATTAAGGATTCATTTTTTCTTTATCAAAATCATGTTAACATTGGTCTCACATCAAAGTCTTTTTTGTACAGAAGCCAAAAAATTATTTCATCAAAAAATTTATCACAGTTTGAAAGATATAAGAAAAAAATATGAAGAATATGAGGGAAGTAGTGTATTTATTATTTTAATAAAAATTATGTTGATGTTGGTCTTGTTCTAAAGTATTTTTTACACAAAATATAGCGGTATTTATTTCATCTAAAAAATCATTATGATTTGAAAGATATTAGCAAAAATATGAAGAATAAGAGAGAAGTAGAATCATTTTTTATCAAAAATATGTTGAAATTCGTCTTGTTTTAAAGTATTTTTCATAAGAAATGTAATGGTTTTTGTTTTGTCAAAAAATTTACTATAATTTGGAAGATATTAATAAAAGTAATTTGTTATTTTTTCTCTCTCATGCAGCCTCTCTCTATCCACTCCCCTCTCTCCACTTCTCGTCCCTCCCTCTTGCTCTCTCCCTTCATGTGTTTTTTCTTACATTCGTGAAAGCAACAACTATTACTGCAGAATCAAACCAATCATTCTATTTTTTGGGTAACAACAACAAAAACTCTGCCAGCACTACCGGACAAAAGTCATCCAGTTGGTTGTTCGGGCTGTCGTATGCATATCATTTTCCATAGAAAAAGTCCAAGGTTTCTTATGGAAGCTCTTTATATTTAATGGTGTTCTCATTCACTTTTTGGTGTGGTTTAGGATATATGTATAAACAATGCACAAATAAAAAGGATCATATTTGTGTTTAATTATGTATTTAAAGAATCTGACAATACCCTTGGTTAGTACTATAGATTAAGGATTTTTAATTAGACATATTTTAGAAAGGAAATTTATCAACAATAGAAAAGGTGGATTGTTCATTCACAGGGACATGTTTCTTTAGAACAACTTACCCTAGGATGGAGGTGTGTGGTGTCACCATTGTAGTCATCTCTGACCATGAAACAACTACATGACTTCCTCCAACAGCTGCATTAGCACCAAGGTCTCCAAAATAGAGCTATGGTCGGCCAACATCTATATGCATATATAATTAGGGTTAGTCTATTTGGAAGTAGGTTTCCATCTATATGCTTACTTTGTATTAGTTTCTCTTTTCCCCTTATAAAGCTAGGATTTATCAACATATAAAAAATTCGTATTCTTCTCTTTACATATCTTATCCTTTAACTTTATCTACCTTTAAACTCCTACTCCAATAAGGAAAGGGGGTTGGCTCTAGAGTAGTTTCGTTGCATGTTCTACCTTCCATTTCACACGTAATGTTACTCATTATGGAGGGAGGTTCCATCCTTCTTATCTCAGGATAATTCATGTACCGGTTCCAATCCTAACTATACGGGTGGGGAAACAACCTCAACTATTATCGAGACAATTTTGCTAACACCCGTCATCGTTAGTTATCAAATTTTGATCTCGAAATTATACCTACCATTACACATTCTACTTCAGACCTTACTATGTCTTCTACCTTTAGCGGACTCCCCTCTTCAATCATTTCCTCTGTCCGTCAACACATCTACTTGAAAGTGAACCCTACCTCCTTTACAACATCACCCTACATGTAGTTGGCACCATTTCTAGCCTGATGTTGGGCCTAGATGGGTGAAATTTTGAGTTGGTGATAAGTTTGTCTAGGTCCTTTTCCTCTAGGATGGTGCTGATTTTGATCTCCTCAACTTTGGGTTGTGACCTCCTCTTGAAGGATTTGGGTTTCCACATCGACTGGTCAATAGACCTCTATCTAACAAACTAGAATGGAAATTATCCTCTGTTGACCTAACAGTTATACATTATCCATATTTTCATGATGACTTAACCATTCCATTCATATGTATCTAATATGTCTATTTGATATTGATTTGAGGTATTAGGTTCATGAAAAGGATCAATTAAATCAAGCCCTAGCTTTTCCAAATATAAGCCAAAGTCAATGCAAATTCACTTTTTTTGGAAAATGCCCTAAAACCCTTAGGACAATTTTTGTAATCATTTGTATTGATGTTATGACTTGTTAACAAGTTGATAAAAAAATAGGAGCACTTAAAATGAATGTTTACATACTATAATGACATTTTCTAAAATTCATTATAAGGAGTTCTATCACCGAGTTTCATTCTTAACAAACTCGACCGACACCCTTGATGGATTTTTGGAAATACTAGGATTGGATGAGTTTTCCCAGGACAAACTTGATTGACACCCCTGCACAACCAAAATAAATGTAAGTAGTCGGCCGAATTTATGTAGGATAAACTTGACCGACAGTTCAAAATTTCTTTGTCATATATTGTTATTGGTCAAGTTTGTTTTATCAAAACTCGACCGACTGCATTATATAGAGTGTGTAGAAAAAGTGTTTCTAGCTGTTGAAGTGTTGTAAACATCAAAAATAGATTTATTGCAACACCACAAACAACTAGAGTTCATCCCTAAGTGCTTCTACTGGCTAGTAGACATCCTCAACCATAAATAGGGACCCTTGGGCTTCATCCCAAGTTTGCTTCTTATGCTCCAAGCTATAGTTGAGTGGATTTGTCTACTAAAATCCCCTTTCTCTGTCTTACTTACTAATCATAATGTAAATTTGAGTGAGATAGGCCATGTGTAGGAGAGATATTCCATTGTACTCTTATAAAGCTCTCAAATCTTCCCTTTCCTAATCTCTTTATCAAGAGCAAAGTTGATGAAAGCTTCTCCAAGGAGAAGGAGAAGGTGAAGGCTGAAGATCCTTGAGGAGAGTAGGTAATTCCTTCAAGGGGGAAACTTGTTGCAAGAGGAGAGCTCCTAAGTGAAGGTGTCAGCTCGTGAAAAAGTGGGTAAACCTTTATAGAGGTTGAAGACTCTAACTCAAATGATAGGTAAGACCATGTAAGCTTTATTGGATCCCTTTGCTCCTTAAAAACGAACGCTAGGTATCCTTGCCCTGGAATAGGAAGGTCTTATTATATGCCTTATAATGGAATATAAGCATACAATGGTTGCAAAATCCTAAAGGTTGACCTCTGTAGGTAGTGGATGTACACTCTCCTAGTTTGTAGTTTGGAACCACTATACATAGCTTATTCTTGATTTCAATCAATATCTCTCATCCGTGCTATGTATGTTTAGTTGCACACAAGTTCCTTATTTGCAACCTTATCTTTTGAAGTACTTTGAAGGTCTAAGGAATCTTGTTGAAGTATTTATATTTCTATTCACCCCCACCTCTAGAGCTCATTGATCATACAAGTGGTATCAGAGAAACAATCTTCTCCGACAATATCTCCCACGAGATGAGAAGATGGGCGACAACCTTCTAGGTTCTCTCAACTTGGAGGGTGGATTCTCCATGAGACCTCCAATCTTTGACGACACAAACTTCCTCTATTGGAAGCATAGGATGTGGTTCTACTTGCAAGGGATGAGAGATGACATGTGGAAAGTGGTCATCCTTCCCTACAAGGAGTCAGGAAGAGATGTGTCTACTTGGGATGAAGCTACCTTGAAGAAAGCCCAGTTCAATGAAAAGGCAATAATCATCATTTATGCAGCCCTCACTCCTTCCAAATTCAACAAGATTTCTTCATGGGACACTACCTATGAGATATGGAACAAACTATGCATTACCTATGAAGGGATCAACCAAGTCAAGGAGTCCAAGGTCTACATGGTGAAAGGTCTCATTGAGAACTTCAAGATGGGTAAAATAGAGAGAGTGACAATGATGTACTCAAGGCTTAACACCATTGTGAGTGGAGTTGATTCTTTGGTCCAACTCATGGATCAAGGAATCATCAACTCAAAGATTCTTAGGTCTCTTCCTAAGAGGTGGCAATCCAAGGTGACCTCCATTAAAGATACAAGAATCCTTGGCAAGATTCCTACGAAAGAGCTCATTGGGAATCTCCAAGCATATGAGCCTAGACTTGTCAAGCAAGAACAAGAGGAAAAGTTATAAGAGAAGGAGTCAAATAAGATGATGGAAAATGCCTTCAAAGCTTAAGTGGAGGTCATTGTTCTTCAAAAACAACTTTCTTACCGAACTACCCCTTCCTCAAGTGAAGATGAACCCCTAGTAATCATGAAGTTGACTACTCAAAGGGGAAGAACTTCAAGGGAAAGCCCTCCTCCTCCTCTACTCCATGGTGCTATGAGTGTGGCCAAAAAGGATACTATAAGAATGATTGCTCCAAGGCAAAGAAGTCCTATCATACGAGCAACTGTTGCAACCCTAGTTTCGGGTTCTTTTGGTGTGAAATGTGATTTCTCATATTAAAGATATTTGAACAAATAAAGATATGATTTGTTTTGAATAAATGGATTTCATTTAGAATAGCCTTGATGATTGTTTTGTGGGCTTTATTGGCTATTGGGCCCAATAACAAGGAAGAGACAAAAGGAACTCCATTATTTATAATAAATGGAGAAAATAAAAATGTAGCAACCTCTAGAAGGCAGAAATATATATTTCAAAGGTGGATTTCGTGCCTCTTGAGTTCCTTGGGTTCCAAGGAGTCCAAAGTTGCAAAAAGAAATCAATAAGAAAAGATAAGATCAATTAAATATTTCTTTATTAAGAAAGAAATTGAAAACAATGATAAAATGTGGGAAATAAATGAAAAGGGGTATAATTGAGTTATCCTTGGTGGATTTTCATATCCAAATGATTCCTAATGTTAAAAGGAATGCCAATGAGGAAAATAAAAAGAAAGATAAAGAGAAATCATCAAAAACAGATATTTTAATAAGAAATAAACAAGATAATGTGAAATAATGAATGTTGATGCATCTAGAAGGATAATAATATCCTTATGAAGGAATTTTGAAATCTTGGAGTTTCTTGGGGTCCAAGGAGCCCCAATGAAGAAAGAGAAAAGAGATAAATACCAATAATAGAAAATAAGAAGATAATGTGAATACATTATTAATGGATTATGTGGTATTGCTAAAAAGAAAGTATTTGCTACTAAAGGAAAATAAAAATTCATGCCAATGGATTAAAAAGCAAGAATAAAGAGAATAAGTGAGAGGAATTTCGAATTCCTAATTATCTAAGAAATATGAAATATCAAAGGGTTAGTAAGGAGAGAGAAATCTTGCTTCTTCATGAAGGAATTGGATTCCTTTTAGAAAAGAACTTGGTTGCTTCGTGGGCAAGCAGTCTGGGGTGTGGATACTCTCCCCTATAAAAGGGGTAGAGCCCAGGGTCGAGTTCCAGAGAGATCCCATGTCTCCCACTCTCTTCCTCATCTTCTTCTTCTTCTTCACTCTAAACCCTAGGTCAGGAAAGCGACACAATCATTGGAGCAAGGAGGAGCCATAAACGAGTGTATGAAAAAGGCACAAAGCTACCCCGAAGATCTGGGGTGTTGGCTTCCTTTCCCTTTGCTCCCAACCCCACTCAAAGCTTGTGGCAGACCTGCAAGGTCTGCCGCTTGGGATGCCGCTTCTGGCCCAGCTCTAGCCACCTCGGCCGTAGTTGGGTGGTGCCCAAGGTGTGGCGGGGCATGATGGAGCTAGTCCGTTGAGGGGCAGTTGTCGTTGGACCCTGGGAGGGAGGGCAAAGCTCCCTACGATCGGACTAGGTCGACGGACAACAGGGATCGCGAGGTAGAAGATGAACCAGGGCGCATTGGATATTTTTACCCTCCGCGTGCTAAAGATCCAGACACTCAAGTGGGGGGCAAAACTGTCATTCAATTATAATCTCGTTGAGCGCTTTGCATGGTAAAGGAGGCGACATGGCATCATCTAATTGGTTAAGTAAGTGGAATAATACAAAAATCATATCTTTTTATCCGTAACTTCGATGGTAGCAAATAATATATGCTTTTTGCTCAGAAAAGTGAGAGGAATACAATAAAAATATATTTAGAAACTAATTCCTCTTTCTATTCGAAAACTAGTGTAAGTAATCAACTTTAATGAATTAAAGATTAATAAACCCTATTTTGAGATGATTAATATGTTTAGTAGGGTTTAATGGATAATTAGAGTTGATATTAACTAAAAAGGTACATTAAGATCGAAAAGGATGAACTTTGCTCGTAATTAGGGTAATTTAGAGTTTCATGTGCATAAATATGCTTTAATGGGCCTTGAAACCCTAATATTAGTAAATGTGACTCATAATGGTTTTAATTATTCAAAATTGTGAATAATGTTGAGATATGATAATTCCAAGCTATTTCAAGTATAATAGTTCCTAATTGAGGATAAATACCCTTAATGTAGTAATTAGGGTTTTTCTAATGAATAAAGGAAGGATTAATGACAATTAGAATTCATATGTGAATTAGACCATAATGAACTATGAATTGATGATAAATGAGCATAATGATCTTGTCATGGATTAAAAGAATAAAAATGGTAGCTTTAATGTAAAAGAGGCTTAATGGACTTAATTGATGATTAATTGTGTTGTTTATGAAATTAAGGTTATATGTTGCAACCTTAATAACTTTCATGAAGGATAGATGAGAAATTAGGGTTTAAACGAGTAAAATGAAGTAAAAACCCTAATTGCAAAGTAAACCCTAAAAAGAGGTAGAAATCCTAAAAAGGAATAGAAACCTTAAGTAGCAAGATGGTTTGGATATATTTTGATAAAAAGGAATTGGATGTGATTTTAGGATTCTTGTACTTGCTTGATTGGATTTCCCTTCTTGGTTGATTATGTCTCAAATCTACCTAACAGGTATGTGGTTACACTTATGAATATCTCGAATTAGTTTTTCGAGGTTTTCCAAAGTTTTCCTCGATGACTAGAATTAAATTGTTGGATAAATTTAATTCATGCAAACTATAATGTGGATATGACTATCACTTAAGATATGTGCCTACTAGCTCAGATCCTAGTCCCCTCTGTGGCTTAATAATTTGACCTAGTACATGGCTACCTATAGGGTAGGTCCATCAGGTCATTAGATGACTTAGTACATGGCTACCAATGGGGTAGGTCCATCAAGTCACCATGAGTTAGGGATTGGGCTACCTATGGGTAGTTCCATGTGACTCAACCCTAGATATTGATCTACCTGTTAGGTAGGATCATGTGGGGTTTAATGAGGATCTACCATGAGGAAGGTAACATCTAGGTCCACTGTAGGGACAACACAGAGATAGGGGATAGGTAAGGATTGAGTAGTATTTCTTAAGATGTAATCTTGGATGTTAAATTATAATTGGTTGATTACATTGTTATCATAGTTGCACGATTATTATTTCCCCCACATACCAGCTTTATGCTGACCGACGTTTTATTTGTCAGCGTTTTAGGTACAAGTGAAAAGAACAAACAATAAAGTGGTATATGTGGAATTAAATGAGGATTAACGATCAAGGAGGATTAGTTAGAATTTTCTCTCATATGGATAGAAGTATAGTAATCCAAGTTTTTCAAAGGTATGCAAAAAGTTTTAATTTATACCAGATTTCAGTATAGTTGGTAGAATTTGATAATTGTTATTGATTATTTGTCGAACCTTTGATCCTGTTAATGGGGATAACGACACCGATCTTTTGGTCTCCCTTAATTGGGGGTTACCGGGAGGCGGGGTTGTTACATTTGGTATTAGAGCATAGGTTCCTCATTTAATCTTTAATAATTATTAAATTTTACAAATTCTATAGAACACAAGGGAGTTATTAGAGAAATTTCTGAAAGATAGAGGTGTCTAGAAAAGGATCACGCCCGGGGGCTGGCCATATTTTCCTCCACACCGCTAGTTGGAATATGAGGACTCCCGGATCTGTGTGAATGCATGGCAAAAGTCTCAAGATTTGACTCGAAATAAGATACCTTTAGGACTCTCTCATCTTGTTCATCCCTTCTCAACTCAAATGTTGTTAAGGGTCTTAAGGATTAGGGATTCCTCTTTTTTCTTCACCCTCTTGAGGTATGGGTAAGGTTGATAAGGTTTAAGGAATCCTCCACCAAATTAATAAAAAGCATGTAAATAAGATGTCATGGACATAAGCTTAATAGTTTAATCGTAAACTAAAGGATAGATACATGCTTAGGTCGTATGACATAAGTTGTCATGCCCTCAGGAGAGACCTGAGACTATACCTTCTTGTCAGGAGGATAAGTAAAGAAAGTTAGTCTTGGAGGTAGAGATCTCCATTACCAGTAGAGACCTGGCACATCCTTTGAGGATGATGTTAACCCTAACCCTAAGTAAAGGTTAGAGAGAAAGATGGCATGATGAGTTAGATGGACATGCCTTGGATGCCATATGAGCCATGAGAGGTTGGATGATCTAGTGCCGTTGGCGACCCAACCCTGGGAAGGGTCGTGCATGTTAGAGTGAAGGATAGCTCCTTCTTTGATGAGGGAAGAGAAGAACCTATGGAAATCCCATGAGCTCATATGAGCATGGCATAGTAGACACCCATAGTACGTCAGTAGTCTAAAACCCTGGCCAAGGGAGTATGAGGGATAGCTTATGAGATAAGCATAAAGATAATCCTGAGCGAACATAAGTTTGAGCATAGGCTTTACCATGTAGAGGTGTGCTTGTGAGCTTGATCCATCTTCATGAAGAGAGGACCTCTAGTAGTTAGGTTGTTTGTAGGGTTAGCTCTAGAGAGAGAGATCAGGACCCCATGCAAGAAGGTTGGAAGCCTAGACTCTGAGATATGAGGAACAGTGGGGAGTTGAGGATGATGCGACCTAAGTGGATGATAGTGGTTGCCTCATGCTTGATCCTTGGAGGCTGATTATGTCTTGGTTGCCATGAGAGGAACCAAACCCTAGAGAGAGGATGAGTCGGCTAGTACCTCTGTACCTTTGGTATAGATGAGAGGAAGAGTTCCTTAGACCTGAAGAGGTTTAGTAGCAGGTTGTGAGGCCTTGTACCTTGTTGGTTGTCCTGGAGGAGGACTCAACTCTGGAAGTGTTGCTCGAGTAGAAGGATGACAGGGAGTGCATGTCATGCCTAATACATGCTTGATTTGTGGTTAGGAGTTTGAGCATGCAGATAGACACCCAAAAGTGAACCTAGGGTTCCTAGGCCTAAGAGGGGAAGTAGGGTACCTAATGCTCATCATGAGATTTGAGTTTTTATAGATTCGAGCATGGTACTCTTCATGGTTAGAGGAAAGGGAAACCCCTTAAGTTTAAGGTAAGTTTGATGAACCCCTCACAGTTAAGTGGATGACAAGCGAAGGTATGATCTTGATCCAATACTGAGGAATGAGAACAAGTATGACCTAGCTTGGTTTAGTAGGTGGTCTGCTTGTGCCTTAGTAGTTGCTGAGTTAAGCATACTCATATGGATGTAAACCTTAAGGATGTTTGTGACCTTGTTGTCAAGAGGTAGTTTCCTCCCATCCTAGGAGAGGGACCCTTTTGTAAGGTGTACACCAGTTTCTATTGGTTTTGAAGTAACCTAAGGAGGTCTCATAGGATCTTGAGAAGCTAAGTGAAAAGTACATGGTATGAAAATGAACCTATAGACCCATAGATAACCAAATCTAAGTGCATATGGATGTGTTACCATGGAGATAACAGGTATGGGGCCTGACCAAGGTAGGCAGGTTGCCATGACCCCTATGAAAGGACGAATGTCAGCCCATGAGTGTAGAGAGAGAGATGATGAAGGTTTGAGTAAGGTTCTAAGTTGAACATGTACTATGATGGAATCCTAAGTCTATCCTAGGGTCAGGTAGGGATAAGACCGATGGAAGTGGGAGTTGCCTAATTCCCTAGTTGCACATGACCATAGGGTCGGGAGGTAACAACTATCATTGCCTGAGGTCCATGGGTTAGGAGATTGATCACCTTCATGAACTCATGGGACCCAAATTTCATATGAGTAGGACACTCTCTGGATGCATGAGGGAAGAGGGATGACCCCAAAAGTGTCAGCACCCTATAGACCTAGAGGAGATGACCAAGGGATGTGTGTGAACCTAAGTGGGTTCGAGACCAGTTTTCCATGAAAGTAACTTTAATATCAAGATGTTGGTGATGTAGAGACATATGTGGAACGTTTCAACGTAGATTTAAAGGTGTACTGGCAAGGTGGGATGTACCATCTCTACTCTTGGAACATGAAGAACTCTGTATTTGGACTGCAGCCAAATGCTTATTTCCGCTTGTTATGGGAGTGAGAGATAGGACAATACGCATGCCATACACCAAGGAATAAAAGGTGATGTGAGTTGGACGTTGCCATGAGGTATGAGGATAGAGATGATAACATACCCTGGTGGAGTGAACGATACATGGATGGTTACAAACATTAAGAGAAACAAGATAGTCATCTTACGAGGATGTTTTATAATCAGCTATGTTGAGTTCAAAAAACTAAGAGAATTAAGCTCAGAGTTTTCATGATGAAGATAGGCTTAGAGATGAGATGAGATAATAAGTGAAACACATGGACGTGTATGTCTTCAACGTTACCTAATACCTAAGAAGGTGAAGCAGTAATGGATGCTCTGGTTGAGATATAGCTTCCAAGTATGGCTAGAGGCTAGAAGAGGTTGTTAGGCTAACCCTAAGTTTGAAAAAGAAGATATGTTTGGCTAACACTCAGATGTAATGAGATCTGTTGACCAAGTTAGTGGTTGCCCTTGGTGCAATAAAAGGATGGTTGTAGAACCTCAAATGCACTTCTTTGGAAAGGAAGGTGTTGAAACCCTGATTAGAGTGGTTAGGGTTTCTAAGGAATCCATCTTGAGGAATCATGACATACATGAAATCATGATTTTAAGATCACCATACACCGTGGTACTACGAAGATAGTTGGTGACAATAGTACTTTGGATGTATAAGATGAGGATGCATGTGGCTTGTGGCCATATATGATAGGAGGTGAAGGACGAACACCAGTAACCCAGTGTTTTGACATAGAGGATAAAGAATCCCTGAGAAGGAATGGGAGATCATCATTATGGATGTTGTAAGTATCCCCTAGACCAAGGAAGGTCGAGATGCAATATGGGTTATGGTAGATCGCCTTACCTAGATGACATGAGAAAGAAAGAGTTCTATCAAGGAACAGATCTGGTTGAACTATACATGAGAGAGATGGTTCAACTACACCATGATGTGAGTTCATAAGTTGTTGAGTATGACCTAAAGGTTCACTTCCATAAGGTGGAAGTAGGTACATGAATAACTCGAGGTTAGTACCATTTATCACCCATAACTAATGGTTAGTGTGATCCAGACTAGAGGGTCTGATGAGAGCATGTGTGCTCATTCAGGGTGATATGTAGAGATAGTTCTTGTCCTCTGTAAGATGTGATGATAACCACCATATCCAGCATGGGGACATAAAGAAGCTCTGGAAAGGAGGTTGTGTCGGTCACCACTTCATTAAGATGATGTTGGTGAAGGGGCCTCAAGAAGGTCAAGAAAGGACCACAATGTGTGCAGATGAAGTCGCTTTGTTCATGCAATGGCTGTAAGGAGCCCAGGGATGACATGAGTCATAAGATGATGCAAAGTAGACTGACATGTAGTTCACTGTGGGGGGATATGTGACATGAAATATGACCCCTCTAAGTTATAGCTAAGAGAGTTGAGTCCCCGATGCATGGGTTCTTTTGACATAGTTGGGTGGAGAAGGTTAAGTTTTCCCTTACCCCTTGGGATAAAGTAATGTGTGATGAGTTCCATATGTCCAATTTAGAGCACTATGTGAGGTACCTGGACCATGTGCGGAGCAATGAACCTAGTGAGCCCTAAGGGAGGCTGAAATGACCTGAGTCACCTGTGAGGTTTATAGATGCCAAGGTGAAAGATCTCAGAGAAAAGAATATGTGATGATAAAGGTTCTTTGGAAGTGCCATGGATAAGGTAAAGCCACATAGGGGCCAATGATGGACATGGAAAAGTCTTATCCTGAAATGTTTGTTTGCTTGATGGAATTTTGAGGGAAAAATTCTTATAAGAGGGGAAGGATGTTGCAACCCCAGTTTCGGGTTCTATTGGTGGAAAATGTGATTTCCCATATTAAAGATATTTGAAAAAATAAAGATATGATTTGTTTTGAATAAATGGATTTCATTTACAATAGCCTTGATGATTGTTTTGTGGGCTTTATTGGCTACTGGGCCCAATAACAAGGAAGAGACAAAAGGAACTCCATTATTAATAAGAAATGGAGAAAATAAAAATGTAGCAACCTCTAGAAGGCAGAAATATATATTTCAAAGGTGGATTTCGTGCTTCTTGGTTTCCAAGGAGTCCAAAGTTGCAAAAAGAAAGCAATAAGAAAAGAAAAGATCAATTAAATATTTCTTTATTAAGAAAGAAATTGAAAACAATGACAAAATGTGGGAAATAAATGAAAAGAGGTATAATTGAGTTATCCTTGGTGGATTTTCATATCCAAGGGATTCCTAATGTTAAAAGGAATGCCAATGAGGAAAATAAAAAGAAAGATAAAGAGAAATCGTCAAAAAGAGATATTTTAATAAGAAATGAACAAGATAATGTGAAATAATGAATGTTGATGCATCTAGAAGGATAATAAGTATCTTTATGAAGGAATTTCTAAATCTTGGAATTTCGTCGGGTCCAAGGATCCCCAATGAAGAAAGAGGAAAGAGAAAAATACCAATAATAGAAAACAAGAAGATAGTGTGAATACATTATTAATGGATTATGTGGTATTGCTAAAAAGAAAGTATTTGCTACTAAAGGAAAATAGAAATTTGTGCCCATGGATTAAAAAGAAAGAATAAAGAGAATAAGTGAGAGGAATTTCGAATTCCTAATTATCCAAGAAATATGAAATATCAAAGGGTTAGTAAGGAGAGAGAAAGCTTACTTCTTCATGAAGGAATTGGATTCCTTTTAGAAAAGAACTTGGTTGCTTCGTGGGCAAGCAGTCTGGGGCGTGGATACTCTCCCCTATAAAAGGGGTAGAGCCTAGGGTTGAGTTCCAGAGAGATCCCACATCTCCCACTCCCTTCCTCATCATCTTCTTCTTCTTCACTCTAAACCCTAGGTCAGAAAAGCGACGCGATCATTGGAGCAAGGAGGAGCCATAGATGAGTGTATGAAGAAGGCATGAAGCTACCCCGAAGATCTGGGGTGTTGGCTTCCTTTCCCTTTGCTCCCAACCCCGCTCAAAGCTTGTGGCAGACCTGCAAGGTCTGCCACTTGGGAAGCCGCTTCTGGCCCGACTCCAGCCACCTCGGCTGTAGCTGGGTGGACCCAAGGTGTGGCGGGGCATGACGGAGCTAGTCCGTTGAGGGGCGGTTGCCGTTGGACCCTGGGAGGGAGGGCAAAGCTCCCTGTGATCGGACCAGGTTGACGGACAACAAGGATCGCGAGGTAGAAGATGAACCAGGGTGCATTGGACCTTTTTACCCTCTGTGTGCTAAAGAGTCAGCCACTCAAGTGGGGGGCAAAACCGTCATTCAATTATAATCTCGTCGAGCACTTTGCATGGTAAAGGAGGCGATGTGGCATCATCTAATTGGTCAAGTAAGTGGAATAATACAAAAATCATATCTTTTTATCCGTAACTCTGATGGTAGCAAATAATATATGATTTTTGCTCAGAAAAGTGAGAGGAATCCAATAAAAATATATTGAGAAGCTAATTCCTCTTGCTATTCGAAAACTAGTGTAAGTAATCAACTTTAATGAATTAAAGATTAAGAAACCCCATTTTGAGATGATTAATGTGTTTAGTAGGGTTTAATGGATAATTAGAGTTGATATTAACTTGTTATTTGTAAAAAGGTACATTAAGATCGAAAAGGATGAACTTTTCTTGTAATTAGGGTAATTTAGAGTTTCATGTGCATAAATATGCTTTAATGGGCCTTGAAATCCTAATATTAGTAAATGTGACTCATAATGGTTTTAATTATTTAAAATCGTGAATAATGTTGAGATATGATAATTCCATGCTATTTCAAGTATAAGAGTTCCTAATTGTGGATAAATACCCTTAATGTAGTAATTAGGGTTTTTCTAATGAATAAAGGAAGGATTAATGACAATTAGAATTTATATGTGAATTAGATCATGATGAACTATGAATTGATGATAAATGAGCATAATGATCTTGTCATGGATTAAAAGGATAAAAATGGTAGCTTTAATGTAAAAGAGGCTTAATGGACTTAATGGATGATTAATTATGTTGTTTCTGAAATTAAGGTTATATGTTGCAACCTTAATAACTTTCATGAAGGATAGATGAGAAATTAGGGTTTAAAAGAGTAAAATGAAGTAAAAACCCTAATTGCAAAGTAAACCCTAAAAAGACGTAGAAATCCTAAAAAGGAATAGAAACCTTAAGTAGCAAGATGATGTGGATATATTTTGATAAAAAGGAATTGGATGTGATTTCAGGATTCTTGTACTTGCTTGATTGGATTTCCCTTCTTGGTTGATTCTGTCTCAAATCTTCCTGACAGGTATGTGGTTACGCTTTTGAATATCTCGAATTAGTTTTTCAAGGTTTTCCAAAGTTTTCCTCGATGACTTGAATTAAATTGTTGGATGAATTTAATTCATGCAAACTATAATGTGGATATGACTATCACTTAAGATATGTACCTACTAGCTCAGATCCTAGTCCCCTCTATGGCTTAATAGTTTAACCTAGTACATGTCTACCTATAGGGTAGGTCCATTAGGTCATTGGATGACTAAGTACATGGCTACCAATGGGGTAGGTCCATCAAGTCACCTTGAGTTAGGGATTGGGCTACCTATGGGTAGTACCATGCGACTCTTTAGCACACCATGAGTTAGGGATTGGGCCACCTATGGGTAGTGCCATGCGACTCAACCCTAGATATTGATCTACCCGTTAGGTAGGATCATGCGGGGTTTAATGGGGATCTACCATGAGGAAGGTAGCATCCAGGTCCACTGTAGGGACAACACAGAGATAGGGGATAGGTAAGGATTGAGTAGTTTTGCTTAAGATGTAAGCCTGGATGTTAAATTATAATTGGCTGATTACATTGTTATCATAGTTGCACGATTATTGTTTCCCCTACATACCAGCTTTATGCTGACCAACGTTTTGTTTGTCGACATTTTAGGTACAAGTGAAAAGAACAAATATTAAAGTGGCATATGTGGAATTAAATGAGGATTAATGATCAAGGAGGATTAGTTAGAATTTTCTCTCATATGGATAGAAGTATAGTAATCCAAGTTTTTCAAAGGTATGCAAAAAGTTTTAATTTATACCAGGTTTTAGTATAGTTGGTAGAATTTGATAATTGTTATTGATTATTTGTCTAACCTTTGATCCTTTTAATGGGGATAACAGGACCGATCTTTTGGTTTCCCTTAATTGGGGGTTACCGGGAGGTGGGGTCGTTACAACAACTCCCAGAAGAACAAGGACTAGACGAAGGAAATTAAGTTCAAGAGGAAGGACAAGAAGGAAAGAAGAAGAAAGGATGCATCCCATGCTGCATTGGAGGAATTTTTCTCTAGTGATTCCAGCTTCAAATGAAGGAGAATGTCACCTTGTTCTCATGGCCTCAACTAGTGAAGACATATGTGATGCATGTGAGGTAAGTGAAGAAAGCATGAATGAACTAACTAAAGAAGCCATCAATGACATGCTTAATGTTGCCCGTTCTTCTTATTCTAAATGCAAATTCAAGAAGAAAAGGTTAGGGAAAATTATTGATGATCTATATGCTACATTTGATCTTCTTGAGAAAAATGAAAAAGTTCATCTTGATAGCATTGATTCCTTACAAGGTCAATTTCTTGAACTTGAGTTGCAATACAATGGAGTTGAGGTAGATAATGGTATTTATCTTAAGAACATCAATAGTCTTAAAGATGAAAACCAAACTTGCATCAAAGAGCTTGTTTTGATTAGAACTAAAAATGATACACTTGTTGCCAAGTTTAATGATCTTAGACATGGATGTGATGGTATTAAGGATGAAAATAGAATCTATCTCGATGAGCTTACTATGCTTAGAACTGAAAATGTTGGATTGCATGCCAAAGTTAATGATCTTGCTTCTAGACCTTTAATGTCTAGTAATGAAGTAGCTAGTGTATCTCTTGAAAGAGATTCATATCTTAATAAAGCCCTCTATCTAGAGGCTGACTTGCTTCATGCTGAAGATGATTTAGCTAGTATCTCTTCTACTATCATTACTCTTAGTGATGATAATCACAAGCTTAGAGCTTCCGCGCAAAAGTTCCTCAAGGGGAAAGTCCCTCAATGAAGTTCTAGATCACTCTACCAAACAAATTGGTACAAGTGGTTTGGGATATGTGGGAGCTCCCAAAAGTAAGGGCAACAGAAAGAAAAAGAGCACGGAACCTCCTATCAAAGTTCAAATTTAGGTAGGGCATCTGGGATGACTTCTCGTTGACTTATAGAGGTAGTAACTCCATCAATGTTAGTATATGTCCAGCTATTAGAGGTGTGGCATGCAGAATTCTTGTTGGTCAACAAGACCATGGTTCCCATCAGAGAATGATGTATGTCCAACCATCAGAGGTCATACATCAAAGTGGTGAGCGGACACTTTTCAGACCAAATTCGTGTTAGGCACAAAATAGAGTTTTCATTGGTTTGGGGATTCTCGTTGGGTGGCATTTTCATCAGGGATCAGTCAGTGGGAAGTTGTAGGTTCATTGGAGGGTTCGTAATCGATGCTCAACACCATCCCAGGCATTAGGCTTACTTCTCATTAGATCAAAGAATTCTTGGGAGATGTAAACCCACTCTGATGGAGCTATTGCAATGCACGTTGGATCTACAGCAATGAAGGTGTTGCCTAATGGAGATGTTGCTCGATGAAGACATGGGTCATCAAAATCTTGTCCATTTATCAAAAATTTCTAGGGACCATTGTCTCCTATGCTGGTGCATATAGAATGAAATTCAAATTTGCCATCAAAACTAAGAGATTGGGTCAAAACCTTAAAATTTAATATGAAATTGAGAAAGCCTAAATGCAAGTTAGTTCTAAGGTAAAAGGATGGAAGTGAAAGTAAAATTAGACTAAAAATGTAACTAAAACTAGGATGAATATGCATTAATAAGATAGGCATAAGAATTATGGTTATCAACACACTAAATCTTGTTATAATTGTAAAGGATCGTGTCATTTATCTTATTACTTGACCAACAACATAAGTATATATCAGAGTTTCCATTTTTCAAAGGATGTTATATTCTATAATTAATAATAGATCATTTTAGTTTTTCCAAAAGGATAATGGTGCTGACAACCCTCACACTCAACCCACTCACACCCTTCCCTAAAAGGGTTCAAATTTCTTGACTATTTCTAATAACATTAACTTATTCTTTTGCTAAAATGGTTTCTTTGACCTACCCGCAAGAGTCAAAAATGGTTATTTCTGCCTCAAGAAGTTGTCTGGGATTTTAGATAACATATAACATAATGGATTTTACTTTTGGGGTTTGGTATTTTTTCTTCTAGAGTATATGATCTCTGTCAAATGCAAGAACCTTCCTTAATCAAGAGCATGTGGTTTACAATAAACTCCATTTCTTCCCTCTATACCTAACTCCCTCTCTTCCTCCCCTCATGGGTTTAGAGATTGCTTCTTCTAAGAATCCTTTGGCTCTTTGTCAATGCTATGAGACTGGTACGTATCCTTACCAATAGAAGCACAATAGTCGCCATCCATCGAGATGATAATACATTAATATCAACACCATTTATGTCACTACAACTTTATCCCATCTCCTTCTTGATTTATCCATTCCTAGGCCCAGAATAATTTCACAAAACATTTTCATGTATACTATGCCTGAAGGCACCTCGATTTAACATCTTTAGGCTCTTGATTTGTCTATACCTAATGGTTCTGATGTGTTCATCCATGCTTCCCTAACATGATGGTCCATTATTATTGCGTTCCATGGAAGCTTTTGATGGGGCAATTGGTTGGATGGTTATATCTGACCTCCCTTCCTTTGGGATGCCAACACCTCTACAGCTATTTCCTCAATGTAGGAGGTGAAACTTCAAATTTTTTTTATTAGGACACTCTCTAATGAACCAGTTATACTAAATCTTTTTGTCTTATTCTTTTTCCTAATAGCATTCATCTTCAAAATAAACTTAAGTTATGAGTGGATCATCAAAATTAACTTATTTTGTCTTTCTATTGAAGAGCCTTGTGACTTAGCCTCCTTCTTTGATAAAATATCTAATTATCCCACATCATGCTTGGCTCTAAAATCCAAGGTTGAGTTTCCACATAGACAATACTTGAACAAAATTATGCCAATAATTCATAAATAAAGGAAATATTTGGGTGAGGAAGGAACCTAACTATCTACAATAAAATAAGAACCATAACCATAATCATAACCAAACCTCAAACAATGGTCCTCATGGTTTTAGGGTGAAATGGGTCTTCATAAAGATCAAAATAAGAGGGTCAAGTTATCTAGTGCTTCAACCACTCATAACCCCAACAACAACCCTATCAATATCCCTTATTAGACGGGTTCATAGTAACATAGCATGCCTCACAACAACAACAAAAGCTTTGGCTCCAACCAATTTCAATCTGATGGTTTCCCTGTTGAAATCCTAAAAGGCCATCAGTGGACCCTATGATCATGAAAATTACTTCTAGTGTGCTATTTACACTTGGAAACAACAATGTGTATGGTAGCCAATAAGCACAAACAAATAGTGAGTGTTATTCCTTCAGGAGTAAACACATATTTGGTTTCTCCTCAAACAAATATTGTTTTGATGTACTTTTGATGATAGCTATACATCCATGTAACCTCTCTTTGGCATATATGCCTCCTATTTTTTTAATTATACTCCATTTTAATCTCATGTTATTAATAATTGTGATCGAGATCCCAACACTAATCTAATTTAACAAGATTCTAGAGAAGAGCTTTTCAACTTTGTCAAGAAAATTGGTGATAAATTCAATAGTGTTTTGGATAAGGATCATGTCCAGTATGTTACTTTATAACTAGTATGGTCTACGGGTATAGTTTTTTTTATTTTAAAAACTATTTTATATGCTCTTCAGGACATGGGATATATGTGGAGTGGTATCCTATAGTTGTAGTTATAATCTTAGGCACATTATTTTCTACAGTAACAAACATCTCTTTATCTTCTACGAAACAAAATTGAGCTTTCAAATTTCCATCTTCACTCTATAAGAGGTAATCTTATTACCAACTGGATTAAGAACCCATCTATTGGTATGAGTTGGGGTATGTTACAGGCTAAAATCCTAAGCATTTTACCCAAATTTCTACTCACTATGGTAATTTATCTATCATTATCTACATGCTCTCTAATATAAATACCAAGGTATTATAAAATAGTTTATGGGGAGCCTTATAATAAAAAATTTCATTTCATTCATGAGCTTCAAACATCAACCAAACAATTTAATATTCCCCATAGATTATCTTGGCTGATGTAATATCTCTTGAGAAATAATTTAGAGTGTATCACTATGATTCTAGTGCTCCCAGTTGCTATACTAATAGTGGGCTTCAAAAACTTTATTAACTCCAAATATCTAATTGGTTTATCTTCCAATAACACTACCTATACTTGGAGGTGTGGTCATCCTTATGTCGCTTGGACAAAATCTTCATTTCACAATCCTTAGATTCTTGGTTCCCTATTAGCCATGCTAAATCTCACTGTTGCACCATTTTTGGTCATTTCCATCTAACTCTTTATGATTTTGTTAGCATTGGGGACCTAGCTCTTACATTTTGGAGTGATTGTATTCATCACATATATCATTCCCTCCCTTAGTGGATAATTTTTGGGTCAAAAAATATAACAATTTTGATCCTACTTTAATCCTCATAATAAAATCAAAATTCTTAAGAAAAAATTTAAAGAGTTGGAGTTTTGATACTTTATCCATAAAAAATCGATCATCTTCAATATGATCTTCTTTTCTTAGACTTTAATACCAGTGTTGATATCACTATGATGGCTTCTAAGAGAGTGGAACTCTTGGATCTACTCTATCCAAATGAAATCCCATAGATACAAAGATCTAAAGCTCATTATATTAAGGGAGGAGATAGGAACACTAGAGTCTTTCGTAAAACTTGCAAAATCTAGAAAAGATACTTCCTCTTCGACAATATCACTTTATGCAATGTGACTACTTACAATAAGCATCTCATCATCACCCGCATCACTAACTACATGAAAATGTTTTCAACCATATTCACAACTTCTCAAGCTTGTTCACTTCAATTGGGACATTATTTCATGCCGCGCCTTGCCAAAAAGAAGAGAGGAAATATGCGAAGACAACCCTATCCTTTGGGTAGTAAAGATTCATTCAGCAGTTTCATGGAGAATACAATATGGGTATTTGGAGTCACCACCAAGTTCTATATGGAAAATAAGGAAAAATGCTACAAATTGTTGAAGCCATGGTGTAAATTTGAGTTGTCATCCAAGTCAGGATGACAAAAAAGAACATGAACAAAAATTAAAACCAGAGATCAGATCGACAATGTTGTTGTGAGTGGGAAAGAATAGCACCCCATCCCACCCAATAAACTTGTATCAAGTTAATTTTGTGTCGCAAAGAAAAAAGTGATTTAGGAGGATAATAATGGGTTTATAAAATTTTAAAAAAAATGGTTTTATTGGTGGGAAGGATTTTTTGCAATAAAGATATTTGTGTCCTTCCCATCATTTACCTAAAATTACTACTTTTTGCACATATTGCAGTCCTAATTACCTCAAGACCTCCCACTACGGATATCCCTCATGGGTGATTAGGATCGATGTGTAGGATTAGAGGGTGACTAGAAAATATAGGCTAATGGTGGGATGTCATTTTTTAAAAGAAGTGATTAACCAGACATATATAACATCAGTAGAGAAGAACAATTAGCAGTTAAATAGATTAGATGTAGTAGTTATATTAGTTTACCATTTCTACATATGCGAATGAGGTAGGAGGTTTCACGAAAAGGATCCTCTGATCACAAGTAATGTAGACATAAAAGAGGGAGATGGTTTGATCCTCTAGATTCAAAAGGTTGAAAGGGGCCTAAAATTAGGTGGGTGTAGATGGGTATTTGTAGGTGGATATTAGGGAACTGGGTTATGGATTGAACCTTCTTGAATAGGTGGCATATCACCCTAATATGTCACGTAGGTGGGGCACACATATCAAGGCAATCTTCCATGTGGCACATAGTGAATAGCTCGGATCTGTTGAGTGTCCTTGTTGGTTGAAAAATAGTTTCTTGATTTTCTAGTAATTTCAAGAATGTTTTGGAGAAAATGAAGAAAATTACAAAGAAAGATAATTCAAAACTCTCTCTCAATTTATTCGGGAAAATAGTTGAATATCCTTGTAAACAAGAAAAGTTTTAATTTTGGATAATAAATTGGAAATTTTATGAAAAAGAGCTTGTATAAGTAGAATTAATGAGCAAATTGTACTTTCAATTTGAAAAGAAGGTCTCTTTACAAAAATCCCCAAACTGGGTGAAATAGGTGATTTAAATATGGAAAAAAATATGGAAAATTTTTAAAGAAAATTATAAATGTGGAATTTGGATTGAATGTGGAATTGACTCCGTCATTGGCCAGAGAATGTGTGCTAAGTTGTGAACTTTTGCCAAGTGAGAAAAAATGGGGTGTCAACAGTCAACCCCTTTCAAAGCAAGGTTCGAGATAAGAGTTAGATTTGCATTCTTGAACCAAGTATGACCCCTAACTTTGGTCACAAAAGGCCAAAAAGGTTGGACTCATAAAAAATGTTCTGACAAACCATTTGTAGGGTGAAAGGAAAAGGTAATGTCTTTTCCTTATAAGGATGAGCCGATAAAATAGTCATTCATAAAAGAATAGGATTGAGAGTGAATGATTTCTCTAGAGTAAGGGTAACCTTAGACTGAGGCACTTACCTATGTCTGACTAATCACTCATTACCCACAAGTTTTGATGAGTTGGAAGAAGTTTTTCAACCAAAAAAGTGACTCTCATCATTTCTCCAACTCTTAAATCATTCATTTGATTCTCTCACTAACTCATGTCTTAGTGAGAAAAAGGTCAATGTGAAAAGTGAATGTGGGTTGTGGTTTGTTGAAAGTTGATTAGACCAGGAGTCTAAGATTATTCAAAAATAGTGGCAACTACTTTTCTTGTAAGAAGACCACTGAGAAAAGAGTAGTCACCCCTCTTCCTATGCATCTTCAATTATTATTATTTTTTTAGTGGGCCAATTCAGAGTTAGGACTAGAGCTTTTAAAAGGAATCATATATAGATTTTTCCTTTCTTGGATAGGGCTTGGATCTTTGAGATTGGCGATTGAGTTCTTGACAAGTTTTCAAACTTAAGGTGGTCTTTTGTCCAATGAATGCATCATTCAACTGTTTGTTCTCTTTTAAAGCATTTGTGATTGATCAAGTTTGGTTGTTTGGGGATTATCCATTGAAAAGTGGTCTCCGCAATGCGTGCCCCCTACTGGTTCATCATCAGTCCCCTAGAGAGTCAATGAATGATTATCTTTGATCCTCTAGTTCTCAATCTTGGAAGTAAGAGATTTGAGCCATTACCTAGGGTCATAAAGTAGAGTCAGCAATTTGGTTCATTTTCAAGTCATGGTCTGATATTATCAAAGGATGTACATGTAAAAGAAGAGTTGATCCCATGATTTTGATCAGGGGACATTTAAGAGTTTTCTACTGAAGGACACTCTTTGTTCAACATCAAGGTCACAAGTTGGGACCTTTTGTATATGTGAAATTGAAGCTTTGAGTTGTCTTAGTTTTAGGTCATAATATGGGACCCAAAAAGATAGGAAAGTGAAGCATATGGTCAATCCTATTTTTGATGGAAGATGGCAAATAGGATTGGTCCAATTTTATTTCATGGTCTAGGATCCAAAGATTGGAAGATGGTGAATAGGGTTGGTCTAGTTTTAGGTCATGGTCTGGGACCCTAGCGATAATAGTTAGATCTAATATTTATTTTTCTTTTGAAAAATGTGGAATTTTTACTATCAAGTAAACAATTGACACGTTTAGTTTTTTATCAATGTTATTATAGTTTTGTTTGTTTTTTATGATTTTATAAGATTCAAGAAATTATGCTGAAAATATAGGGGCATATTTGCAATTTTTCCAAAGCTTTTATTTCTAAAAGAGTGGACATGGGAGGAGGATTGAGAACCATTTCCATTTCTTCCCCACTTTAGATACAACATGTAGAGAGTTGATTTTAGTAAATTAGGGCAGCGATCACGGTGAGGAGAGAGAAGACTAGGTTGATGGATTACAACGATCTGCCACCTCTCATTTAGAAGATTGCATCACTCTACCAACCAAGCATGGTGTCATGGCAAGATGCTCCATTCGGACAATTGTGGGGCTTTGAGACCTCATATTTTGGTAGTGCTTTGTTCGGATTTCAGCTATGTTCATCTCAAACAAGGTATAACTTTTTATTTTTGCAATTTTGTTTGGTCATTTTGGCCCTCGATGATGAAATCCACTTTTTATTTCTCGGTGTTCTTCATGGCTTGGGGGTGGAATATGACCTAGATGTTCTTTCTGATTTGTGATTTAGATGATTTCATTGTTTTGTCATTTTCTCGGTCGTCTGTTGTTCAATTGAGCTTATTTCAGTTGTTGTGGAAATATTATGAAGTTGATGTCATATTTGTGGGATGGAGACTCATGAGTGACATGAGGAGGACCCTATCATGGATCAGTAGTATGTAGGTGAGGATGCAGGGGCTGAGTTGTATCCATGATATGCATGGTATCTCCTTTATAGATTTTGTATTTGGCTTACCAGATCTCTAATTGACGTTTGTTTTGAGCAGGCATCATGGTAGTGCAAGAAGGATATGGGGGGAATTGTTCCCATCTAAGAGATTTGTCCATCATCCAGGTATGATGTGGATGAATCTATATCATCAAGGTCATCAAGTGGGAGGTAAGGTATAACCTGGAAACTTTTCTCCATGCTGTTTTCTTTCTATTTTGGTGAGTTTTAATTGGGCTTTTGGTCATGTATCAAATGTAACATATCAAGATCTAGCTAAATTGACTTCAGGTTCCCTAATTCCATTATTGGACTTTAGATCTAGCTATATTGTCTTCAAGAAACCTAATTCCATGATTGGGAGTTTATCTTGCTTGATATGACCAAACAAGGATGTATTTATAATCTAATACCCAAGTCGTCGCCTTAATGAACATATAATGCACATAATGTGAGTAATACACATGCTAACCCCAATAATGGATGCATACGATCCTAATCATGTCATGGACCAATAAAACTAATTTGATATTGAGTGAGATAAATGGAACCAAAGTTGGACATCATACATGTTGACTAGGTGTATGTATAATGATCATGTTGACCAGAAATCCAAAGTTCAAGTTGACCAACCGTGATGTATGTGTCCTTGGTGATGTTCATGATACATTAAGTGACTTTAGGTTATGTAATCACATAATATAGAAAGATATATTGATATCTACCTAATAACATAACCATGATCTAAGATGTGAATGAGTATATAAAATATATGTCACATTGATCATTAATAAACATGTAATAACCTAAATATGATTAATTAGGATTGGATGTGCATAAACATGCATAAATGCTTAAGATGGTATTTAATGTGCTTAATACGTGTTATGGGATAATAATTAGACTTTTCATGTAAATAGAAATGATTAATGTGCCATTATTTAAGCTAATGGGACACTAATGGATGAAATGAAAAAGTGACTAAAATAATGTATTTCGTAAAAGATGATATCATGAAACTTGGTTTGTAATGAGATAATGATAATAGGACTCTAAATCTAAATATTTAGGATAATGGTAATATATAATAATATATAATGAGATAATTGTCTGAAAACCTAATTGTACTAAAAATTGATATTAGATAATCTCAAAATCAAAATATAATCCCAAAATTAGATTTTTGGGGTCCTACTTAGCCTAGGTGCAAAGTATCAGCTTAAAAAAATAATTTTTATTGTTCCAAATTAAGTAAAAAAAACTCTCTTTAATATGCACTCCCAATGTACATCAGAATTTGGTTTCTTTGATTGAAATTGTTTCCAGTCATGTAGTTTATTTCTCAATTTTCCTTATGTTTCGATGTCACGTGCATTGTCCCCCGTCTAAATCAGACTCTTCGTTCGGATTTTCAACGTGTTTGTTGTTATCTTACTCACCCAGTTTTCATTGGCGTTGGCGTTGGGACTCTATAATACCCAATGTTTTCTCTTCATTGTTCTATCTCTATTCTCCTCTTCTACTCTGGATCTCCTCTCCTCTGTCTTCCTTGAGTTCTTTTTAACTGACAGATCCTAGACTAGATTTGTTTTCACCACACTTGTATCCCAATTGATAATGTGTTTCTCCTCCCTTGTCTCCCATCTCCAGTGGGACTCTTGGCCATCCCAGGGCTAGTGGCCTATAAGTAGTTGTCCAAAAACCTCCACATAATGCTACTAAATGAATCTGTGCCAACTTTTTTCACCTCTCTTGCCCTAGATTATACCTCCCCAACTTGATTTCTTGGCCTCATCTTCTCTGGGTTGGCCATCGTGTGTGGTGACACTGTAAACACTTTTGGGCACCTAGTGTCTCTCTTGGAGTTTAAGGGAAGCCCTCAAGGTTTTCAATTGGACAAAACATGGTATGATATACATACTATTTTTCTCATTGGTGTTCTTGTGGTTGATGCTACAGTTTCTGATTTATGTGGTTCTGTGTTAGCTCCTCTCTGATTTTATGTTCTAAAGCTTTAAAGAACATTTTCTAAGCTTCTCCAAAACTTTGATATTATCAAGGTTTTTTGTGTTGGCTTAGCACTTCCTCCCCCTGAGACTAACAACGGAAGCAGTGGCCAACATGACCTCAAGTCATCTTGCCACCTTGCTCTAAGCTTGTCGGCTTCGGCAGGCGCACTGTGGAGCTAGAGAAATCCATGGATAGTCTTGGTTGACTTCAGGGTGGAATTTTGATCCCTGCCTAGTGAGCTATTCAGTTCTTCAGTTCATCATGAGTCTCGGCAATGATGATGATTGTGTTAGTTTGTTTTGACACTTGTTCCCATTGTCTTAATGTGATTTTATCATGTTTTCATGGGCTTTATGGTCTTTTGTCTCCAATTTCAATGTTTCATCATGTAAGATTTAATCACTACCTAAGTATTGAATATACCATGTCATGCATCAAGATATTGATGTGCGATGTGAGGGGGGGCTCTTGGCTTTTTTGACTTGATTTTTTGATTTAAAATTCAGTGAACCAATTTATCTTATGAAATTCATAACTTATTGTATGGTTATCAGAAAATTATGTAAAACTATGTTTTAGAATTAGAAGAATGACCTCTATCTTATGATGTAGATTTTATAACCTAAATCCAATTTAACCAAAACTCAATATTTTAGGGTGTACAATACATGATTTAATTAATGACATATATACCTAATGTGTTATTAGGTGAAACTACATAATCTGGATCTAGGGTTTGGACCCTGACCTTTTAGATACATCATTAAGGTATGTTGCATCCCTCTAAGTCTAAGTTGAGCAATTTTTTTCCTCTCTCTTTTGACCTAATTTTAAGGATACATGTGGAATCTCTTATTTTAGATCTATTTGAATTCTTTAAGTCTCTGATAATAAAATCATTATATATTGCTACTACTATTTTGATATTGCACTTTGCTTCTAAGATTTGTTCTCATGTTCATTCTATCTCTAGTTGAACCCTAATTGGTTGGATTTCTCTAGTTTTGTGCTATTTGAGCACTGAAACTCTAATTTGCTCATGATGAATTTTTATGGTTTGATGTTCCACTTTCAATGGAATAATCGTATTTACAATACCATGACTAAAACATTATTTTCCTTTACATTGTATACTTGTTGATTTTGTAGTACTAGGGTTTTATAATAAGCTTTAGTTTTTGGTTCATATGCCTTTAATGTTTTTGGGATGGAGGTTATGTACCCCATACCCAGGTTTTGTGCCCTTTTTATATAATTGGGAATATGGTCATGTTCCATGATCTATTAGGTTTAGGGTTATGTGCTTTAGCCTCCATTGTTTGTTACGTTTCACTAGTACTATGCTTATCTCACATGCATTTTGTTTATTTCATTATTGTTATGTACCCAAATTTCTTTGTGTATGCCCTTGATATATACTTTATTTTAATTCATGGCAAGTATGTTTATTTATTTCCATCTTATTGAAATGTTTTCTATTTATATCCACATGGATGGTACATTCCTTATTGTTTGGCAAGCCTTGTTATGTTTGAAGCCCTTTTTCCCATACAATTTATCAATCACTATTAGTATGCACATACCGACATTTTACAACATCCAATTTGTCTACTGTTGTGGCGTATGCTTCCAACCCCTTAGGTGGAGCAAGGATAAGCAGACCAAAGTTGACCAGGACTTATCCAAGAGTAGATCATCTTTCTTGGGAGGTAGATTGAAGTAGTTTATTTACCCTCTATGGCTTATTTCCTATAATTTTCTTTTGTATACACCATGTGTTGTGAAGAACAATGATAGACATAAACACTATAATAGTTAGATTTTTATCTTACGATGTTACATTTTATGGTGAGTGATACATTACATACTTCAATTTTTGTCTCATATCATTAGCGAAAAATTATTCCAACATTTGGCATTGGATGGTTGTCTACTATATCATGTCGAGTAAGTGAGTGGATCCCCTCTTGGTCCCACTACTTATAAGTGTGGTAATAGAGCCATGGTAGTCGATTATCTCCCTTAGCTTGTTACCTCTCCCATAAGTTCCTTATATGATCCTTAGCTTATATCAAAACTCTCTAGTTGAGGTGCTTTACCCTAGAATCTACCTATGTTGATCATGTTAGTATGAGAGAAGTATATAAAATCTAATGAGATAACAATGAGAATTATGAATGAGGTAACCTTGGTTAGATTAGATATCATGTTCCTTCTCCTTAATGTATTTAGTGTGATACCCATGTTTGGGGTTCTAAAGCTATGAGATTTGACTTAAGAGTAGTACTATGTGATGGGGATGATATGGATAGTAGTAAGTTGAGATACATAAAATAAAACTGCATGATTGAGTAGAATGCCCTTGGAAACTAACATTTGATGCACTATGATATTTAAGAGAAAGTGATGAGATGATGATTCCATACATCGTTCTTTTAGACTCATTCTTTTGCGTCTACATTTTTTTTACTTGTTAGGTCAAACATTTTCAATGGGTGTATGGATAGTACCTGATAGAATAGGGATATGTTGATTTGAGGGACGAAATCCTCTTTAAGGAGTGGAGTCCTGTAACATACTGAGATTTGGATATATTGAATTCAGGAACCCTAGTTCCATGATTGCAAGTTTGGTATGATGGATATATAAATTTTATCAAACAAGGATGAATCTATAGACGAACACACATGATTGCACCCTAATGAATATATAATGCACATAGCATGAGTAATTTAAATGTCAAGCATGGTCATGGATACATATGATTTTGACCATGTCATGGACCAATAAACCTATGTGATAATGAGTGAGATATATGGAATCGAACCTTTTGATGAGGTGTATGTATAATGGTCATGTTGGTCGTAAACCCTATGTTGAAGGTGACCAACCCTAACATATGTGTCCTTAGTGGCATTCATGATACATTAAGTGACTTTACATAGCAAGATATAGTCATATCTACCTGATAACATGGAATCACATCAAATAGCAAGATACACTCATGTCTACCCAATAAACTAACAGTGACCTAAGATGTGAAGGAGTATTTAAATATATGTCACATTGATCACTAATACACATATAATTGTAGTGAAATATGGTGACAGAGATGGCATTAAAAATAAAATAATCTTTCCATATTCCCCATAAACTAGTAGATTGTGTCAATAACAATGAATGGGAAGGAAGGTTCGTAAGGCACATACCTAGTCCTGGAGTAAGTCCAACGATAATCCTTGCAACAACATGCTTCTTTCTCAAGTAACACCCAGACAGTTTTCAGTGGTGGCCTCCTAGTGTAACACCATGAACGGAAGTTGAATAGGTCCTTCTAGAGTGGTGGAAATGACCTCTACACCTTTATGTGGTCCACACAGACCACCCCAAGATCATGTTGTTCTACTAGAACTGACAGGAAGGAGTTGTCCCTCATATTGTCAACGTTCTAGTGTTGACTTTATCCCCTTTGGCTATCTCTCCTCTTTATGGGTAAGATGCCTCTAGCTCTCACGTTACAACAATGTTTATAATGGGAGCCTTGTACTAAGATCCTTGGGCACCACCCTCTTATATAGGAGTGGATGGGTCAGGGTTTCCACAAACCTGGGAACACAAGGAGACAAAATTCAAAAAAATTTAGCTATTGTGAATCAGGAGTCGGTTGACTAGTACTCGAGTCAATCGAATAGAACATCGAGTCCGTTGATTGGAATGTTTTCCTATTATCAAACATATTGGTTTTCAATGTGATGATCAATTCACAACATGACATCAACATCAATCCTTGATCCAGTCTTACTAATCATCTTGTCAATCGACTGGAATTTTCAATCGGTCAATTGGACACTCCAGTGGGTCGACTCACATTCCAAATCGGTTGACTTGCATTCCTAGTCAGTCAATTGTCAACTAATGTTGTTTAAGTTGATTACATAAACACTTTAATAATCAAGTCAAAACTTATTCATGAGTAAAATTCTATTCTAGGTGCATTCTATGTGTGTGACCCTATAAGTCCCAAATTACATTGGTAGCAAATGTTCATAACTAGATTATGACATTACAAACAATGACAGGTATCTAGCAACACATCATTGCTACCCAAGTAATTGGAATGTTGGATAAACAAATTCAACCTACAATTTGCGATCAATGTTATATTATTTGTATAGTTCCTTCGCCTCTGATATCCAGATTGAACTCAACGCATGGAATCACCATCCTCTTAATATTCAATACATGGTCCTTGAACTAGAGAAGACTGTCTGAGATGCATGTGAGCTCACATATCATATATTGATTTACATGAGTATGGCCATACAGAATTCAATTTCGCTAACCAAGTGGCCAATATATTAGCTCTGACATGAGAGACATATCCCATCTAGATCACTTACAGTCAATCCCCATGTGTCACAACATACCCAGACATAACATGTATGGTAACCCTTATTCAAGGTTATGTTGGATGGTTTCAAAGTACATTGAACAACATGTGAATGTGTAGTGACTTTAGGTCTAAGAATGATAATTACCACTATCACTATGAGAGTTGATATTGACTACCATTCAATTATTTCTATGTATCACTCTCAAGGTGGGTCTATTTGATACATTATTATATAACAAGTACATATGTGTTTGGCATGATATCACATATAATGACATTTGGGATTTTGCCATCATTCAACACACATTCTAGTCTTATGTATTATTATTGTCTATATATTGTTTTCTACAAAAATATCTGACAAGGGACATAATGAGAATGTATATACTTTTATCATACATATGATCTCATTGTCCAGGTCCTCAACCTGAAGTCATATGTCATCAAGTAACATCATTCTATTAGACATCTATCATGTTATACCATCATCTCATAATTGAACAAGCATGTATACAAAAAAATTGCCTTAATTACTAATTAGATGTATTACATGATGCCTCATTACAATAATTGTATGTCGCTCTTTAAACATACATACCAATAGATTCCCACTTGCCAATCACCCATGAATTTAATCCCAAGTGATCTAACATGACCTTTATGCTTCTGCTATGAAAGTGCTTTTATCAAAGGGTCAACAACATTGCATTTAGTTGTTACTCTACAAATTATCACTTCTCCTCATTGTATGATCTCTCATATGAGATGGAACCACTATTGTATGTTCTTAGAATGATGATGCGATCTAGGCTCCTTCGCTTATGAAATAGCTCCATTGTAGTAATAATACAACTCTATTGCATCGGTAATGCTTGAAACCACCCCAAGTTCAGCGATGAACTTCTTTATCCAAATAGCTTCCTTTCTTGCAATGGAGGTGGCAGTTACTCGGCCTCTATTGTAGAATCAGAAATTATTTCTTGCTTGGAGCTCTTCTAGCTCATAGATCCATTGTTGAGGAAAAAACAAATTTAGATTGTGATCTAAAGTCATCTTAGTCAATTTGGAATCTTGCATCAATGTAACCCTTTACCACCAACTCTTCCTCACCACCATAAACAAGGAACTGATCCTGAGTTCTTCTCAAGTACTTAAGGATGTTCTTCATGGTAGTCCAATTACCTTCATTTGGATCTGACTAATATCTTCTCGTCATGTTCAGATCATACGAGGAATTAGGACTAGTGCATAACATTGCATGCATGATATATCCAAGTGTAGATGCATATGGAATCTTACTCATTTGTTCCCATTCTTTACAAGAACTGGGACATTGAGCTCTGGAGATACTAATACCATGAGACATGGGTAGGTTTCCTCTCTTCAAGTTCATCATGTTAAACCACTTTAGCACTTTGTCAATGTATATGCTATGACATAGGCTAAGAAACATTCTAGATCTATCTCTATAAAACCCAATTCCTAAGATATAGGATGTTTCACCTAAGTCCTTCATAAAAAATGTATTTACAAGTCAGGTTTATACCATTTTTAAGGTGGGGATGTCATTCCCCATAAATATTATGTCATCTTCATACAATATGAGGAATACAATCATGCTTCCACTAACCTTCTTATAAGCACATGATTCCCATTCATTTTGACTAAAGCCAAACTCTTTGACTCTTTTGTCAAATCGATGATTATAGCTTGGAGATGCTTGTTTCAATCCATATATTGATCTTTGTAGCTTACAAAATTTATTTATCCTTTGGGTTATAAAACCCTTGAGTTATGTCATGTACACATCCTCAAGCAAACTTTTGTTAAGGAATGTGGTTTTAGCATCCATCTGCCAAATCTCATAGTCATGATTAGATGTAACGGCAATCATAATCCTGATGGATTTAACCATGGTAATTGGAGAAAAGGTTTTTTCATAGTCAAAATTTTGAACTTGTCTGAAATGTTTTTCAATCAATTGGCATTTTTAGGTTTGTATATTACCATTCATGTCAGTCTTCTTCTTGAACACCCACTTGCACCCTATGGGTTTTACCCCTTCAAGTAGATCCACCAAGGTCCATACCATGTTGGTGTACATGGATTCTATCTCAGATCTCATGGCCTCAAACCACTTCTCAGACTCCGGTCCCTTAACAACTTCTAGGTAGTTTGTTGGCTCATCATCAATGACCAGCTCATTGCCTTCTTGAGTCACAAGATAACCAAATCTTTTATGCTCAAGGTATGTCCTACTAGATCTGGTAGGTTCCTATGTTACATGAGGAACTTGAGATTCCATAATAGTTTGTGACTCTAAATGTTCCTTTCATACCCCTATAAGTTCCATGTTTTCTTTTTGGTCTCAAACCTCTTGAGTTTTACTTACCTCCCACTGATTCATTTGGAAATAAATTCTTTTCTAGGAATACAATGCCCCTAGTAACGAACACTTTGTTGTCAAATGGTGTATACAAGTGGTATCCTTTTCTTTCCCTAGGATATCCAACAAAATAACATTTATCTGATTTGGGTCCAAGCTTTTTGGGAAACTTATTTCTCACATAAGCTTCACATCCCCTAATCTTCATCAAAGATGCATTGGGATGCTTACCATACCATATCTCAAATGGTGTCTTTTGAACCAATTTAGATGGTACAAAGTTAAATGTAAACATTGTAATTTATAGAGCATATCCCCAGAAGGAAGTTGGAAAACTTGCAAAACTCATCATTGACTTCATCATACCTAGTAATGTACAAATGCTTCTTTCTGATACACCATTATGTTGTGGTGTTTCATGTGGAGTCCATTGTGATATGACACCATAGTATCGTATAAGGTCTTCAAACTCTTGGCTTAAGTACTCTCCACCTTGATCACAACGAAGTGCTTTGATACTTTTACCAAGTTGGTTTTTTTACTTCATTCATGAAATCCTTGAACTTTTCAAGGGTTTCTAACTTATGTTTCATAAAGTACGCATAGCCATACCTACTGAGGTCGTCAATAAAGGTAATAAAGTACTGGTATTCACCTCTAGCATATGTTCTAAAAGGGCCACATACATCAATTGC
Organism: Alisma plantago-aquatica; assembly: GCA_963693085.1. Taxonomy (NCBI): domain Eukaryota; kingdom Viridiplantae; phylum Streptophyta; class Magnoliopsida; order Alismatales; family Alismataceae; genus Alisma; species Alisma plantago-aquatica. The sequence goes on from OY856410.1 coordinate 235,865,139, forward strand.
ATGAGTCCTAATAGATCACCGCTCTAATTGTTACCAGTGAAAGGACCTTTTGCCGTCTTTCCCAACAAATAAGACATGCATGTCTCTATTATTTCAAGATCAAAAGAGTCTAGATAACCATCTTTTTGGAGTATAATGTGTTTCTCATTTATGTGTGCTAGATGACAATGCCAAAGGTATGTTAAATTTGAGTTATTGAATTTAACCTCATGGTATTAACTTTATAAACATTTGTCTCTAAAGACCATAGGACATTGGAAAACTTCCATAAAAGATCTCATCTTTAGAAATAGAACATCCACTATTCTTTATATGAAATTTGAATCCATTCTTGTCCATACAAGATACAAAAATGATGTTTCTATAAATGGCAGTTATAGGATAGCAATTCTTTAACTCTATTACAATCATATTGGGCAGAGATAAATGACAGGTTCCAACTATAGTGGCAACAACTCTTGCTTCATTCACAATGCACAGTTCACCCTCGACCTTTCTCATAGGCTTACTTCTTTTTAGATCCTACATATTTGAACATATGTGATATCTACATCTATTATCTAGTACCTAAGATGAATAAGTAGACATATTTATCTCAATAACATACATACCTGAAGTGGGGATATGTATCCCCTGCTTCTTCTTTGTTAGTTCCTTTAAGTGAAAATGAAAGATTCCTTTTGCACTTGCCCTTCTCCTTATCTTGAGTGTAGAAAAATTATACTTTAGCATAGCCTCACAACATTTCTTGGCATTGTCTTTGTCCTTGGACTCCCCATTACTGATATCATCATGGGTTTGTCCTTCTTCATTCGTGCTTCAACATCCATCAACATGCCAAGCAATTCAAATAGGTGTTTGGCCAAGTTACTCAAGTAATAGCACTCGATAAACTGGCTATATGATTCAAACAATGATTGTAGATTCATATCCATGTATAAAACTTGGCATAAAGGAAATCCTAGTCTCTCTAAGTGTTCCACATGCCCAATCATATTGAGCACATGGGTCACTGTTGGATCTCCCTCTATCAATTTGCACTCAAACAATGCTTCAGAGACATTGTACCTTTTTGCTTTGTATGATCCTTAAGATGTGTTACCATCTCAAGAGTGTTCATGTTTTTATGTTGTTTATGAAACTCATAGTTCATACAATCTAGCATAACATCTTTGATGTTTGCATAATCATTGACCATCTTCAAGTAACCATCCATTTCATCCTTAGGAGCATTTGGAGCGGGTTCCTCTGGAACTAGTGTTTCAAGGACATAGTGTAACATACCGGATCTTGAACCCTACCCTAGAAGTTTGACCTTTTGGACTTATCCAAACAAGGTTGAGGTTAGGCTTAAGAGATGTACCCAATAAGATAATGCACGAATGTATCACCTTAATATAATTTAATATGTCACATAATTCATTTTGAGGTAATATGAACATACATAACATAATTGGATAAAAAGTGAGCTAATGGGCCATATGACATAACACATATAAGAAAGTCTCAAAAGTGAAAATAGACTTCAAATTCGTAATCTACACATAAAAATAAGCCTACACGTCAATTTTCATCTAATTTGGACCACCTTAAAATAATAAGGTAAGTTTAGGAGAGAGAAAGTGAATAAAAAGAATCAATGCTCAATAAGGTGATATATAACTTCAAATGTTGGAAATAAAGGAAAATAATATTCAACACACTAAAGATAACTTATGAGTGAAGTTTCACCTAATTCGGATAATCCTAATGTCATTAATGCATCAGGAGAGAGAAACAAAGAATATATTAAATAATTCATCTAAAGTTTTCCAAATCTAAAATCTAATTGCATAATCAGAATCTACATATTTAACTTAACTTGTGCGCAAAGTTTGGTTTAATTTGGATAAGAATAGGACCCTAATATGAGGAAAGAGAAAATATGTACATTAATTACATCTGACTTTAGTTTTAATCGGATTTATTAGGTGTCACGTTCGATTTCCTATAGTTCTCAATTTCATCTATCACACGCTATTTTTCTTTCCCTTTTCCCTTCTTTTTCGGGGATCAGACAACTCTTGCTTAACTTGCCTAAACTTGCAAATCAGATCAATGGCCCGGAGCCCTCCTCCTTCACCCGCCTAGTCCGACTCGAACTCAGACTTCCCTGCACAGTGTTTTGGTTATTCATGATTCCCGATCTCTTTCCCTATTCCTCCTCAGGATTTTCTAATTTCCTTTTTATGTTCCTCTCCTTCTTCCGGTCTCAATGATCGCTAGATTGGGTAGGTTTCACCCTCTCAATCTATGGGTCAACGAGAACCTTCCTAATCCCTCTTTGTTTCCTGGTTTCTATGATTTCTTGATAAACTTGGAACCCACACCTATATATATTAACTTCCCCATAACCCTCAATCACCCAGAGACATCTTGCCCTCGCTTCCTTAGCACCAACATCCCTGCTACCTCTTTCCCTTCTCCATTTTCCTTTTTCTGGCAGCATCGACCTCATCTGGGAGTTTTGGTGTTCGGAGGTACTTGCCTTTGACTTGGTTTGGTTCATGGAGGCACTGGCAAGCTTCGAGTGTTCTCTATTCGTTTGGTTATCAGGTACTTTTTTTGTCCTTTTTTCTATTTTTGGTTGTTTTGATAATTACCAAGTTGAGGTTGTTTTCTCGCCAGCCTTCCCTGGATTTTCACTTCGGTCTTGGTTGCTGAATCATTCTTCACTCTTAGTTTGTCTTCTCATAGACTTTTCTTCTCTACCTAGTTCTAGTTTCTCCTATGATGGCGAAGTTCCTTCTTAGTCTATAGTGGTTCATTTTCATTTCCGTTTTCCTTGTTGACTTCATCGACGTCTCAGAGCAATGTTTGTGTAGAACATTTCGTTTGATCGACATTGGTTTGTGGTCTAGAGATCAGCGACTTCCCTATTGTTATTTTTGGTCACTAGTTGATCACAGGGGAACAAAGCCCCTTATGAAATACCCTTTGTACCCTCCTCTTTCACTTTTGTTTTAGTTTTATCGATGAGGGGCAAAATTGACTTTTCACGCAGTCTTATCCCTCTTGTTTTACTCTTTGATTTGCTTAGCTAGACAATAGCCCCACTGACTTGGTCGGGTTTGATTGGCTGGCCCAGTCTGTGTACGCCTCTCCCTCTCTCTTTTCTCTCTCTCGCGTTTAAACGTTGACTTGGCATTTCTTTATTTTCCTATTGGTCTGTTTTATAAAATGCATAACTAATTCTACACTAATCATAAAAATACTCATAAATACTCAATAAAATGATAAAAATAATATATATCTATTAATAATAATCTTGAAACCTAATTCTAATGTTTAATCAAAAGTGGATGTTAATGGATTAATGTAACTAGATAATATCTTGTAAAAAATCATAACTAAAGATTTATAAGTCAGAAAAATATAAAATATATGTTTTGGACTACTAATAACATACACTAAAATGTGGAATAGTTTTCATAACCTAATTCACATCATGATAAAAAGGTTGTTTTTAGGGTTTTGATAATGTTCATGCAATTGACATATAATTTGCATATGAGTTTAGTAGGTTCTTTGGATGCCTAGGCTTAGACCTAGATGTGACTTTGGACTTTGGACTCTGAAGTTGAGGTATGTTTGCATCTCCTATTCTTCTATTTTGAAAAATTAACCTATATTCTCATTCTCTTGGTCCTATGGACATTAGCCTCTACATAATATCTTTTCTTTTGAAAATCATGGTTCATGTGAACTACCTTATTTGTTATTGATCATGTGATCATGGATATTATTTTGGAGTCTTTTCATATGTTTTGTACATGATAGAACTTTATATGATGACATGTGATGTCTTTTTACCACTTATGAGGTGAATGTATATGTTGGTCACCTATGTGGTGACTAGTTTGTATAATCTGACTAAACTTTCTACTTGCCTCTACATTAAACATGCTATGTGATTCAGTAGCACTAGAGTAGTGTACTTGCATTGGTTTTGGGTTATGTGCCCTTTATTTTTTTGGGTATTGAAAGGTTACCTCATACCCAGGGCAAGATGCATGATTCTTGACCCACGTTATATACATTTGGGTGGTGGATGTATGATTCCCCATGCCAGGGCAATATGTATGATTCTTAGCCCATGTTTTATATATTTGGGAGTTTGGTTATGTGCCATTCTCTATCAAACTTTAGGTTTATGGGACTTGGCCTCCATTGTTATTTATATTGTTCTAGGGCTATGCTTATCTCACACGCATGCAGGTTGATGATGATATGTGCTTTGTTTCCCACCATGGTAGTGGATGTATATATTATAGCACATTCTTTTTATGTTGTTATATGGAAAGTATCTATTTTGTTGTGATATTTTCTCTTGATACCCATTTTGGTGGTACTTATCTTATCTATGGGAAGCCTTTTATATTTGAAGTCCCTTTATTTCATTATATTGCTCAATTTACCGTTTTGTATGCACATACTAGCCTTTGCTGATGTCATCTATTTTTCTCTTCTTGGTGGGGTATGCTTCCAACCCTAGGTGGAGGACTTGGATGATATGGCATGATTACATGGACTTAGCTTAAGGAGTTATAAACTTGGACACAAGGTTGCTATGGTTTAGATTTCCCTCTACATGAATCCTTATGATGTAAGTTTAAGATGTTCCCTTGTTTTATAATTGAATATAGTCATGTTTTTATTCCGCTGCTACACTTTGGTTGTTTTGAATACCATTAATAAAGTTTGAAAATTTTACACCCACTCCAAGCATACCTTTGAAGTGTGTTTGGACTGGAGGTTTGATATTTCAAATTTTTAGTAAAGGGTTGATTTCACTCTTTTATACATAGAGCTTGCGCTCATGAGTGAGAATGTTTCTCAATGTCATAAACTACTCATGGTCGTTATTCTTGTTCAACTTTTCCTTCTTAAGGATTGATAGCAAAGAAAACTTATTGTTGTTTTCCATTTGTTTCTACAAAATAAATTTGCATTTTGTCAAAACCCTTTTGATCTGATTTGATTCAAAGAAATTTTTCACAATATAAATCAGACCTTTAATTAATTATTGCTCCCATTATTATGTTCAAATTGGTAGCCCTCACTTATCAATTCATAAGAATCATGCGTACAACCTTCTAGTGAGCCAAGATCCAAAACAAATAAGTTATTATCCAGCTAACACCAGCATCTATAACCAATTATTAAGGTAAGCAACATTTCCCAATTGTATCTCAAGCAATTATTAGATAGATAATATGCACAACTCCTTGTAGTATTACATTTATTTGATTCTAGGCACTTAATCTCATTAAGGTCATCTAGCCAAGCCTAACACAAAATCCAACACGACAACAATGCACCCTACTTGGAAGGCCCACATAACTACCATCACACTTTCACCAGACATAAAGCACACCACACTTGGCGTGCCCATACTTAGTCAATCAACTTTTCATGTGTGTTGCCTATGGAAAGCATCTAAGACTTAATATTTGTTTGAGGGATTTATTTATTTATAAATACATATACATATCCAATCACCACATATTAATAATATGTATCATATACATACTATATCTACAAATAAAACTTGCAATCATAAAATACTAGCGATGGTTATGGCCACACTAATGCAATTCTTTGGAGCTACAAAGAATTTTTATCCACCTAAGGTCAAACATCACATCTTACAACCTGCATAAAATTTGTGTTGGAAACAAGTTGGTCGGTAGATTGGACTCTTCCAGTCAATCGCTTTGTCTGACTATCGGTGGATTGGCCTCCATCAGTTGGTCAATTGGCTCCTGGATCAAGTAGTTGTCTCAACTCCTCCAGATAGTTGATTGGGACTCCAGTTGATCGATTCACTCCTTAAATTTGTAGCCTCTTTAGTCCTCCAATCGATCGACTCGAGTCCCAGTCGATCGAGTCGTATGGCGCAAATCATATTCTCTTTCATTGAAATAGAATCAAACTATCATATATATTAAAGTATTATAGTGTACAAGTGAAACCTCGAGTTACGTTTAAGAGGAGTATATGGAGGATAGCATCAACTTAGATATAGAGAAAGAGAATGAGGCTCGGTATGAAAATTGAATTTAAATGAGCAAAAAAATAAATCATTCAAACATGCACATATTTAGGGGGTATTTCCATAACCACACTTACATCCACCATCAAAACCAACTTTAGGGCGACGTGTATAAATTGCATATATATATATATCATATCACATTCATATAGGATATACAGGACATTCCCAAGCATGTGTGGTATTTAATCAGATATGTACATTAATTATTTTTGCATTGCATATAATAAATAAATGCTAAAACCAAAAATCAAACATATCACTTAAATCCTAAAATACAGTAGATTGATGTGACTCTGATACCACTATAGCGAAACATGGTGATAGAGTTGGAAGCACAAATAAAAAATCTTATCATATTTCCCATAAACCAGTAGATTGTGTCAGTAATTATGACCGGGAAGGAAGGCTTGCAAGGCATATACTCGGTCCTAGAGAAAGTCCAACAACAATACTTACAGTGACATGCTTCTTTCTCAAGTAGCACCTAGATGATTTTCAGTGACAGCCTCCTGGTGTAGCACCACAAATGGTAGTTGATAGTGTAGTAGAAATGACATCCACACCTCTACGTAATCCACATGGGCCACTAAGAACTCCTATCATTCTACTGGAACTGGAGGGAAGTAGTTGTGCATCATGTTGTCATCATGCTAGCATCGAATTTCTGCACTTTAGATTTCTCTCCCATTTATGGGTAAAATGCCTCTAGCTCTCACATTATCACAACGTTGAGATTAGGAGACTTGTACCTTTATATTGGAGTAGATGGGTCAGAGTTTCCACAATCTCGGGGACATGAGGAGACAAATTTCATGAATTTTTGGTTGTTGCTAATCATAACTCGGTCAATTGGGCTCCCAATCGATCGAATGGCACTCCAATCCATTGACTGCAACATCCAATCGGTCGATTGGAATGTTTTACTATTTGCAAACATATTGGAGTTCAATGCGATGATCAATACACAACATGATGTCAGCCTCAAACCTTGATACAATATTTTTGATCGTCCAGTCAATCAATGAACTTCCTCAGTCAGTCGAATGAACACTTTAGTCGGTTGACTCACATTCACAGTCGGTCGATTCACATTCCCAGTCATCCAACTATCATCCAAAGTTTTTTAAGTTGATTACCTAAATTCTTTAGTTATAAAGTCAAAAGTAATTCATGAGTCAACTCCTATTCTAGCCTATGTGTGTGACCTTATAGGTCCCAAATTACATTGGAAGTGAATGTTCATAACTAGATTATGACATCACAAACAATGAGCGATATCTAGCAACACATCATTACTATCCAAGTAATATGGAAGTTGGAGAACAACTTCAACCTACAATTTGATATCAATGTTATAGTGATCATATAGTTCTTTTGTCTCTGATATCTAGATTGAACTTGAGCCATAGAATCTACATCCTCTTAATTTCCAATCTATGTTCCTTGAACTAGAGCAGACTATTTGAGATGCATGTGAGCTCACATATCATATATTGATTCACATGAGTATGTCCATATGTTTCTTAGTTTCTCTTATCAAGTTTCTAGGATATCAACTCCACAAGAGGAACAAATGCCATCTACATCACTCACAGTCAATCTCCATGTGTCATAACAATATGAATCACCTATATGGTAACCCTTACTCAACGTCACATTGAATGGTATCAAAGTAGATCAAGCAACATGTGATAAGTGTAGTGACTTCAGGTTAAAGAAACAAAATCATCGATATCACTATGACAGATGATTTTGACTACCATTCTATGGTTTCCATGTATCACTCTCAAGGTGGGTCTATCTGATACACTATTCTCTAACAAGTACATATGTGTTCGGATTGATATAACATATCATGAGAAATGAGATCTTGTCATCAATCAACACACATTCTAGTCTTATGTATTATTGTTGTCTATGTATTGTTTTCCAAAATAATATCTAACTAGGGAAATAATAAGAATTTATATACTCTTATCATACATATGATCTCATTATTCAAGTCCACAACTTGAAGACATATGTCATCGAGTAATATCATTCCATTAGACATTTATCATGTCATGCCATCATCTCATAATTGAACAAACATATAGACAAAATATTGGCTTCATTATTAATCAAATCTATCACATGATGCCTCATTACATTTGTCATATGACTGGCTCTCTTGGCATACATACCAGCAATAATAACCTAAATATGATTAGCTAGGATTGGATGTGTATAAACGTGCATAAATGGTTGGGATAATATCTAATGTGCTTAATATGTGTTATTAGATAAGAATTAGACTTGTCATGTAGATACAAATCATTAATGTGCCATTATTTAAGTTAAGGTGGCATTAATGAACTTAATGATAAATTGAGTAAAATAATGTATTTTGTGCAAGATCATATCATGAAACTCATATTGTTGTGAGAAAATGATAATAGGACTCTAATCCTACATGTTAATGATAATGGTAATATATAATAATAGATAGTGAGATAATTGACTTGAACCCTAATTTTACTAAAATGCACACCAGATTAACTCAAATATAAATCTAATCCCAAATTGGATTCTTTGGGTCCTAATTAGTCTAGGTGAAATTTTTTAGCTTAAATGGATAATATTTATAGTCCCAATTTAATCAGAAAAGACAACTATCTTTAATATGCATTCCCAATGTACATCAAATTTTGGTTACTCTGGTTTAAATTGTCGATTTAGTCATGCATATTATTTCTCAATTTTCCTAATTTTTCAATGTCACGTGCATTGTCCCAGATCTAGATTGAACTATGAGTCTGGGCTTTCTATGTGCTTGACGTTATCTTCCCTATATGATTTCCATTGGCATTGAGACTCTATAGTCCCCGATATTTCTCCCAATTGTTCTCTCTCTACTTTCCTCTTATGCCAGAAATCTCCTCTCCTCTATGTTCCTTGTGCATTTCTAAACCCACAGATCCTAGATCAATTCGTTCTCGCCACCCCCATATCCCAATTGACAACATGTTTCCTCTCTTTCTTATCTCCCATCTCCAGTGGGACTCTTGGCCATCCTAGGGATAGTGTCCTATAAATAACTATCCACAAACCTTTGCACAATTCTTTTGAAAAAATATGCATCAGCCTATTCACCTCTATCACCCTAGAGTATACCTCCCCAACCCAAACTTCTTGGCCTCAGCTTCTCTGGGCTGGCCATCGTGTGTGGTGACACTACAAACACTCTTTGGCAACCAATGTATCTCATAGGGTCTAAGGGAATCCCTCTGGGTGTTTGATTGGACAAAACATGGTATGATATTGTACCCCCTTTTCTCATTAGTGTGCTTGTGGTTGATTCTGCAATTTCTAAATTTTGTGGTTTTGTGTTAGCAACTCTTTGGTTTCTATTCTAAATCTTCATAGAAGGCTAAGTTTTTCCAAAATTCTAATTAAATTGTGGTTTCTCATGTTGGCTTATCAAAGCCTCCCCCCCAAGACAAGCCATGGGAGCCGTGTAAGCCATGGCCTTGGGTCATCTGTGGTCCTACTTTGAGCCCGTAGGCTTTGACAACGCACTGCAGAGCCAGAGAAATCCATGGACTATCCCAATTCACTTTAATATGGGATTTTAATCCCTGACTAGTGAGTTATTTGGAGGCTCTTGTGTTTTTTTGTTCATCACGAGTTCTCAATGAATAAAATGACCATGTTAATTTGTTTTACACTTTTTCCCATTGTTTTGATGTGATTTTGTCACACTTTTCATGAGCCTTATGGTTTATTGTGTTTTATTTCAATGTTTCATCATAGAGACTTTACCATTGCCTAAGTACCAAATATACCATGTCACACATCAAGATATTGATGCATGATATGGTGGCCTCTAGGTCTTTTTGACTTGATTTTTGAATTTAAAGTTTGACAAACTATTTTATCTTGTGAAATTCATAACTAATTTTATGGTTATTAGAAAATTATGTAAAAATATGTTTTAGAATAAAAAAATAACCTCTATTTAATGGTATGGGTTTTGTAACCTAGATACAAATTTACTAGAAGTCAAAAGAATGCATAATCCACAATTTAATTAATGAGTATATACTTAACATGTTATTGGGTGAAAGTGGATAATTTGGATGTAGGGTTTGGACATTAACATTTTACATGCATCATTGAGGCATGTTGCATCCCTCTGAGTCTAAGTTGTTCAAGTGTTTATTTCCTCTCTCTCGACCTAGTTTGAAGGATATATGTGAAATCTCTTATTTAATATCTATTTGAATTCTTTTAAGTGAGTCGATACTGAAATCAATATATATTGACACTAATTTGTTGATATTACACTTTGGAATCTAAGATTTGTACTCTTGCTTGTGCTATATATAGTTGAACCCTATTTGGTGGAACTTCTCTATATTGTGCTATATGTGCACTAAAACCCTAATTTTCTCATGATGGATTTATATGGTTTGATGTTCCACTTTTAATGGGGCAATATTTTTTAATCAATACCATAACTAAAATTTTAAATTGACTCTACATTGCATGTTTTTTTATTTGATAGTACTAGAGTTTTATAATATGCTTTGTTTTTTATTTATGTACCTTTTATATATTTTGGAATTTTGGTCATATGCCATGCACTATCAGGTTTAGGGTTATGTACTTTAGCTGCCATTGTTTTGTTATATTAATTCACTAGTACTATGCTTATCTCACATGCACGTTGTTTGTTTCATTATTGTTGATGGGTCATGTGCCCTAATTTCTCTGTGTATGCCCTTCAAGTGTACTTTATTTTAATTCATGGCAAGTACTTCTATTTATTTTCATATTATTGAAATGTTTTCTTTTGATATCCATTTGTATGGTACTTTCCTCTTTATTTGGGAAGCCTTGTTATGTTTGATGTCCTTTTTCCCATATAATTTCTCGATCACTATTTATATGCACATATTGGCATTTTATGCTGACAATATCCACTGTGTTTTGTCTTGTGGTGTATGCTTCCAACCCCTTAGGTAGAGAGTAAGGAGGAGTGGACCAAAGTTGACCAAAAATTACCCAAGAGTAGCTGCCCTTTCATGGGAGGTAGATTGAAGTAGTTTATTTACCCCTTGCAGCTTATTTCCTGTAGTTTTCTTTTATATACACCCTGTGTGGTGAAGAACAATGATAGACATAAATATTGTAATAGTTAGATCTTTATCATCCTCTAGTACACTTTATAGTGAATGATACATTACATGCTTGAATTTTAGTTTTCCATCCTATGTGAAAAATTATTTTCACATTTTCCATGGATGGTTTTCTATTATTTCATGTCCAATAAGTGAGTGGATCCCCTCTTAGGTCCCACTCCTTACATAGACTATTTTAACTTTGTCTTCAACCTTGTTTCTATAGGGTATCGAGTTGTCAATTGTGTACTTGCAGGCCCGGTGGAATGAGTTGGGGTTGTTGTATGATAGTTTAGTGGGTGAGGAGGTAGACCCACTTGAGAGGACTGATTCTGTTGGTGTGGGATTATAGAAAGACCCTATCTCCTTCCACTAATAGAGTAATTTCACCTACAAACTAGTACACTACACTTTGATTTTGTCAAGTTAGCCATCACCCTTTGTGACTTCGTCTGGATCACTACATCAGGATTTGGTGGGATCTCTATTCGTTCTTTGCATGCCTGATAGGAATGGGGACGTCACTGTCTATTTGAGATTCTGGGAGTAAACCCTAAGGATATTGAGATGGCCTCTAGATATGAGGTCAAGTTTACTTGGTTGAGAGCCACCTTATTTCTTGAGGGTGATTGGCAGGGTGCAAGGGATCCTTTCCATGCATTCCTAGGGTTCCGAATGTTCTTGATTATCTTGATTACTAGTTGCTTGTTTAGTAATAACATAGGGAATAGAGGAGACATTAGCTAGTTCTCCTTTCTTATGAACCTAGATGTGGTTTCCTCCTCTAACTAGGGTGGAGGTGTGTATGCACATGTACTAACTCACCTGAGGAGGTGTCTTGTGGGTGACTTCAAGGGGGAAAAGGTCTGGGATACAAAGGATTGTGGTGGCTTTGCAGGTTTGATTGTGGTAAGCCTTTATATGTTGTTCTTGTATTTTCTACGTTGAAATATCTGCATTAGTTGATTCCACTGATATCTTATTTCGTAGTTGTGAGGTTATGAGCACTTTCGGCTTCACAAACCCATTACTTTGAGTGGTCCAGAGGGTTATTTGCACGGGACCTTCCCTACTTGTTGTCACTAGGGTGGTTGTAGTAGTATGGTGAGGTATAAGCAATAAAGGGGTGAATTGAAGATGATGGTTGTTGTTGAGGTATGTGTAGTACTTTATCACTATATTATTTTGTTAATCTGTACTTTAGATGACTCCAATTTGTTGTTATTCCTAGGTCTGATTCAATATATTCCCCAGGTTCTAGTGTGGCAAGACTACCACATCTAGTGCAGTCTTCCTTGAGGCATTATTTAGATGCTTGTAGGATCCAATTTGAGTCTCCCTCTAAGCATGTGTTGTATATGGGTGAGAGTGTTGCTCGTGGATGGGATGTTGGATGGCACATTACCTTCTACTTATGTAAGGGTTGATCCCTACTAGTATGGGAATCTATTAGGCTGCCTAGGAGCTGATGTATAATCAGGTGAGGCATTTCGAGTACCTGAATTAGTACTACGCTCGTGGTCAACCTATTCCCTTTTCTAAAGAATCATACAATAGGCTTCAACATCCTACAGTGGTATGTATTTTTATTTTGATTCTATCTTTGTCTATTGAAAAGTAGGATGATCGGTGGTATGAGCTTCATCATCCACCTCCTTCTGAAGTAGTTTCTTTTCCCGAGGGTCTTCCTTCTCTGCATATTGATGCTTGTAGCTTTGATGAATTTCTTGGGTTGTGGACTCATAGATATTTTGGTGTAGGAGGATCCAGTCACTTTCTAGTTGACTTTGGTCAGACCTTGTCTTCTAGGGAGCATATGTGGCTTTAGATGTAGCAGGTGGTCTCTTTGGCTCAAATATCCCACCTAGCTATGGTCATAGTCAACAATCGAGGATCTTCTGGTGTTGGCAAATTCTTATCATATGTTCTAGTTTTTACTATAGATCCACCATCGACTAGTGATGGAGTAGGTTACTCTCATTGTAGGTTTTTTTTTTGGTTGTGGAGATGCCTTCTAACAACTCCTCTTCATGTCACTGGTGATCCACCAATGGTATTATATCAAATGCGAGCATGGAGTGTCATTCTTCCAACTCTTCTTCCATTAATCATCAGCCTTTGGCCGAGTGTTTGATATGGTGGCTGAAGAAGAAGCTGAAGGGGTAGCAATATTCTTATCATGATGTATTTTCCTTTCCTGCAAGAAAATTCATATATTAGTCATGTTTGTATCTGTAAAACATTTTTTATTTTAAGTTCAGATAAAAGTCAAAATTCAGTCGAATCATATTGTGAGGTTTTGTGATATTTGATCCTATCATATTTTAGGAGTTTGATATTCACAAGATCTCTGGGAAATTTGGTATATTGCCTCAATTTGTGCGTAATTGTGGGTGGTGGACTGCAACAATCTGTCAGCTTGTGTGACACAAAGTCCTATAGTATTGGGATGCATGTCTGTGTTGATTGTTGATTTAGATGCAAGTGGTAGATTGTGTCATTCCGCTAGGGAAAAGGACAAGAATCCTTTTGTGTTTGGAATGCAAATAAGCCATGTGCTGTGCCTATAAGGCTGCGTGTTTTTTCTTCTCTTCATCACTTGAGTTTCACAACCAAGAATCATAGGAGAGAGAAGATACAAGATATCCCACTTTTTTAGTTTCCTAACATTGATATTTTGTAGTGTGTCATTGCACTATTGATCTCTCTGAGACTAAAGAAGACCAATTGGTGAGTTTCAGTGTGACCCATCATCTTCATCATTAGGGTTATGTCCCTATTGTGAGAGAATTGACATTGGCCTTGATCCCCTTCTGGGATCCTCTAAGTCACTCCTTCCATTTTGGGGATGTCATTTTGACTCCTTCCTTGGAAGATGTGGCTAAGATTACTTGGCTTTCTTTGCATGACTGTTGGCATGCAGTAATGAAGAAGTCAAGTTGGGCAGCTAAGTTGGGGAGTCTTTTATGCATGAAGAAGTCCCAAGGTGTTTGATGGTTGATTGATGATGGTTGCTTTATTCATATGGAATCCATGTGGGGTCATTTAAGAGTGACACATGTCATTGTGTTGAATCTCTTGATATGCCCCATTTGTGAGCATATACTATGATCATCCTGGTGGGATTATTCTTTAGAAAAATAGTCAAGTGAGTGACATGTATTGCTGTTGGAGTTGTCGCCACCATTTAGAGGAAGGAGACTATTGTTCCTTTGATATGGATGAGTTGAAAGAATGTTTGGATGAAACCAAGATAATGGGGAAGATTTAGGGACTCTTTAATGTTTTGCATATTTATCTGGGAACGTGCATTGGTAGTGCCAGATTGACAGAGTCTTCAAACTTTTGTAGCACGGTGAAAGAGTTTTTGTAGAAACATATTCATTTTGGTGAGCCTTTTCAACTATGTGGTATTCTGGCATGGTGTCTTGTAGGCATGGAGTCTATGGATGTTCATTTGGAATGGTGGAATATTGCCTTAATAACTCATACTCCAGAGTGGTCATGCCCAACATTTAGTGGGTGATCAACCTTCTAGGCATGGAGAGTTGTGTCACATATTGCCCCGTATCAGTGTTGAGGTAGTTCAATCATCATCAATGTGTGTATCAAGTCAAAGCAATTCCTTCTTTCTTTAAGAAGTTGGTGATAGACTCCTGGAAGATTCATCAGAAGGTGGTGCAACTGTGACAGAATAGGAAGAAGTTGACTCACAATTCCTTTCATAGATCAGGATTGTTCTCCTAAATATTTATAGTATCTTACATCTATGCCTCCCATGATAATGACATGTTATTGTTCTTGAGAAATTTAATGATATCTATTTTTATTTATTTTCATACTTTTCATTTTTGTTTGTTGGCATTGAGAACTAGAATTATATAATAAATTTGTTTTTGCAATTCTTTAGTTCATATTATGAGGCACTGTCTCCCTCCATGATATTTAAGAATTTGTGTTTAGACTTAGGTCCTTAAGGTGCATAGTGTTATTAATTCCTTTCTGACAAATATATTGATTGGGATCAATATGGACCTCCTCATGTTTTTAAGCCCTCTCACTTTGATGATAGATGTTTCTTCCCTCTAAATGTTTTTGGCTCATTGTGTCATAAGGGGAACCCTCATTCTACTAGAGGAGATGGGTAAATTCTCTTCTAGACCTTGGTGTCATGCTAGTTGCTAAAGTCATGCCATGTAGAGGGTGTATCAGTCTGGGTGTCATGCTAATTGCTAAAGTCATTCCATGTAGAGGGTGTATCAATGACAATTGTCTACCAAGTTGGGCCAAGGCACTACATGTTAGAGACCCCCTGATAGGCTTCAATTTTGACATGCCTTAGTGTAGTGATCTACCACAAGCATGTGTATGCCTAGTAGAGGGCTTTAAGATTATTTCTTATGAGGTTACCACTAGTTGTGGGTCTTTTGATTGAAGCTTTTGATAGGATATCGATGCTCATGGCCTTAGAATGAGACCCTAGGATTCTAAAGGAAATGGGGATTTTACTAGTGAGGGTTTCTCACCTCATAATTCCCTAGTTTAACTATGCATAGTTCGGTCTGACCACCTTTCAAAAGACAAAGTGAACATAGCCACAAGGAGTTTCAACATTTTCCTTCTCCCTATGGTCCTTCCCTTTTAGGTTGATTGAGATGCTGATGATATGGTATAGGTGTTAGTACGTTGATTGTGAGGGTAGGATTTGACTTGCCTTTGGAGACTCGTAGATTCTACTATCCTCTTATGATCTTGAGCACGAGGCTTCTCCTTGCCTCTTCTACAATCACAAACATATTTGTCTGTATTTTATTAGGGTGGGCCTATTTTAAGGAGTTGTTTTTAGGTTAGTGAACCATTCGATCCTCAAGAATGGCCATGCTCCTTTCATCATAGGCCCTAGGTTCTAATTTGACATTTCCACTTCAAGGTACATGGGGAGATGTAGTCAGGTACTTAATTATAATTTAGGTGTTTTTAGAGGGACGAGAGATTTAGGCTCCCTTACATGGTTCTCTACATGAGGCTTGTTTATCATTGAAGATTGAGCATCAACAATAGTAGCATTTTAAGAGGTTGGCATTTGTGTGATGCAGATTAATGTCTCCATCCATGTCCTTTAGGTGTAGCCATGTTGGGTTTCTTAGAGGTGACAGGCACAATGGAAGCAATAAAAAAATTCCACGCATACCCTAATAGAGGATCTCATCGACAACAGTGTATTTCGGAAGGAGGGTGTAGGGATATACCTCATACTAGAGCAAGTTCGACAACATCTCTTTTCTCAGTGATGTGTGTCGCTCCTAGTGTGCATAGATGGTCCTCAACTGTCCTTCGAACACAAGCAACTCAATGTCTACGTCTCTACTTCATCCACACAGATGGATTGGAACTCCAAGTCATTCTTCTCAAGCCAGCAGGAAGGAGCGGTCTTCTTCTTGACAATGTGCTAGCATCAGTTTCTCTCTTTCTCTCTCAGTTGGGTACAAAAATGGCTAGGGTTCACGTACAAGAGTGTAACCACGGGTGTCTAAGCATATGTTTATACAAAAGTCAGTTGTCATGCCCCGATTAATAGCATATAAAGGAAGCAGAGTTTCCCAAAACCCTTGGGAAAATAAAGAGTTGTGGGTTTGTTAAAATGAGGCTCTCATGGACAACTAAAAAATATTCTGGATCCATTTAATTAACTAATTAATGACATTAATTGATTAACTAACTTCCGTCATTCGTTAATCTCTCTGAATCAGTCGGATGACTTAACAATGGAATCAAATTAATTGGCTTAAACACTTTAACTAATTAACTCAAATAATATTTCAATATTATAGTAGATTACCTAAATGTGTTAGTAATCAATTTGATTCAGAACATTTCCATTCATATCCACAATTATACTCCTATTCCAATCACATCCTATGTGTGTGACCCGGTAGGCTCCACATTATATTGGCAGTGATATTCATAATGATATTATGATTTCACAAGTAATTATTGGTATCTAGCATGACTTCATTTTGACCCAAGTATTTGGATAAGTTGGAGAACAACTTACCCTATCATCTGTGACTGGTGTAATAGCGATTGTATAGATCCTCTGTCTCTGATATCCAGATTGAACTCGGGGCATGGAATCATCATCCTCTTCAACATTCAATCCATGTTCCTTAAACTAGAGCAGACTAAGATATGTGTAAGATCAATATCACATATTAACTCTCACCAGCATGGCCATGTATTTCTCAGTCTCACTTATCAAGTGGTCAGGATATCAAACTTCTGTAGGAGGGACAAATCCCATCTATATCACTCATAGTCAACCCCATGTATCATAGTGCACCCGATCACCACATTTATGGTGTCCCTTACTCAAGATCATGGTCGATGATGTCAAGGTACATCGAACAACATTTTATGAGTGTAGTGACTTCAAGTCTAAGAACCACAATCACCACTATCACTATGAGAGATGACTCTGACTACCAATCATGGTTTTCATGTGTCACTATGAATGTGAGTTGTCTGATACACTGTTCTCTAACAAGTATCTATGTGCTTGGTTTCATATCATATATCATGAATAATGAGATTATGTCATCAACCAACAGATACTCTAGTCTTAAGTGTTATTGTTGTCTATTAGCCTTCCACAATAACATCTGACTAGGAACATAGTAAGAATGCATATACTCTTGACATCTTCATGACTTCATCTTTCAGGTCCTCAACCCGAAGACATATGTCATTGAGTAATATCATTCTTTAGACATTTATTATGTTATATCATTATCTCATAACTAAATAAACAAAATAAATTGGAAGATTGCCTTTATTATTAATCAAATCATTTACAATATATGCCATTACGATCATCATATGATTTGCTCTCTGGGCATACATACCAATAGACTCCCACTTGCACTTAGAGCCAGTCACCCATGAATTTAATCCCAAATGATCTAGCATGACCTTCATGCTTCTGTTGTGAAAGTGCTTTTGTCAAGGGTCATCCATATTTCTCTCAATTGGTACTCTGCAAATCTTCACATCTCCTCATTGTATAATTTCTCATATGAGATTGAACTACCTTTGTATATGCTCAGAACACTGATGTGATCTAGGTTCCTTAGATTGCATAATAGCTCTATTTTTTCATAATATAGCTCGATTGCCTTGTTGATTCTTGGAACCACCCCAAGTTTTGAGACGAACTTCTTGATCCAAACAACTTCCTTTGTTGCACTGGATGTAGTAATATACTCGGCCTCGATCATAGAATCCACAATTGTCTCTTATGTAGAGCTCTTCCAGCTCACAAATCTATTGTTGAGGCAAAACACAAATCTTGATTGCAATCGATAAGCATCTTTGTCAGTTTGGAAGCTTGCATCGGTGTAACCCTTTACCATCAACTCTTCCTCTCTATTTTAGACAAGGAACTGATCCTAAGTTATTCTCAAGTACTTAAGGATGTTCTTCACAACATTCTAGTGACCTTCATCAGGATCTGAATGATATCTGCTCATCATGCTCAAAGCATATGAGACATCTGGATGAGTACATAACATTGTGTACTTGATAGATTCAATTACAGAAGCATATGGAATTTTATTCATGTGCTCCCTTGCTTCACAAGAATTGGGACATTGAACTCTAGAGATGGTAACACCTGAGACATGAGCAGGTTGTCTCTCTTCAAGTTCTCCATGTTGATCTTGTTTAACACTTTGTCAACGTATGTGCTCTGACTTAGTCCAAGAAGCCTTCTAGATCTATGTCTATAGATCTTGATTCCTAGAATATAGGATGCTTCTCCTAAGTCTTTCATAGGGAATGTATTTCCTAGCCATGATTTACTTTCTATAAAGTAGGGATGTCATTCCCCATCAATAATATGTGATCCATATGCAATATGAGGAATATAATCATGTTCCGACTAACCTACTTGTAAATACATGGTTCATCTTTATTTTGACTAAAGCCAAACTCTTTGACTGTTTCATCAAATTGAAGTTTTCAGCTCCAAGATGCTTTCTTAAATCCATAGATTTATCTTTGTAGCTCACAAACTTTATTTGCATCCTTCATATTTATGAAACCCTCAGGTTGTGTCATAAACACATCCTCAAGAAGATTCCCATTTAGGAATGTGGTTTCAACATCCATCTAGAAAATCTCATAGTTATGATAAGTTGCAATGGCAATCATGATCCTGATGGACTTAACCATGGAAACTGGAGAAAATGTTTCATCATAGTCAACACCTTGAACTTGTTTGAAACCCTTTGTAACCAATCAACCTTTGTAAGTTTGTACATTACCATCCATCTCAGTCTTCTTCTTGAATACCCACTTTCCCCCTATGGGTTTTACCCCTTCATGTGGATTCACCAAGGTCCATAGCTTGTTGGTGTACATGGATTCCATCTCATATCTCATGGCCTCAAGCCATTTCTTGGACTCTAGTCTCTTAACAACTTCTAGATAAGTAGTTGACTCATCATTAATTACCAACTCGTTTCCTTCTTGGGTAAGTAGATAACCAAATCTATCTGTCTCAAGGTTTGTCCTACTAGATCTATGAGGTTCCTGTCTTACACAAGGAATTTAAGATTCCATAATAGTTTTTCACTCTCTATGTTCCTCTTCTACTTCTACAGGTTCAATGTTTTCTTGTTGGTCTCAAATCTCTGAGTTCTACTTTCCTCCCACTGATTCCTCTAGAAATGAATTCATTTTCTAGGAATGCATCATCCCTGGAAACAAACAGTTTGTTGTTAGTTGGACTGTATGAGTAGTACCCCTTGGTTTCCCTGGGATAACCAACAAAATAACATTTATCTAATCTTGGGATAAACTTTTCAAGAAACATTTTGTTGACATAAGCTTGACATCTCTAAATCCTCATAAAAGACATTTTGGGACACTTCCAGTCCATATCTCATATGGTGTCTTTTGAACCGATTTAGAAGGACACAGTTTATAGTAAATGATTTAGTTTCAAGAGCATATTCCTAGAACGAAGTTTGAAGAACAGAAATCTCATAATTGATCGCACCATATCCAGTAATGTATGATTCCTTCTTTATGATACACCATTATGTTGTGGCGTTCTAGGAGGAGTCCATAATGATATGATTCCATAGGTTCACAGAAGGTCCTCAAACTCTTGGCTTAAGTATTCTCTACCTCAATCAGATCAAAGTGCCTTAATACTTTTACCAAGTTGGTTTTGTACTTCATTCATTAATCCTTGAACTTTCAAGAGTGTCTGACTTATATTTCATCAAGTAGACATAACCATACCTACTGAAGTCATCAATAAAGGTAATGAAGTACTGATAACCACCTCTAGCATTTGTTCTAAAAGGGCCACATACATCAGTATGTACGAGTCCTAATAGATCACTAGGTCTCTAATTATTGCTAGTGAAGGGATTCTTGGCCATCTTGACCAACAAACAACACTCACATGTCTCTATTGATTTAAAATCAAAAGAGTCTAGATAACCATATTTATAGAGTCTAGATATGTGTTTCTTATAGATGTGCCCTAGATGACAATATTTATTAAAAATTGACACAAAAAGTATGAGGTGAAAAAAGAAATGGACACAAAAAGTATGAGGTGGTTGGTTTCTTAAACATGATTCCTTACTTATTAGAACTTTAGAATACATGTCAAGGTCAAGGTACCAATAAATAGATTAGTGAGTTTCATATCAAAGTAGAGCTAGAATCCTAAGGTGGGTAGCTTATTTAGTTAATCGGAATTTCGAGGACAAAATTCCTATAAGGTGAGTAGTATTGTCACACCCTATTTTTTTGAAATCTTTCTAATATGTGAGGAAGACAAATTGTAATAGGGTAAGGTCAAGATGTATGGGCCAAAGTATATGGCATCAACTTGAATCCCAACCCATTTTAAGCATGTTTGTGTTTAGTGGAACCATATGAATGAATATGTAATTTTACCAACTTATGATGCTAGAATGGTTTCAACTAAAAAGTGGATTCGATTTATATGTTTAGAATAAGGTTCCATCCATTTTAGTGAAGTCCCATTGTAAGCAGAAAATGATATTATAAATATAGCTTTTTATGCAATTTGAACTATTTTGAGGCTTAATAGTCTTTAAATATAGTTTTGATAATTTTCTAATGTCTTAAGGTTGTGATGTGATAGTGGTTCAAATTAGATAAAGAATGGAAACTTTATAATGATGTTGTGTTGTTGGGGAATATGGCATATGGTCTTTGAGGATAAAGGTCCATTTCAATTAGACAAGTTGGAAATGATAATGACGATAAATTTTGAGTTCCATACAACAATTTAAGTTATCCAAGTGTACGTGAAAGTTTGTAGAACTCTACAATTAATTTGGTAACTCGATTAAACTAAGAGAATACGCATTAGTGGTTTGATGGTTTGTAGTTTACTTGGATAAATAGGAGTAACTCACCTATCCTTCGCTGCATATGGCAGTCTTATTTTCTAATATGATCCAGATTTCTTTGAGAGGATAATGCTGAATCTCCATGCCGCAATAGATCTTCTCTTAGGAATCTCAACTTTTATAGTTATGATGAATTTCCAATTATAGACAAAGTGCCAATTTTTAATAATCTAATTGATAAGTTCTATCCAGTTCGTAAGATCATCAACAATCCACAATAGCAATAAGACTCTCCTATCCCATAACCAATTGAAATGCCAGCATGAGGTTTCAGATGGAGAGGACTCCCAACACTTTATGAATCCCCATGCCTATTAAAGGGAGAAACAAGGGACCTTCGATAGATAGGAAACCTTGTAGAGAAACCATTAACAAAGTATATCTACCACATTATCATCCAACAAATCCATATAAAAGGTCTTCCAAGATTGTCAATCAGAGGTTGCATAGACGGCATACTCTGCTTTTTTGGAAAAACAGGGCTGCGGTCTGACCAGGTGCTTGGTTTTAATGGTGAAAAGAGGCATGGCAACCAATTCCTTATCCAGCCTATATGGGCATCCCCGATTGAGTGTCTACCACCGATGTAAAGTATGTAGCACGAGGAGAAGACAGTGGGCATCTGCAAGACTTGATGTTGGTGGTGCAAGGATGGTACCAGAACCACCGACTTGCACTAGAAGGAGGAAGGTAATGAGAATCCAGGACTATTGAAGGTGATGGATCTTGTTGCATACTGTTCGAGGTGCTAGGTGAGGAGCAAGATGTTGTGCGTGTCACACTATGCGAGGTTGATGCATGAGAAATCCCAGAACTAAGAAAGAGGAATCTAGGCCTAGAGAGTGAGCCGCCCAAGAGAAGGGGGTGAAGGCAAAGCTAATGGAGTCCGTCGCTGGTGGTGTGATCTACTGATGCGGGTGTGAATCCTCGTCAGACGTCATAGTGTGGTTGCACTCATGCAGGTGAGGGCGTGACACATCTTGTTTGGCTGGCTGGGTCAGGAGGACACAACCATTAGATCGGATCTGAGTGGAAAGCAGTAGCATAAAGGTGATTAGAATATGGATCAAGGAATGAAGATTGCATCAAGGATATCATTAACATCAAAGGTAAGTGGGCTATGTCCTTTGAATTTATATTATATATTTTAGACTTATAGTCCAATTATATTCTCGAAGTTATCCATTAGACACATGTTCTAATGTTCACATGTGGAATATTATTTTCCAGTACAATAAAATTTCTACCTCAGAAAGCTTGTAACTGGATCTTATCAAGTCTTAGTTTTATGTTATTATTATTGCATAAATGTTAGAAATTAGCATGTGAACTGCCAGAACATAAAATACAAAGATTAGAAGATAGCATGCAATTACTAGAACTTAGAGTATAATTTGTTTTAGTATAGTTAATTTCTTAGTATCGTCTAAAATGTAGAATTCTTTTAGAATACCAGAATCATATACACAATCTACAATTCATAATTTGACTCAGGATTCATAGTCGGATTGTTAGAAACTGTAATAGAAATAACAAAATTTATCCCTAGCTTTTTATATTCTAATTAGTATCCCAGAACTCAGATTTTTGTACATTGTCAAAATAGAATTTAGAATATAGAATGCAAGAAAAGAATACATACTTCAGAATTTATCTAAAATAGTTGAGATGCAGAATCCAAATAGAAATAGGATCAGAATCAGAAATAGAGCTAGAACAGAACAGAATACAAATGACACCAGAACATAATTTATATTATATGATCAGTCATCACAGAACATAAGTATTGCGATACACAGACAGAAGGCTTTTATGTCATAGAAGGTGCATTACACCATAGAAGGCACTTGGTGCCATAGAACTAAAGACACCTCGGTGTCACCAGAAGGCTTTTATGCCACAGAAGGTGTGTTGCACCATCAAAGGCATGTAGTGACACAAAAGAGGACTTATTTTATAGCAGTGGCCATAGAAAGGTAAAATGTGTAAATAAAAGGTGCACATAAAGATATTTTGTATAGTTGTAGATGACAAGTTTTTATAATGCATATATATCTTTATGCTATTGAATTCAATGCCACTTACTCTAACCTGGGTTTCCCGCTTTGCATGGTTGGGGATGAGACATCTGTAGGTGAGAAGCTACGATAGAAGTAGCACATAGAGACTTGGAATGCAAAGATAGAGCAAGACCAGATCTGGTGGGGTGCCAACTATAAGATGATCCTTAGATTTATAGAATTAGTTATATGTTTACAATGTTTATAACTTAGATTACAGACTTTGTCTCAAGATGAGTTTCCATGTTATAGCCTTAATGTTTACTTTTTTAAGAACAATGATGAGAATGTTTATCACTTAAAGTTTGTGTGATTGATTATATTGTTGTTATGTATGCCAGTTTGTTTTTATGCACCCTTGAGTGCACGATTTATGGATAACACAGTGTTGCTTCTGCATGTGTGTACTTAGGGAGGGTGTTACAATATGGTATCAGACCGACATTATAGTTGTCCACTAAATGAAATCTCATGTTCTTATTTAACATCACCCTATAAGAATCAAGTGAGAGTACAATACAGATTCAGAAAGATAAGTACTAACCAC
This sequence comes from Alisma plantago-aquatica, assembly GCA_963693085.1. Lineage (NCBI taxonomy): Eukaryota > Viridiplantae > Streptophyta > Magnoliopsida > Alismatales > Alismataceae > Alisma > Alisma plantago-aquatica. The sequence goes on from OY856410.1 coordinate 235,889,462, forward strand.
ATGTATAGTAAGTAAAAGATATTGGAAATCAAAGTAGAGCTCTAGGTAGGAGACAAAAAGTTAGATGAGGACTAACGTTATGTGCCTTGATGTTTTGGCCTTTTATGTTAACTCTTGAATTGCACATAGCATGCTCTCTCTCTTTCCCACATCTTTGTGGTATGGGACACAAGCTTATGGGGTTTTACAGAGAGAATGTTATGTGCATAATCATACTTGTATTGTCCTTTAGAGTGCTTTTAGTATGGTACATGTGCACGAGAGGTTCTAAGATAATTGTGACAAGACATGACTCCTTCAGATATATGGTTGGTTGGCATATACCAAGAGGTGAAAAAAAAGAAATTGACACAAAAAGTCTTGAGGTGGTTGGTTTCTTAAACCTAATTCCTTACTTATTAGAACTCTAGAATACATGTTAAGGTCAAGGCACCAAGAAATAGATTAGTGGTTGCATATCAAAGTAGAGCTAGAATCTTAAGGTGGGTAGCTTATTTAGTTGATCTGAATTTCGAGGAAGAAATTCTTATAAGGTGGGTAGTATTTTCATGCCCTATTTTTTTAAAATCTTTCTAATATGTGAGGAAGACAAATTGTAATAGGGTAAGGTCAAGATGTATGGGCCAAAGTATATGGCATCAACCTAAATCCCAACCCATTTTAAGCATGTTTGTTGTTTAGTGGAACCATATGAATGAATATGTAATTTTACCAACTTATGATGCTAGAATGGTTGCAATTCAATAGTGGATTTGATATATATGTTTAGAATAAGGTTCCATCCAATTAAGTGATGTCCCACTATAAGTGGAAAATGATTTTATAAATATAGACTTTTATGCAATTTGAACTATTTTGAGGCTTAAGAGTCTTTAAATATAGTTTATTTTCTAATGTCTTATAGGCTGAGATGTGATGGTGGTTCAAATTGGATAAGGAATGGAAAATTTATAATGATGTAGTGTTGTTGGGGAATATGTCATATGGAATTTGAGGATAAAGGTACATTTCAATTAGATAAGTTGGAAACGATAATGACAATAAATGTTGAGTTCCATATAAGATTTAAGGGGTCCAAGTGTATGTGAAAAATTGTAGAACTCTAAAATTAATTTGGCAACTCAATTAAACTAAGAGAATACACATTAGTGGTTTGTCAGTTTGTAGTTTCATTGGATAAATAGGAGTAAGTAACCTATCCTTCGCTGCATATGGCGGCCTTATTTTCTAATATGATCAAGATTTCTTTGAGAGGATAATGTCAAATCTCCATGCCTCAATAAAACTTCTCCCATGAATCCCAACCTTTATAGATACAATGGATTTCCAATTAAAGACAAAGTGATAATTTTTATAATCTAATTGATGAGTTCTATCCAGTTCATAAGATCATCAACCGTCTACAATAGCAATAGGACTCTTCTATCCCATAACCAATCAAAACACCAGCATGAGGTTTCATATGGAGAGGACTCCCAAAGCTTTATGAATCCCCAACCCGATTAAAGGGAGCAACGAGGGACCTTTATTAGATAGCAAACCTTGTGGAGAAACCATTAACAAAATAGCAGATCTACCACATTATCATCCAAAGAATCCATCTAAAAGGTCTTACAAGACTACCAATTGGAGGCTACACGGATGTAGTACTCTATTTTATTGGGAAAATAGGGCTACAGTATGACCAGGTGTTCAGTTTTGATGGCAACCAATGCCTTATCCAGAGTCTATGGGCATCCCCGATCGAGTGTCTATCACTGATGTAAAGTATGTAGTTCATCCAACCTCTTAGCATGAGGAGAAGATAGTGGGTGTCTATAAGACTTGATGTTGGTGGTGCTAGGATGGTACCAGAACCATCGGCTCGCACTGGAAGGAGGCAGGTGATGAGAATCCAGGACTATTGCAGGTGATGGATCTTGTTGCATACCGTCCGAGGTGCTAGGCGAGGAGCAGGATGTTGTGCTTGTCGCACTATGTGAGGCTGATGTATGAGAAATCCTAGAACTAAGAAAGAGGATTCTGGGCCTAGAGAGAGAGCCGCCGAAGAGAAGGGGGGTGAAGGCAAAGCTAATGGAGTCCATCGCTGGTGGTGTGATCTGTTGTTGTGGGTGCAAATCCTCACCAGACATCACAGTGCGGCGGAACTCATGCAGGCAAGGGCTTGACACATCTTGTTTGGCTGGTCAGGTCAGGAGGAAGCCAGATCCAATGAGAGGGTCTGTGAGACCCAGGTCAGGTACACCACATGAAGAAATCACAACCTTTAGATGGGATCTGAGTGGCAAGGAGTAGCTTAAAAGGTGATTAGAATATAGATCAAGGAATGAATATTACATTAAGGATATCGTTGACATCAAAGGTAAGTGGGGTATGTCCTTTGAATTTATATTATATTTTTAATCTTACAGTCTAATTATGTTTCTCAAAGTTATCCATTAGACGCACGGTCTAATGTTCATCTATGGAGTATTAATTTCTAGTACAATAAAATTCCTACCTCAAAAAGCTTGTAACTGGATCTTATCAAGTCTTAGTTTTATGTGATTATTATTGCATAAATGTTAGAAATTAGCACGTGAACTTCCAGAACATAGAATACAAAGCTTAAAGATAGCATGCAATTACTAGAACTCAGAGTATAATTTATTTATGTATAGTTAATTACTTGGTATCATCTGAAATGTAGAATTCTTTTAGAATGTCATAATCATATACACAATCTACAGTTCAGGATTTGACTTAGGATTCAGAGTAGAATTGTTAGAAACTAGAATAGAAATATATACCAGAATTTATCCCTAGTTTTTTAAATTCTAATTAGTATCCCAGAACTCAGATTTTGTACAATGCCAAAATAGAATTTAGAATATAGAATGGAAGAAAAGAATACATACTTTAGAATTTATCTCATATAGTTGATATGTAGAATCAAAATAGAAATGGGATCAAAATCAGAAATTTAACTATAACAGAGAAGAACAGAAAATGACACCAGAACATAATTTATATTATATGATAAGTCCTCACATAACAGAAGTACCGCGGTACACAGAACAGAAGACTTTTATGCCATAGAAGGTGCATTACACCATAGAAGGCACTTGGTGATATAGAAAAGAAGATACCTCAGTGTCACCAGAAGGCTTTTATGCCACAAAAGTTGTGTTGCACCATAGAAGGAACATAGTGTCACAGAAGATGACTTATTGTATAGTAGTAGCCATAGAAAGATAAAATGTGTAAATAAAAGATGCACATAAAGATATTTAGTATAGTTGTAGATGACAAGTTTTTATAATGCAGATATATCTTTATGTTATTGAATTCAATTTCACTTACTCTAAACTAGGTTTCCCTTTGTTCATGGCTGGGGACGAGACGTTCGCAGGTGAGAATCTACAATAGAAGTAGCACATAGAGACTTGGAACGCAAAGATAGAGCAAGACTAGATCTGGTGGGCTGCCAACTATAAGATGATCCTCAAATTTATAGATTTAGTTATATGGTTACAATGTTTAGAACTTAGATTACAGACTTTTTCTCTAGATGGGTTTCAATGTTATAGCCTTAATGTTTACTTTTGTAAGAATAATGATGAGAATGATTATCTCTTGACGTTTGTGTGATTGATTATATTTTTGTTATGTATGCCAGTTTGTGGTGATGCCCCCTTGATGTAACATCCCTGACCTGGGTTATGCTTTAACCCTAGATGTTTTGTTTAAGAAATATAATTATATGCTTGCTCTTATCTTTTAAAAAGTAATTAAGTCTCAAGAGGAACTTATGTTTCAATTTTAGTCCTTTTTGAATAATGTTGAAAACAATGTTTTACTCGTTTTGGACTAAAGCACAAATTACCCAAGTTGAGGGGTTAACTTGCAAATGTTACATGATAAAATGTTCCTCAAGTGTTGAAGTATCATAAGAATGAAAATGATGCAGAGGTATGTCTTGTGGAAGCCTGACACCAAGAAAGAGCTTATTAAGCAATGTTTGTGCATTAAAACCTAGTTTTGGTGTAATGTGCAATTTACCCAAAATCTAGGGTTCAATATGCAAAATACCACTTCTAGAGAGTCTCTAATGTTTCTTGGTATCAATTAGAGACAAGAAAATCAGAGGAGCATCTCATTTGAATCTCTTTGGGGGAGAGAGAATCTTGATATTAAAATAATTAAGATTTAAGCATAACTGAAACCCTAATTCAATTTAATGCAAAAATAAATATATGAATGGAAGTGACCTTCAACCAAAAATGTGATGGTTGAATTTATATAAGTATGGAAATACGTTTTCCTTGAAATGGCACCGAAATATCTAAAGTGAGTGGAGAGCCCACTCACATTAGTTAAAGAAAAAGTAATATCCACTAATTTTTGGATATTATTATTAAATTGATTAAGGTGCTTAATTGTTTTCTTTTAATTCATGGATAAAGAAGAGGATTTCTAAGGGGAGGATGATGGCTTCGTATGCAAGGAAGTGAGGGGGATAAGTGTCACCAATTTAGGGAATTGAAAGATTTTTATAACACTTTCTCTCTCTTGAATTTCCCTTATATACATTCCATTCTTTCACCCACATGAATGGCTTTTTTCGGCTCTTTTTTCTTTCCTTGCTTTGTCCGAACACAACGGAGCTTAGGAGAAATAGGAGGACGTACCACAACCTATAGGTGAGCTCCTTAATCATCTTCAACCTTGATTTCATGGTGGAAATCGAAATTAAATGCTTATTTTCTTCTTTTCTCCATCCAATCTTCAACTTTAGCCATTCTTTTCACTCAAAGACTTGAGGACGGACCTTGGGAAGTTGAGAAAGCTTCTTTCACCATTAAATACGTGAATCTTGAAGCTTGGATTTAACTTTGAAGGCGGGTTATATAACTTGAACCCATCAACGTTATTATTGATTTCAATTTCTCATCATATGTTGATTCATTTTTCTTTCTCGAATTTCCTTTTAATTAATTATTGAAATCACCACAAAGATCACAGAAAATTTCGAAGGTTTAAAGCTTGAAGATGATGATGTCATCTTAGCACACACCTCAAGAAATATCAGGTCCAAATGGTTTCAACTTGAGACCAATCGGTCTCAAGACCGATTGAAACCAAACGGTCTCAAGACCGTTTGAGATCAAACAGTCTCAAGACCATTTGAGATCAAACGGTCTCAAGAACATTTGGAGATACTTGTTGATGTAGTTGTATGTTGATCCAATGGTTCTAATTGATTGACTCATAATAGGTTCCATGATGGATAATCCACTAATTACAAACTCTAATCGGGTTGAAGTGTTAAAACCCTAATTGAATTGAATCAATTTCATGGTTGATGGTCCAAACAGTCTCAAGACCGTTTGGAGGCCAAACGGTCTCAAGACCGTTTGGAGGTCAAGGGTTGTGATGTATGGTTGGAGATCCAAGGGTTATAATTTGATCTACTCTCAATGGTCCAATTGATGAATGATTCAATGAAGCAAAGCCTAAATGATTGGGTCCAAATGGTCTTGAAACCATTTTGAATCAAATAGTCTTCAAACCGTTTGAGATCAAACGGTCTCAAATCATTTGGAGGTCCAATCTATTTCAAGGCTAATTTATCCAATCGGTTTCAATGTACATGTGATCAAACAGTTTCAAGGGTTGAGTGCCCAAATAGTTTCAAAACCATTTGGAGGGTAAACGGTCTCAACCCTAGATGCCCAAATAGTTTCAAAACTGTTTGGAGGGCAAACAATTTCAAAACCGTTTGGAGGTTGAGGGGTCAAAACCGTTTGGAAGTTCAATGCAACCAAAACCGTTTGAATACCTAATGTGATGAAAGATCAATTAACCCCATGAGTTTTAATGATGTATATCAAAGATAATTACAATAGGTTGTATCTTTAAGGTACTAAGGTGATTAGTACCCTTAGAGGGGTTAACCTTTGATGCTTATAGAAGCAATATCTATATACACTATGTTAACCCTAAATATATGTACTTGAAGGAAGGGTTGACCTAATCTAATCAATCTTGAAGTAATCAACATCCTAGAGAGGATGAGAGAGAGAGAGAGAGAGGAATTCATACATGTATAATAATCATGTAGTGGTTAAGCCTCAACACTTTCAACATGAATAAAATAGTAATTAGGATATGATCCTTGATAAAGAGATCATGAAACCCTAATCGAGAAGGTTGATGAGCCCTAACCCTAATTTTGGGTAATGGATTGTGAAAACCCTAATATAGGGTGATTTTATATGAAACCCTAATACAGGGTGATGTTATGTGAAAACCCCAACATAGGATGATGTTATGTGAGACCCTAATATAGGGTGATGTTATGTAAAACCCTAATTGATAAAGAGGGGAAACCCTATTCCTAATAATGGAATGGTGAATAATATATTGGTAGGTGAAACACCTAAAGTGGTTGAAAATGGATAACTTTATATCAATAATGCCTTAACCTGAGATGAGTCCATATTATTGATAATGGTTGAATAATTCAAATGAGTGACTTATGACCAATACAATACATGATAAATGTGATGAACTGGTTTATAAAGTATTAGGATGGGAAATACCCTAATACAAGATAAGTTGATGAACTTAAGTAAGTTACAAGTGATGAGGGAAGTGATACATCAAGACATGATAGATATCACATTTAGCACCTCAAGGTTGATACACATTGATGTACCCTAAATCCAATATACTTGGATGAATAACACATGAAGTTTTTATGTCAATTGTTACATTGAGATGTAATGCACTTTGATAAGTGTAGGCTAACATACCTTGAGAAAGGGTTAAGCCAAGTTAATAAAGTATGATGTATTCATACTCTAGTAAGGATGAGAGAGAAACTCATACCTTATGTTGATAATCATTTAATGATAAATTATGATAATAAATAAGTATGATTGAATACTTATGATATTAATGTATGCTCCTAGATGTGTGGAGCAATAAATTAGGGTTTGGATTGATAATATGAACTTGAAACCTTATTCATCTATAAAGGGGAAACCCTAATCCTAATAGTTGTTGCCTAGTGAGAGGTGATAAGATGTTTAATGGCCTTGTGGACCATGAGAGTAGTTGTTTCCTAGTGAGAGGTGACAAGATGTTTAATGGCCTTGTGAGCCATGAGAATAGTTGTTGCCTAGTAAGAGGTGACAAGATGTGTAATGGGCCTTGTGAGCCATGAGAGTAGTTGTTTCCTAGTGAAAGGTAACAAGATGTTTATAAAAGTCTCATGTAAGAAATGATAATGTTCAAAATAAATTAGGAAATGGAAACGTATTAACATAATAATAATAACTAATGGATACAATAATAATAATGAAATATTGATCATACATGCTTTATGCTTATAGCCAAATAAGGGCTATAGTGTTTTGAATAAGCTTAAAGGAGATACGAGGAATAATTGAATTACATAAAGGATGTGAATAAGTATGATGGCTTGGCCAAGGTTTAATACCTAGTAAAGGTTATGTGGTATTCAGTGGTGATGCACAGGATTGGCATAGTCTAATGCCTGGAATAGATGTACATGATCGACACAGTTCAATACCTGGAATAATTGCACAGGATTGGTAATAACCCAATACCTGGAATAATGTCACAAGATTGGTCATAGCCCAATACCTGGAATAATTGCACAGGATTGGTAATAACCCAATACCTGGAATAATTGCACAGGATTGGTCATAACCCAATACCTGGAATAATTGCACAGGATTGGTAATAACCCAATACCTAGAATAATGTCACAGGATTGGTCATAACCCAATACCTAGAATAATTGCACAAGATTGGTAATAACCCAATACCTGGAATAATGTCACAGGATTGGTCAATCATAACCCAATACCTGGAATAATTACACAGGATTGGTAATAACCCAATACCTAGAATAATGTCACAAGATTGGTCATAACCCAATACCTGGAATAATTGCACAGGATTGGCAATAACCCAATACCTGGAATAATGTCACAGGATTGGTCATAACCCAATACCTGGAATAATTGCACAAGATTGGTAATAACCCAATACCTGGAATAATTTCACAGGATTGGTCATAACCCAATACCTGGAATAATTGCACAGGATTGGTAATAACCCGATACCTGGAATAATGTCACAGGATTAGTCATAACTCAATACCTGGAATAATTGCACAGGATTGGTAATAACCCAATACCTGGAATAATGTCACAGGATTGGTCATAACCCAATACCTAGAATAATTGCACAAGATTGGTAATAACCCAATACCTGGAATGGTTGGATAGGATTGGCATAGTCCAATGCCTGGAATGTTTGCACAAGATTGGCATAGTCCAATGCCTAGAATGGTTGTATAGGATTGACATAGTCTAATACCTGGAATGTTTGCACATGATTGGCATAGTCCAATGCCTAGAATGGTTGCATAGGATTGGCATAGTCCAATGCCTGGACAGAATATGATGATGTATACTCACATGACTGGTACAATTCAATATCTGGCTAACAGATTGGCTAAGGTCAACAGACAGAAATGAGAATGATTCATGTATGACATACCATGATAATGAGTATCTCAGGATAAGCTTGAGATGTTGATATAGTAAGATGGATAAATGATATACATGTTCTTCATATTCCTTATAAAGTGAATAGATAATTTACTGCTCTATCATAGATAGTTGCAATGCTTTAAAAGATGAGAATGTTCTAAACTGCTTATCCTCTGCTCAGTTTTATAATGTTTATCTACAATAATAATGTTTCTGGTGGAGAGTTATATCTCTCGCTGGGACAATTTCAATTGTCTCACCCCCGTGGGATCAAACATTTTTAGGTGGACGCGGACAAAGAGGTAGAAATCAAACAGTAGGAAAGGACAGTAGCATCAGGGACAACAGTAACATCTCAGGTGGAGATACTGACTGTCGTGTCTTGTAGATATAAGTCCTATCTGTCATCTCTGTACTCTTAGGTCCTTGGAGTTAGTAGTTAGTACTTTTAATGAATCGATATGATATTTTGGCTTGATGCCTCGAGGTTCTTATGTTGCCTATGTATAGTTTTAATAGAGCAGTTGATGCTTGTAATCCTCAAGAAGGGATGGTACAAGATATGTACTGATGAACAAGGATGTAAATAATACATTGGTTCTTGATAAAAGAGTTTTCCTATGTTTGGATCTCTTTGTAAATGGTTTTAATTTTTAGTGATTTTCAGTAATCCGCTATTAATGACCGCTTCCGCTTAGTTAATGATATTTTGTTCGAACGGTGTATCACACTTGAGTGCACGAGTTATGGATAACTTAGTCTTGCTTCCGCTATGTGCATGTGTGTACTGAAAGAGGGTGTTACAATATGGTATTAGAGTGACATTATAGTTGGCCACCAAATGAAATATCATGTTTTTACTTAACATCGCCCTATAAGAAGCAAGTGAGAGTACAATACAGATTTAGAAAGATAAGTACTAACCACATGTATAGAAGAAGTAAGTAAAAGATATTGGATATCAAAGTAGAGCTCTAGGTTGGAGACAAAAGCGTAGATGAGGACTAAGGTTATGTGCCTTGATGTTTTGGCCTTTTATGATAACTCTTGAATTGCACATAGCATGCTCTCTCTCTTTCCCACATCTTTGTGGTATGGGACACAAGCTTATGGGGTTTTGCAGAGAGAATGCTATGTGAATAATCATACTTGTCTTATCCTTTAGAGTGCATGTGGTATGGTACATGAGAGATGTGCTAAAATAATTGTGACAAGACATGACTCCTTCAGATATATGGCTGGTTTGCATATACCAAGAGGTGAAAAAAGAAATTGACATAAAAAGTTTGAGGTGGTTGGCTTCTTAAACCTATTTCCTTACTTATCAGAACTCTAGAATACATGTCAAGGTCAAGGTATCAAGAAATAGATTGGGAAGTTGCATATCAAAGTAGAGCTAGAATCCTAAGGTGGGTAGCTTATTTAGTTGATTTGAATTTTGAGTACGAAATTCCTATAAGGTGGGTAGTATTGTCACACCCTATTTTTTTGAAATTTTTCTAATATGTGAGGAAGACAAATTGTAGTAGGGTAAGGTCAAGATGTATGGGCCAAAGTATATGGCATCAACCTGAATCCCAACCCATTTTAAGCATGTTTGTGTGTAGTGGAACCATATGAATGAATATGTAATTTACCAACTTATGATGCTAGAATGGTTTCAACTAAAAAGTGGATTCGATATATATATTTAGAATAAGGTTCCATCCATTTTAGTGATGCCCCACTATAAGAGAAAAATGATATTATATATATAAACTTGTATGCAATTTGAACTATTTTGAGGCTTAATAGTCTTCAAATATAGTTTTGATATTTTTCTAATGTCTTATAGGCTGAGATGTGATAGTGGTTCAAATTTAATAAAAAATGGAAAGTGTATTATGATGTAGTGTTTTTGGCGAGTATGGCATATGATCTTTGAGGATAAAGGTCCATTTCAATTAGACAAGTTGGAAACGATAATGACAATAAATTTTGAGCTCCATACAACAATTTAAGTTATCCAAGTATACGTGAAAGTTTGGAGAACTCTGCAATTAATTTGGCAACTCAATTAAACTAAGAGAATAGGCATTAGTGGTTTGACAGTTTGTAGTTTCCTTGGATAAATAGGAGTAAGTCACCTATCCTTCACTACATATGGTGGCCTTATTTTCTAATATGATCTAGATTTCTTTGTGAGGATAATATCAAATATCCCTGCCTTAATAGAACTTCTCCCATGAATCTCACCCTTTATAGATACGATGGATTTCCAATTGTATACAAAGTGAAAATTTTTTATAATCTAATTGAAGAATGCTATCCAATTCGTAAGATAATCAATCATCCACAACAACAATAGGACTCTTCTATTCCATAACCAATCGAAACGCCAGCATGAGGTTTCAGATGGAGAGGACTCCCAACACTTTATGAATCCCCATCCTATTAAAGGGAGCAATGAGGGACCTTTGATAGATAGCAAACCTTGTGGACAAACCATTAAAAAAATAATAGATCTACCATGTTATCATCCAACAATCCATCTAAAAGGTCTTACAAGATTGTCAATCAGAGGCTACAAAGACGTAGTACTCTGTTTTCTTGGGAAAACAGGGCTGCGGTCCAACCAGGTGCTCCGTTTTGATGTTGAAGAAGAGTTGTGGCAACCACTACCTTATCCAGCCTCTATGTACATCCTCGATCAAGTGTCTACCACTGATGTAAAGTATGTAGTTCATCCAACCTCTTAGTGTGAGGAGAAGATAGTGGGCGTCCATAAGACTTAATGATGGTGGTGCTAGGATGGTACCAGAACCATTGGCCTGCACCAGAAGGAGGCAGGTGACGAGAATCCAGGACTATTGAAGGTGATGGATCTTATTGCATACCGTCTGAGGTGCTAGGTGAGCAGGATGTTGTGCTTGTCGCACTATGTGTAGCTGATGCATGAGAAATCCCAGAACTAAGAAAGAGGAATCTGGGCATGGAGAGTGAGCTGCCTAAGAGAGGGGGGGTGAAGGCGAAACAGATGGAGTCCTTCGTTGGTGGTGTGATATGTTGTTGTAGGTGTGAATCCTCACCAGACATCACAACACGATGACATTCATGCAGGTGAGGGAATGATACATCTTGTTTGGATGGCCGGGTTAGGAGGAAGCCAGATCCAGTGAGAGGATCTATGAGACCCAGGTCAGGCACACCACATGAAGAAATCACAACTATTAGATCAGATCTGAGTGGCAAGGAGTAGCTTAAAAGGTGATTAGAATATATATCAAGGAATGAATATTACATTAAGGATATCAGTAACATCAAAGGTAAGTGGGCTATGTCCTTTGAAGTTATATTATATATTTTAGACTTATAGTCTCATTATTTTTCTCAAAGTTATCCATTAGACGCATGGTCTAATGTTCATCTATGGAGTATTATTTTTCCAATACAATAAAATTTCTACCTCAGAAAGCTAATAATTGGATCTCATCAAGTCTCAGTTTTATGTTATTATTATTGCATAAATGTTAGAAATTAGCATGTGAACTGCCAAAACATAGAATACAAAGCTTAGAAGATAACATGCAATTATTAGAATTCAGAGTGTAATTTATTTCAGTATAGTTAATTTCTTGGTATCATTTGAAATGTAGAATTCTTTTAGAATATCATAATCATATAATAATCTACAGTTCAGGATTTGACTTAGGATTCATAGTAGAATTGTTAGGAACTAGAATAGAAATACCAAAATTTATCCCTAGCTTTTTTAATTCAAATTAGTATCCCAGAACTCAGATTTTTGTACAATGTCAAAATAGAATTTAGAATATAGAATGCAAGAAAAGAATACATACTTCAGAATTTATCTCAAATAGTTGAGATGCAGAATCAAAATAGAAATAGGATCAGAATCAAAAATAGAACTAGAATAGAAAATAATAGAAAATGACACCAAATATAATTTATATTATATGTAAGTCCTCATAGAACAGAAGTATTGTGATACATATAAAAGGACTTTTATGCCACAGAAGGTGCATTACACCATAGAAGGTACTTGGTGCCACAGAACAGAAGACACATAAGTGTCACCAGAAGGCATTTATGCCACAGAAGGTGTGTTACACCATAGAAGAAACTTAGTGTCACAAAAGAGCACTTATTGTATAATAGTGGCCACAGAAAGATAAAATGTGTAAATAAAAGATGCACATAAGCATATTTAGTATTGTTGTAAATGATATGTTTTTATAATGTTGTTATATCTTTATGTTATTGAATTCAATGCCATTTACTCTAACCTACATTTCCCTTTATGCATGGCTGGGGACGATACGTCTAAAGGTGAGAAGCTACAATAGAAGTATCACACAAAGACTTGAAATGCAAAGATAGAGCAAGACCAGATCCGGTGGGGTGCCAACTATAAGATGATCCTCTGATTTATAGATTTAGTTATTTGTTTACAATGTTTAGAACTTAGATTACAGACTTTATCTCAATATGAGTTTCCATTTTATAGCCTTACCGTTTACTTTTATAAGAACAATGATGAGAATGTTTATCGCTTAAAGTTTGTGTGATTCATAATATTGTTGTTATGTATGCCAGTTTGTTGTGATGCCCCTTTGAGTGCACGATTTATGGATAAATCAATGTTGCTTCCGCTATGTGCATGTGTGTACTTAGGGAGGGTGTTATAATATGGTATCAGAGCAACATTATAGTTGGACACCAAATGAAATCTCATGTTCTTACTTAACATCACCCTATAAGAAGCAAGTAAGAGTACAATACAGATTCAGAAAGATAAGTACTAACCACATGCATAGAAGATGTAAGTAAAAGATATTGGAAATCAAAGTAGAGCTCAAGGTAGGAGGCAAAAGCTTAGATGAGGACTAAGGTTATGTGCCTTGATGTTTTGGCCTTTTATGTTAACTCTTGAATTGCACATAACATTGTCTCTCTCTTTTTCCCACATCTTTGTGGTATGGGATACAAGCTTATGGGGTTTTGTAGAGAGAATGTTATGTGCATAATCATACTTGTCTTGTCCTTTAGAGTGCATGTGGTATGATACATGTGCACGGGAGAGGTGCCAAGATAATCGTGACAACACACGACTCCTTCAGATATATGGCTGGTTGGCATATACCTAGAGGTGAAAAAAGAAATTGACACAAAAAGTCTGAAGTGGTTGGTTTCTTAAACCTAATTCCTTACTTATTAGAACTCTAGAAGACATGTTAAGGTCAATGTTCCAAGAAATAGATTAGTGAGTTGCATATCAAAGTAGAGCTAGAATCTTAAGGTGGGTAGCTTATTTAGTTGATCTGAATTTCAAGTACGAAATTCCTATAAGGTGGGTAGTATTGTAACACACTATTTTTTGAAATCTTTCTAATATGTAAGGAAGACAAATTGTAATAGGGTAAGGTCAAGATGTATGGGTTAAAGTATATGGCATCAACCTGAATCCCAACCCATTTTAAGCATCTTTGTGTTTAGTGGAACCACATGAATGAATATGTAATTTTACCAACTTATGATGCTAGAATGGTTTCAACCAAATAGTGGATTCGACATATATATATTTAGAATAAGGTTCCATCCAATTTAGTGATGTCCCACTATAAGTGAAAAATGATATTATAAATATAGACTTATATGCAATTTGAATTACTTTGAGGCTTAATACTCTTTAAATATAGTTTTGATAATTTTCTAATGTCTTATAGGCTGAGATGTGATAGTGTTTCAATTTGGATAAAGAATGAAAAGTTTATAACGATGTAGTGATTTTGGGGAATATGTCATATGGACTTTGGGGATAAAGGTCCATTTCAATTAGATAATTTGGAAATGATAATGACAACAAATTTTGAGTTCCATACAAGAATTTAAGTTATCCAAGTGTATGTGAAAGTTTGTAGAACTCTAAAGTTAATTTGGCAACTCGATTAAACTAAGAGAATAGGAATTAGTGGTTTGATGGTTTGTAGTTTCCTTGGATAAATAGGAGTAAGTCACCTATCCTTCGTTGTATATGGCGGCCTTATTTTCTAATATGATCCATATTTCTTTGAGAGGATAATGTCGAATCTCCATGCCTCAATAGAACTTTTCCCACAAATCTCAGCCTTTACATATGCGTTGGATTTCTAATTGTAGACAAAGTGATAATTTTTAATCATCTAATTGATCAGTTGTATCCAGTTCATAAGATCATCAACCTTCCACAACAACAATAGGACTCTTCTATCCCATCACCAATTGAAATGCCAGCATGAGGTTTCAGATGGAGAGGACTCCCGACCATTATGAATCACCATGCCTATTAAAGGGAGCAACAAGAGACCTTTAATAGATAGAAAACCTTGTGGAGAAACCATTAAAAAAATAGCAGATCCACCATGCTATCATCTAAAGAATCCATCTAAAAGGTCTTGTAAGATTGTCAATCAGAGGCTACACAGACGTAGTACTCTGTTTTCTTGGGAAAATAGGGCTGCGGTCCGACCAAGTGCTCGATTTTGATGGTGAAGAAGAGTCGTGGCAACCACTACCTTATCCAACCTCTATGGGCATCCCAGATCAAGTGTCTACCACCGATGTAAAGTATGTAGTTAATCCAACCTCTTAGAATGAGGAGAAGATAGTAGGCGTTCAGAAGACTTGATGTTCGTGGTGCTAGGATGGTACCAGAACCATCAGCTCACACTGGAAGGAGGCAAGTAATGAGAATCCAGGACTATTGAAGGTGATGGATCTTTTTGCATACTGTCTGAGGTTCTAGGCGAGGAGCAGGATGTTGTGTTTGTCGCAATATGCGAGGCCGATGCACTAGAAATCCCAAAACTAAGAAAGAGGAATCTGGGCTTAGAGAGTGAGCCACCCAAGAGAAGGGTGGGTGAAGGTGAAGATGATGGAGTCCATCACTAGTGGTGTGATCTATTATTGTGAGTGTGAACCCTAGTCAGACGTCATAGCGCAGCGACACTCATGTAGGCGAGGGTGTGACACATCTTGTTTAGATGGTCGGGTTAGGAGGAAGCCAGATCCAGCGAGAGGGTCTGTGATACCCAGGTTAGACACACCACATGAAGAAATCACAACCATTAGATCGGATCTGAGTGGCAAGGAGTAGTTTAAATGGTGATTAGAATATAGATCGAGGAATGAAGATTACATTAAGGATATCATTGACATCAAAGGTAAGTGGGGTATGTCCTTTGAATTTATATTATATATTTTAGACTTATAGTCTAATTATTCTTCTTAAAGTTATCCATTAGACGCATGGTCTAATGTTCAACTATGGGGTATTATTTTCCAGTACAATAAAATTTCCACCTCAGAAAGCTTGTAATTGGATCTTATCAAGTATCAGTTTTATGTTATTATTATTGCATAAATTTTAAAAATTAGCATGTGAACTGCCAAAACATAGAATACAAAGCTTAGAAGATAGCATGAAATTACTAGAACTCAAAGTATAATTTATTTAAGTGTAGTTAATTTCTTGGTATCATTTGAAATGTAGAATTCTTTCAGAATATCAGAATCATATACACAATCTACAGTTCAGAATTTGACTCCAGATTCAGAGTAGAACTATTAGAAACTAGAATAGAAATACCAAAATTTATCCCTAGTTTTTCTAATTCTAATTAGTATCCCAAAAATCAGTTTTTGTACAATGTTAAAATAGAATTTAGAATATAGAAAGCAAAAAAAGAATACATATTTCAGAATTTATCTCAAATAGTTGAGATGTAGAATCAAAATAGAAACGGGGTCAGAATCCGAAATAGAACTAGAACAGAAAACGACACCAGAACATAATTTATATTACATGATAAGTCCTCACAGAATAGAAGTATTGTGGTACACATAACAGAAGGCTTTTATACCATAAAAGGTGCATTACACCATAGAAGGTACTTGGTGCCACAGAACAGAAGACACCTCAGTGTCACCAGAAGGCTTTTATGCCACAGAAGGCGTGTTGTACCATAGAAGGCATGTAGTGTCACAAAAGATGATTTATTGTATAATAGTGGCCATAGAAAGATAAAATATGTAAATATAAGATGCACATAAAAATATTTAGTATATTTGTAGATGACAAGTTTTTATAATGCAGTTATATCTTTATGTTATTAAATTTAATGCCATTTACTATAACCAAGGTTTCCCTTTGTGCATTGCTAGGGATGAGATGTCCATAGGTGAGAATCAGTAATAGAAGTAGCACACAGAGATTTGGAACACAAAGATAGAGCAAGACCAGATCCGGTGGGGTGGAAACTATAAGATGATCCTCAGATTTATAGAAAATGTTATATGTTTACAATGTTTAGAACTTAGATTATAGACTTTTCTCAATATGAGTTTCTATGTTATAGCCTTAATGTTTACTTTTGTAAGAACAATGATGAGAATACTTATCGATTAAAGTTTGTGTAATTGATTATATTATTGTTATGTATGCCAGTTTGTTGTGATTCCCCCTTGAGTGCATGAGTTATGGATAACTCAGTGTTGCTTCCGCTATGTGCATGTGTGTACTTAGGGAGGGTGTTACAATATGGTATCAGAGAGACATTATAGTTGGTCATAAAATGAAATCTCATGTTCTTACTTAACATCACCCTATAAGAAGCAAGTGAGAGTACATTAAAGATTTAGAAAGATAAGTACTAACCACATGTATAGAAGAAGTAAGTAAAAGATATTGGAAATCAAAGTAGAGCTCTAGGTAGGAGAAAAAAGCTTAGATGAGGACTAAGGTTATGTGCCTTGATGTTTTGGCCTTTTATGTTAACTCTTGATATGCACATAGCATGCTCTCTCTTTCTCTTTCCCACATCTTTGAGGTATGGGACACAAGCTTATGGGGTTTTGCAGAGAGACTATTATGTGCATAATTATACTTGTCTTATCCTTTAGAGTGTATTTTGTATGGTACATGTGCACAAGAGAGGTGCTATGATAATCCTGACAAGACTTGACTCCTTCAGATATATGGCTGGTTGGCATATAGCAAGAGGTGAAAAAAGAAATTGACACAAAAGTTTGTGGTGGTTGGTTTCTTAAACCTAATTCCTTATTTATTAGAACTCTAGAATACATGTCAAGGTCAAGGTACCAAGAAATAGATTAGGGAGTTGCATATCAAAGTAGAGATAGAATCCTAAGGTGGGTATCTTATTTAGTTGATCTAAATTTTGAGGACGAAAATCCTATAAGGTGGGTAGTATTGCCACACCCTATTTTTTTGAAATCTTTCTAATATGTGAGGAAGAAAAATTGTAATAGGGAAAGGTCAAGATGTATGGGCCAAAGTATATGGCATCAACCCAAATCCCAACCCATTCTAAGCAGGTTTGTGTTCAGTGGAACCATATGAATGAATATGTAGTTTTACCAACTTATGATGCTAGAATGGTTTCAACTAAAAAGTGGATTCGATATATATGTTTAGAATAAGGATCCAACCATTTTAGTGGTCCCATAGTAAGCGGAAAATGATATTATAAATATAGACTTTTATGCAATTTGAACTATTTTGAGGTTTGATAGTCTTTAAATATAGTTTTGATAATTGTCTAATGTATTATAGGTTGAGATGTGATAGTAGTTTAAATTTTATAAAGAATGGAAAGTTTATAATGATGTAGTTTTGTTGGGGAATATGTCATATGATCTTTGAAGATAAAGGTTCATTTCAATTAGACAAGTTGGAAATGATAATTATGATAAATTTTGAGTTCCATACAACTATTTAAGTTATCCAAGTGTATGTGAAAGTTTCTAGAACTCTACAATTATTTGGGCAACTCGATTAAACTGAGAGAATAGGCATTAGTGGTTTGACGGTTTTTAGATTTTTTTGGATAAATAGGAGTAATTCCCCTATCCTTCGCTGCATATGGAAGCCTTATTTTCCAATATCATCTAGATTTCTTTGAGAGGATAATGTCGAGTCTCCATGCCTTAATAGAACTTCTCTCCCAAATCTCATCCTTTATAGATACGACATATTTCTAATTGTAGACAAAGTGACAATTTTTAATAATCTAATTGACGAGTGTTATCCAATTCGTAAGATCATCAACCATCCACAACAGCAATAGGACTCTTCTATCCCATTATCAATTGATACCCACATGAGGTTTCAGATGGAGAGGACTCCCAACGCTTTATGAATCCCCATGCCTATTAAAGGGAGCAATGAGGGACCTTTGATAGATAGCAAACCTTGTGGAGAAATTGTTAACAAAACAACAGATCTACCATGTTATCATCCAACGAATCCATCTAAAAGGTCTTGCAAGACTGTCAATCGGAGGCTACAAAGATGTAATACTGTATTTTCTTGGGAAAACATGGCTGAGGTCAGACTAGGAGCTCGGTTTTGATGTTGAAGAAGAGTTGTAGCAACCACTGCATTATCCAACCTCTATGGGAATCCCCGATCGAGTGTCTACCACCGATGTAAAGTATGTAGTTCATCCAACCTCTTTGCATGGGGAGAAGATAGTGGGCGTCTGCAAGACTTGATGTTCGTGGTGCTAGGATGGTACCAGAACCATCAGCTCACACTGGAAGGAGCCAAGTGATGAGAATCCATGACTATTGAAGGTGATGGATCTTGTTGCATACCGTCCGAGGTGCTAGGTGAGGAGTAGGATGTTGTGCTTGTCACAATATGCGAGGCTGATGCACGAGAAATCTCAAAACTAAGAAAGAGGAATCTGGGCTTGGAGAGTGAGCCGCCCAAGAGAAGGGGGTGAAGGTGAAACTGATGGAGTCTGTCGTTGCTGGTGTGATCTGTTATTGCGGGTGCGAATCCTCACCAGACATCACAGTGCGGCGGGACTCATGCAGGCGAGGGCTTGACAAATCTTGTTTGGCTGGCTGGGTCAGGAGGAAGCCAAATCTAGCAAGAGGGTCTATGAGACCCAGGCCAGGCAAGCCACATGAAGAAATCACAACCATTAGATCAGATCTGAGTGGAAAGGAGTAGCTTAAAAGGTGATTAGAATATAAATCAAGGAATGAAGATTACATTAAGGATATCATTGACATCAAAGGTAAGTGGGCTATGTCCTTTGAAATTATATTATATATTTTAGACTTATAGTCTAATTATTTTTCTCAAAGTTATCCATTAGATGCATGGTCTAATGTTCATCTATGGAGTATTGTTTTTTCAGTACAATAAAATTTCTACCTCAGAAAGCTTGTTACTGGATCTTATCAAGTCTCAGTTTTATGTTATTATTATTGCATAAATGTTAGAAATTAGCATGTGAACTGCCCAAACATAGAATATAAAGCTTAGAAGATAGCATGCAATTACTAGAACTTAGATTGTAATTTATTTCAATACAGTGACTTGGTATCATCTAAAATGTAGAATTCTTTTAGAATATTATAATCATATACACAATCTATAGTTTAGAATTTGACTCAGGATTCAGAGTAGAATTGTTAGAAACTAGAATAGAAATACCAGAATTTATCCCTAGATTTTTAAATTCTAATTAGTATTCCAGAACTCAGATTTTTGTACAATGTCAAAATAGAATTTAGAATATAGAATGCAAGAAAAGAATACATATTTCAGAATTTATCTCAATAGTTGAGACGCAAAATCAAAATAGAAATAGGATCAGAATCAGAAATAGAACTAGAACTGAAAAGAATAGAAAATGACACCAGAACATAATTTATATTATATGATAAGTCCTCACAGAACAGAAGTACTATGGTACATAGAACAACAGGTTTTTATGCCATAGAAGAAGCATTACACCATAGAAGGCACTTGGTGCTACAGAACAGAAGACACCTTAGTGTTACCGAAAGGCTTTTATGCCACAAAAGGTGTGTTGCACCATAGAAGGCATGTAGTGTCACAAAAGAGGACTTATTGTATAATAGTGGCCACAGAAAGATAAAATATGTAAATAAAAGATACACATAAAAATATTTAGTATAGTTGTAGATGACAAGTTTTTATAATGCAGTTATATCTTTATGTAATTGAATTCAATGCCACTTACTCTAACTAGGTTTCCCTTTGTGCATGACTGGGGATGAGACATCTACAGGTGAGAAGCTGTAATAGAAGTAGCACACAGAGACTTGGAATGCAAAGATAGAGTAAGACTAGATCTGGTGGGGTGCCAACTATAAGATGATCCTCAAATTTATAGATTTAGTTATATGTTTACAATGTCTAGAACTTAGATTATAGACTTTGTCTCAAGATGAGTTTCCTTGTTATAGCCTTAATATTTACTTTTGTAAGAACAATGATAAGAATGTTTATCGCTTAAAGTTTTTGTGATTGATTATATTGTTGTTATGTATGCTAGTTTGTTGTGATGCCCCCTTGAGTGCACAAGTTATGGATAACTTAGTGTGGCTTCCTCTATGTGCATGTTTGTACTTAGGGAGGGTGTTGCATGATGACCTATTGGGTCTCGTTCTGCCATGTTGCACTTGAAAAATGCCTTGGAGACATCATATCTCTCCTATCTTACCTGATCTTGGTACATGTTCATAAGATGTGTTACCATCACAATCACATCCATATTTTTATATTATCTATGCAACTCATAGTTTATTGAGCACAACATCAGACACTTGACATCCACATCATCTTTGAAGTGCTTCTTGTAAGCATCCCTATCAGCCTTAAGCACATTGGGAGCAAGTTCATCTGGCTGGTATTTCCAAGACATAAAGCTTCCTCTCCTGTGTGTGAATAATTCTCAGCATGCTGAACCAGTCATGGAAATTATTCCCATTCAACTTGTCCTTCTCAAGGACTGATTGCAAGGAAAATTTGTTGTTTTTCACCATTTGTTTCTACAAGAGAAAATTTATTATTTTGTCAAAACAATTTTGATTTAATTTTATTAAAATAAGATTTAATGATATTTAATTAGGACTTTAAATAATTATCACTCCCACTATTTTGTTCAAATTGATAACCCTCATATCAATTTAGAAGATTGCATCATACAATCTTCTAGTGAGACAAGATCCATATTTCATCACATCATGAGTCAGATTTGGCTGATCGCCCACAACATGACTATTTAGGTAGACAACTTTGACCAATTGCATCATATGCAACTCTTAGGTAGATGGTATGCACAACTCTTTTCCATATTCCATCTCTATGCTTCTAGGTACTTAATCTCATTAAGATCACCTAGTTAAACCTGATCCAAAAGCCAACTTGATGGAGTTTTCACCCTACTTTGGAATATCAACATATCTACCATCACACTTCCACTAGATGGATGGGGCACCACGCTTTGGTGTAACCTACGCTTAGTCTATCAAGATTTTCATGTGTATTTCTTATGAAAAGAATCTAACAATTAATTTTTTATTTGAGGAATTTCATATATATACTCATACATATCCAAACACCACATACTTATAATATATATCATATACATACTATATCCAGTCCACAGACATGCAATCCACAAACATAAAAGCATCGATTATGGCCATACTATTGTAATCCTTTAAAGACACAAAGGATTACTATCCACCTATGACCTTTCACATCTCATGTGATGACAACCTATGAATATGAACCTACATTTGATCAACATCAGGATGAACAACTTCATGGATGCCTCTTGGTGTTGGACCTTCAGTTTGCCTCTCCATGGACGCTCCTTGGAGTTGGATCTTCAAGTCACCTCTTCACTACTAGTCTTCCAAATTAAAACTATCACTATCTCTATTACATGATATAAAAGGAGAACCTTAAGTTACATTTGAGGGGAGTTTAGAGGGAATAGAATTAATTACACTTGGAGACAAAAGATGAGTATTTGCATACAAGCCAAATACTTATACAAAAAGGATCCAAGAATAACCATGTACATCCAACCATAACATTCACGAATGGGTGTCCTAGGCCATAACTATGCATGCAATCACCACAAAAACATTTTCAGTGGCGACATGTATGTTTTTATAGGTATATCTGTATATACATATATATATTAAGATTGTAGTCCTTTTAATGTGGGACATTCCCCATTAAACTTTTCTTAACTCCCACCCAGACAAGGCAGGGTATACAGGGGTAGTGCCCCAATCAGAGGGAGGGTCCACACAAAATTGTAATTTCATGCACTAAGAAAAATCATATTTTTCATAGTCGACCCCATCCGTCAAGTCAAAGATAGCAGGTTTGCGGCGTACATGGAATTAGGTTTAGATATGCATATTAACCGTTTAAGTTTGCATCGCATGCAAACACAAAAAATGGTATATAGAAATTCTGATCATATCAAATTAAGTCTAAATACACCATAGATTGATGTGACTCTGATACCACTGTTGGGTTTTAGGGAGGAGACAAATGCAATGGAAGCAATAAAATTTTCTCCATGCATACCCTAATAGAGGATCTCATTGAAAATGGTGTATTCAAAAGGAGGGTGCATAGATATACCTCGTCCCATAACAAGTTTGGCGAAGTGCCTTTGCCCGGTGACGTGTGTTGCTCCTAGCATGCACAAGCAGTCCTCAACCGTCCTCTGAACGTAGGAAACTCAGTGTCTACGCCTCTACTTCATCCATGTGGATGGACTAGAACTCCATGGCGTGCTTCTCAAGCTAGAAGGAAGGATAAGTCTTCTACTTGACGACATGCTATTGTTGGTTGCTCTCCTTCTCTCTCGCTTGGGGATGACGACGGCTTGGGTTCATGTACAAGAGTGTAACCATGGGCATCTAAGCATATGCATATACAAAAGTCGGCCAACATGCCCCTATTAATAGAAGAGAAAGGAAGCAGGGTTTCCCAAAACCCATGGGAAAACAAAAGGGATGTAGGTTCGTTAAAATGAGCCACTCGTGGAAAACTAAAAGAATATTCTAGAATCACTTAATTAACCTATTAATTACATTAATTTATTAACTAATTTCTATCATCCATATCTAGTTAACAAAGGAATCTAATTAATAGGCTTAAACACTTTAACCAATTAACTCAGATTATATTTTGATGTTATAGTAGATTACCTAAATATTTTAGTAATCAATTTGATTAAGAACACTTCTAATCATGTCCACAATTATACTCCTATTCAAATCACATCCTACGCGTGTGACTCGGTATGCTCCACATTATGTTGGTAGTGATATTCATAATTGTATTATGATTTTACAAGCAATGATTGGTATCTATCAAGACTTCATTGCTACCCAAGTAATTGGAGAAGTTGGAGAACAACTTAACCTATCATTTATGACCAATGTTGCAATGATTGTATAATTCCTTTGTCTTTGCTATCCGGATTGAACTCGAGTCATGGAATCACCATCCTCTTCAAAATTCAATTTGTGTTCCTTGAACTAGAGCAAACTGTCTGAGATACGTGTAAGCTCAAAATGACATATTGACTCACACCAGCATGGCCATGCATTTCTCAATCTCTCTTATCAAGTGGCTAGGATATCAAATTCCTACAGGAGGGACAAATCCATCTACAGCACTCATAGTCATCCCCATGTGTCATAGTGCACCCGAGCACCACCTTTATGGTAACCCTTACTCAAGATCACAGTGGATGATGTCAAAGTACACTAAACGACATGTGATGAGTGTAGTGACTTTAGATCTAAGAACTACAATCACCACCATCACTATGAGAGATGAAGTTGACTACGAATCATGGTTTCCATGTGTCACTCTCAATGTTGGTATGTCTGATACATTGTTCTCTAACAAGTATCTATGTTCTTAGTTTTTTTATCACATATCATGACTAATGAGATTCATTCATCAACCAACACACACTCTAGTTTTAAGTGTTATTATTATCTATTAGCCATCCACAATAACATTTGACTATGGACATAACAATAATGCATATACTCTTGACATCCGTATGATCTCATTGTTCACCTCCTCAACCTGAAGACATATGTCATTGAGTAATACCATTCTTTGAACATTTATTATGTTATATAATCATCTCATAATTAAATAAAGAAAATAAATTGGAAGAGTGCCTTTATTATTAATCAAACCGTTTACAAGATATGCCACTACAATCATCATATGATTGGCTCTCTATGCATACATACCAACAGGCCACTCCATTCATAGATGTCATGAATGATGTAACTCCAGTCATAGATGTCATAAATGATTTAGAGCCCTCCCATTTAGAGTTGAACTTTACCCGAGAATTGTCATTATGGATGATGTGCAACCCCAAGTCACCCTTCTAAAAATTGTGTGATCAAATCCTCTTATTCAATGCTTGAGTTGTTCTTATTTGGTAACATTATGCATGATATAGAGATCTTGTCCACCGTTATTCAATGGTGTTGAGGTAGTAGATTCTATCTTGAAGCCATTCTACCTCAGAAATGTCTACTTCTTGTAGTATGCATAGTGAAGGACTATGGATCTTGATTAGAAAGATTGCTTTCATTCTGAATAGAGAATATGGAATATCTCCTATGGATGTCCTAATAGAAATAAGGTAGGCCCATAGGGCTGTCATGATATTATCATGCATATTGGCATGAGAGATGATTGTATCCATCAAAATCTTGATCAAGTTGGATTCTATGGCTCCATCCATTTGGGGTGAATAGGGTGACATTTGGTGATGTTTGATGCCCAAAGAGCTCAAATACTCTTTGAAGTCTTGGCGATGAATTTGTACCATTATCATAGATGATATCATGTGAGTTATCATGTACCATTTTATGATGTTTCTCTTCAGGAACTTCATGACCTATTGGGTTGATGTGTTGGTGATGGACACTGCTTCTACCCCTCTAGTGAAGTAGTCAATTACGACCAAAATGAAGCAACTTCTATTTGACTCTTTATGATTGGTTTTTCCCATCATCCCCAAAGCTGAGAATGGCCAAGGAATGGCCATTTTGTATAGTTGATTTCTAGGAAAATGAATGTATTCACCATGGATTTAGCAAGGTTGGCATTTTTAGACATATTGTCCACTGTCGATTCCCATGGTATTCTAGTAGTATCCCAAGACTTGTATGTTCTTGTCTAGAAAAGTCCATTCAGATGTGTGTTGCACAAACTTGCATAGACCTCAGAGTTAATGCTTTGTACTTTTCAAAGCATTATAGAAGAGTATGGTTGTAATATTTGTGATATAGTTGACTGCTCTTAGGACATATTATGTGGCTCTCCATTTTAGTGACTACTTCTCTCTTCAAGAAAGAATTGGAATGATCTAATTCTGTAGATACATATTGATGTCATGGAACCAAGTATTCCTTTCATCATTAGGCATGTGGTCAATGACAATCCAATAGACAATTTTGAGTGAGTGTATGAGTTTCAAAAGAGAAGTTTGGTCTTGTTGGTGTTGATCTAGGGAGCGAGGGTTTCTAGAGCATCAATAAATGCATTGTGTTCTCTTCTTATGATGTGAAAGGAGATGTGTTATAAGTCTTAAGCTAAAGAATGCATGTGTTCCTAGTATGGAAACATCTTTGATGGTGTGTCTTATGGTTGTTTTGTACTTGAGATATAACAAGAAGGGAGTCATTGTAAACCTATAAGCAGTGTGGCCCTCGTTTCCTGGCAAGTTGAAGTCCTAAGATGCAAGCTCCATATTCAACCACATTATTACTGGTGTTGTACTCCGATCATCATACCAATGGTTGTTGTTCTCCTTAGGGGTTCTGAAGGGATAAACCTCTTGTGACTCCTTTTGGATTACAACCCCATCAAAGAATATTGTCCACATGTCTATATTTGTAAGAGTATCCATGTATGATGGATTAATCATCCCTATGTCTTCGTCCCGTAACTTGTATTCATGCATCGCTGTTGTTGGGAATGGGGAGTTTGTTATCCGTTCAGCTAGAGCTTGTGCTTTGACTTCTTTCATCGAAATATAGGTAATAATCTAACTCTAACATTATTGCTTGTCATTTAGCACATCATCCATATAGGTTTGGACGGTTTACATGTAGCACAAGGGATCATGCTTGGTGATTAGTTGTAGGGGATACATCATTAGGTAGTGGAATACCTTTCTCATTGCATGAATCAAGGCCGGAGAATAATTTTCAATTGTAGTGTAGTGGTACTATGTGTCATTGAATTATTTGGACAAATAGTAAATAGTGTGCTAGTCATTAGTTGTTTCTTGGCTCATGACTTCACTTATCAATGTCTCCCATACTGGTAAGTGAAGAATGAGAGGGTATCCTGGCTCCATCGGCCTCAATATTGGGATATTAGCGAGGTAGTCTATAAGCTTTTGGAGTGTTCCTTTGCATTGCTCGTAGAGTCAGAGTTCTTCTATACTAGCTTGAATATTTGTTCATATATAGGTTTGAATTTGGTGATGAAGGATTTGATGTATTGTATATGACCAAGTAGGCCTTATATCTCCTTACCAGGTAGCTTGATCTTTCCTAGGGTTGACTTTGATTCCTATTTGACTGGTAATGTATCTAGGAAAGATACTCGATATAACCTCAAAGGTATACCTAGTGGGATTCAAGCGTAAGGAAAGTCCTTGCGGTCATTGAAACAACTTCTCGATATTATTGATGTGTTCTTATAGACTTTTAGATTTTGTGATCATATTGTCCATGTAAACCGCAAGCTCCTTGTGCATCATGTTCTAAAAGAGGATGACCATTTCATTTTGATATATAGCTCTAGTTTTCTAGACACCAAACGACATGACTCGATAGCAGAATACTTCCCACTTTGTGATGATGGATGTCTTGTCTTTATCTTCCTTGGCCATCTTTATTTGGTTGTAGCTGGTGAATCCATCCATGAAATTGAGTAATGCATGGATGGATGTGTTGTCAACAAGTACATATATGTGTGGAAGTAGGAAGTCATCTTTCGGAGATTCTTTATTGAGGTCATGATAATCCATGCACATTCATACTTTTTTGTCCTTATTTAGTATGGGCACATAGTTGGGAGACATGTAGGATATTTGAATGACTCTAAGAAGCAATATATTGCTTCTAAACTTATTCCATGATCTTGAGGATCCAATCTAGTCACAACTATCTAGCCTTTTGCTTGATAGGGTGAACATCGAGGATGATAGATAGCCAATGAACAGTGATTGTCTCGTCCAACCAAGACATGCCAGTGCACCTCCATGAAAACACATCTATGTAGTGGTGTATAAGATTGAGTAGTCATTTTTTTATATCTTGTGGTATACACACCCCTATTTTGGCTTTGCATTTCTCGAGGCCTAGGTTGAGATTCACCAGCTCCGTCTCTTCTTCGATATGAAAAGGTTGATGATCCTTTTCCATACACTTTAGGATTGGGACATCTTCAAACTTGGCATCACCATCACTGCAGATCTACACTACTTCAGTGAAATATCTAACAAACACATGGAGAGTCTGTTCATTTTCTAATACATTAGAATTTTTTTAGTTTCATAATTTTTTGGGGTTTAGTATATTTTGCATTTTTTTATGGAGCTGAACAGGGATGTGGCAGAGCATGGACAAATATATACTTTAGATCTCTAAGACATCAGGGGGTCATTCCTCTAATGAGGTCTCTTTAGGTGTGTTCAAGGACCTAGTAGTGGTCATCTAAACACCATTTATTGGCTTCCACATTGTTCAGGATAGGACATATGAGGGTTTGTGGGTCTTCCACGACCTATGCATAAAATATGGCTTTGAATACTTATTCCTTTATCATGTCACTAGAATCATCTTAGTCATCCTACATGATATCATAGTCTTCATCCATGACCTCAGGCTATATGGTCTAGGAGTCATCTTGGTTGGGTGCATTGGGGCAAATCCAGAGAGGATTATAGCAAGATCTTTAGTTGGTGCCTCCACTCGTTCAAGTGTTGGGTCGACGCTTTTCTCCTAGACAACATAACCATATTAGTGACATTGATGATTCTTCCAGTGTCAGTGTGCTCGAGACATAGCTTATTGAGTGTAGGAGTATGCATCAACTTAATTGCTTCTTCATTTGTAGGGATGATCATTTTCTTGGATTATTAGTTTTTCTTGGTAGTTCGGATGCCCTAGATTTCCTTGATGATGATGGAAACTTCCATGATGTTGGTTGTGATCTCATGGTAGTCTTCCTGCTCATCTTCATCAATATCTTACATAAAGTAAGATATCATCATGGGGATGATAAGCCTTGGTGGTGCCAGTATTCTCTTCATCGGTGGCCACATATGGGGACCCTTATGCTCAGGTCTGAAGTTTCACTGATATAGTACCCTGATTCGATGCTCCTCCACTAGCTAATGCATCAACCCACTTAGCTCGAGTCTTGAATCAATGGTAGACAGTTGAGGTAACCTTGTCGTCTTAGGTCCCTTGTAGCATGCCACAATGTTTCTAGATTCCAATATGGTGTTCACCTGGTGATCAAAGGTCATGTGTAGCATAGGCCATAGAACCCTAGGGCCAACCCTTTATGTCTTGGAGGAATCAAATTGATTTATGCATGCCCTTATTGTTTGGCTCCCAGTCCTCAATATGGATGGATGTTCATATATAGGAGATGGTGATTTCTTCTTCATTGTGGCACCCAAGTGATGTTAACCATATGAATCATTGAAAAGAAAAATGGATATCATCTTTTTTATGCAAGCTATGCCACTGAGGTTATTGGCCTGAATAATGGTAAGGTGTGTCACATATGATACTTTAGTTTCTACTGTAGTGGTGAGGGGAATACTCAGTAATGATGAATATATGGCATTCTTAGAAGAAGGTTGAAGGAAGGAATCAATTCCATGACCAAAAATGGGACTGCAAATGTCTGTGGCCAAGTTTGTAGCAAGCAACATAGTGATTTCTCTCACAACATCTTTCATTACCCTACCAAAAGAAGTCAATTTCTTTGTTATCAAGTTTATAACAGCTAGACCCTTCTCCTAGATGATGAGTGTCTTTAAAGGGCACCCATTGAGGTAGGATTCATTTCAACAAAGCATGAAGGTATTTTGAGGTTGTTGTATATTGTTGTGAACAGAAATGGCCAGTTGCAACTTCCTTTGGCGAGTATCTCACATTGACAAAATGATATTCTATGTGTGTTCTTGATTAACTCGATGGTGGCTTCTAGAGCTTGTAGCCTCTCATCTTTGTATATGTGTGCTCCTTCTAGAGCCTTCATAACTGCTTCACGATGTGCTAAACCATCTTGGTGTCACTTCAGTCAGCAACACTTCCCCTTCTAGTTCATTTAGGAATTGGATTGTATCTGAGCCTTCTGGGTTGGTTTCCTTTCAAAGCTTAGGTATCTCTTCTACCTTCTTGGTATCAATACACGGAATGTATATTGTGCTTGTCTCCTATTCTATCATGATGTTAGGGACTCCTACATATGTAGTAATCTTCTCCTTACCCTTTTCGAGGGGCAAGGGCAACTTTGGTAGAATGGGTGTTGGTCTACCTCTGTCGTTTTTGGTATGGATATTGCCACTTTTAACACTATCATAGGGTGAGGAGTCACAGTCTGTTGGGATTCTCTTGGTACTAGTACCTTAGGGATCCAGATCTTTTGTACTTTTGGCCCTTGGCAGGCTCCTAGTATGTTGATCTGTTGTACTTTCTTCCTATGGTGACCCCCTAGTATGTTGACCGCCCCCCTAGTTCTTATTGGAAATGCATGCTTCTTTTCTTGGACCAAAGAAATGATCTGACTACTTTGAGTCCATTTCTTGACTACTTATTCCAGAGGAAGGACAATCTTATGTGATGAGTTCTATAGTAATTAGATGATAGAATTTGTATTGGAAGATGAAGGCATTTCCTTTTATGCAACTATGTTAACATCCCCAGATTCTATCAAGTCTTGTTAGGCATTCTTGAGTATGATGTATGAATCAGTGTTGTTCCCATTAGCTCAATGAAAGTTAGAAAAGGAATTGGTGTTGTATCTCTTTGGAAGGGGATTAGGTAGATGCCTTATGTCAGGGAACATTATCAAGTTCTCGATGTCTGGAAATATTATGCAAAGGGAAATATCAAGGGAGTGAATTCCCTTTTTAGCATGCTAGGTTCTTAAAAAGATGGTGCTAGAGTTGTTGGTTCTTCTTGAGGTATGGGTTAGTTGATGCTAGAGGAGTGTTTGTTGCCACTTCCTCCATAAGTAGTTGAAAAGGTGGTGGTGTGTACCCATAGTAGTTGATTGGCGACCACAAATACTATGGGGGCATGTGTTGAGGTTAAGAATTGGGTTGAGCCACATGGGTCTATTGTTTCTTGTGTGTTGGGGTATGGTTGTCTGAACTGTTGAAGTCTAAAAGGGAGACATTTGGATAGTTGGCTATTGTCACTTATCATCTCTGACAGGGACAAGTACTACCCCTATTGTCACATACGTGGCCTTTGTCTTGGTCTACTTAAGCTTATGATTAGTTGTTGTAAAGGTGGATTGTAGTTGGAATATATATATATATATATATATATAATTTATTTATATATAATGTATTTATATATATATATGTGTGTATATATATATGTATGTATGTATATATATAGTTGGAAAGTGAGACCTATGTTCTGATAGACCTCCCTCTTGATGGATTTATCAATTCGTACTCCTGCTTGTATGAGTTAACAAAAGGTATTATACCTTTGTAAAGATAAAAGAGCTATGAGGGCTGGTGTAGTGGTTGTGATCACCTTGTCCAATTCTTCTTTATCAGTGAGGTTGGACTCCAACTGGGCGGCTAGCTCCCTCCATCATCCTACAAACTCAGAGAAGATTTCATCTACCTTCTGTTGTTGCACCTCCACATCTTCCATGGTGGGGACTTGGTCTAGATTCCATGCATATTCATCAACAAACTTGTTACAACCTCAGTTTCACTTGTATTTTAAATATTTGAGATGCAATTATTCTAGTAAATGATACTTGATTGGAAATTTGTGTGCTTTGTTTTTAAAGAATTGTTTTCTTTGAAAATTTTCTTTGAATGATGTATTTCATGAATTCTACTATTTTATTATCCCTATAATAGATAAAGGGGAAAAGGGAGAGAAGAAATTCCCATAATAAGCAATGGGAGAAAAAAATAGATAATTATTATATTTTCTTGAGAGAAATATGTAGAATTCTCTAGAAAGTGGCAAAGATGGCCACTATTGATTTGTTTTCATTTGCACATAGTTTCCATTAGAAAGTATAGCTAAAATAAATAAAATAGAAAAGGAAGAAAGAGAAAAAAATTTGTTTTAATGCCTTAAATGCATGAAATTAGAAAGATACTTGCATATGACGAAAGTCCCTTTTCTTTTTTATTTTTTTTTCTAATCTTTGCACACATCTAGATAAAGTCATTAAAGATTTTCCATTAAAACTTGAGATTAAAAGGATGGATGGTTTGGGAGATATGGATTTTATAAAAATCCCTAAGGTGTGTGTATTATATATGGAAAGTATTAAATGTCATGATTTTGATTTCTAATAGGATTATCTTTTATCTAGCATGTGCGATGTGGGCCATCAGATCTAGTATCCAACGATGATTCTATCATCACCTAGCTCGCGACTAGTTAGGAAAGGAGGAATAGAAACCTAAGTTTTCTGGGTTGATTTCCCCACTGATCAATGTGTGAGCAAGTTTGGAAAGTGATCCTTTGACTTCGAGGGATCATAGTGAATCCACCTACCCTAGGTTTTTCCTGGTTTAGAGATGTCTATAAGAATCATCCAAATTATCTTTGGGAGACGACCCTATTAACAAGGATAAGTATAAATAGAGCCGTGTAGTTCCTCTACAAGATTACAAACCAACTCCAAATCTTCGGTCAGACTTTGTGTGTGTTTCTTTGGTCTCAATTGCATTGTTGATCTCTTCCTCCACCCTTGCCTCATCTCACTTTCTTGATGGAAGAATCCCTTCACCGTGTTTATGACTTTGACCATCACCAAGGGAATTGAGAGGACTAGTGAGTCCGTCACAGGTCGGCAAAGGTGGTCTCACCTTCATTCAACGCTCAAAGGGTTGGGGTCTTGAGGTCAAATCATAAGTTGACCGCCTGGTCTGGAGGAAGAGCGATTTGAGTTTGAAGAAGGGTTGCGAGTGAAAGACCAAAATACCCTCTCCTATCTTCAGATTAGGTAATGCCCTTATGGTCTTTTCCCTTCTTTTTCTCGCTTAGTCAGTAAGATAACCGTGAACAGGCCACTAACCTAGTGAGAGACTAAAGTTCGGCCCAGCTGAGTTGGTAGGGTGGGGCCCAGGGCACTCTTCCTAGGTGGCAAACCCCTATGGTCTAAACAGAATTCATTTTGTAAGAATCCTCGTAATTAGTATGATAATCAGATAAAGGCAAATAATATATGATTTTTGCTCAGAAAAATATAATTAATCCAATAAAACTATGTAGACTAACTAAATCTATTTCTAGTTCTAAAAGTACATAAAGTTCGTATATTTAATGAAGATCAATGAAATACAACCCTAGGTTTCAAGATTTGATTATTATAATGTGTCCAATTGATATTAATGATAAAAGACTGATCTTTTATGAATAAAAAGAGCAACTTGAAAGTTATGTGAACTTAGCAAGCCATGATTTGGATAATTAGGGTTTTTTTTAGATTAAAGGTGTCACTAATAATAATATTAGGGTTTGTAAACCCAAAAGGATATGAAAAGTGGAAATGACGGTTTAGGAAGCCAAAACCCTAATGAAACCCTAAAGTTGACCTTGAAACCATGACTTGAGACCCAAGTTAGACTTAATGATGATTTAGATAAAATAATAATACATGGGTGTATTGCTTTAATTTTCAAGATAAATTTGCTTGGTTCCTTGTTTGATTGCTCTTTCTAGGACATTGAGAACACCTGATCAAGGTATGTGGTTATGCCAATGACTAACTGCTTTAGTTTCCCAACGTTTTCTGAGGTTTTACCAGATTGCTTAAAATTGAATGCTTGGATCATATTTATTCCTTGCAATCTATAAAGTCATTATGGCTATCACTAATTATGCTTATAACTTACTCAAACCCCACATACCAAGTCTGGAGGCTTGAATGGAAGGAAATGAAAAGTCATGGTGACGAGTAAAGACTAGGCCCCATATTGGGAAGGTCATATGAGGTCAGACCCCATATTGGGATGACCAACATGGCGCCTAACTCCATATTGAGAGGCAGCCAACATAGGCACCTGGATCTAAATTGAGAGGTGGCTTGCAGTCCACTACAGGGAGGAAATAAGAGTGGGTATCCCAGAGGTTGAGTAAAATGGGTTGAAAAGTTATGAAGAAAATGATAATTTTGATTATGTAACAATAATTGTTGTGAATATTTTTTCACACTTACATGCAATCTTTTGTTTTCCCCCACATACCAGTATAACTTGTTATACTGAGTGACTATTTTGTTTGTCGGTGTTTTAGGGTAATCTGCTATTATTCTGTCAGTATAATGAAAATGGAAATTACAGAAAAGAAGAGGGAATCAAATGAAGAGACTTAATTGTAAATATGGATGATATAGTGGACGGGAAATTTTCATATGGTAATGTTAGAAATCCATATTTTTTAGGATCATGTTATATTTTGTACAAAAAAAATCCCAATTTTAGTGAAATTTATTAATTATTTTGGTTAATTGCTAAACCTTTGACCCTATATTAGAGTAATGGCCCTCATCGTATCGATCTGCCTGAATAGGGGGTGATAAGGGGAGGGGGTTGTTATAAAACTTCTCCACCATCTTAGCCAAGGTGGTGATGGATGTCATGTCCTACTTGTTGTACTATGCCAATGTGGGACCTATCAAGGTCCATGCGAAGCAGAGGATTAACATCGTCATCATCTTGGACCTCCATCATGTCTAAACAATACGCCTTGACATGGGTCATAGGGTCTCCTTTCCCGTAGTACTTATGGAACTTGGTCATGTTGAAGTGATCACATTGCTTGACATCTAGAAGTGACAGAAGTCACTAAATGTTCTCTTGATATCTTTTTGTCCCACTAGTTCTTTGATCTTTGTTGAGATCTTGAGCAATAGGGTGTCTATAGCATTGGGCTCATGTCGGGTGCCTTCCTGGCATGCAACCACCACTAGTATCATCGACTATCTTATTGTCATTGGTGGGACCATGTGTATGGGTGGTGGGAATTCATACCCTCCTCATATATAGGGGTTGTACCATGAATGGGTGGTAAATGAAGAGAATACAGACTACGGATGGGTCCTTGGCCAGTAAGGTGTTGTGCTTGAACTTTCACCATTGTGATAGCAAGTCTACATTTTCTTTGTCTTTTTCCCCTCCAATAGGTTTGTCTTACTTGTTGTGGAACGCATATCCCTAGGGATGCTATCAGATTGACAATCCCCACTACTGCTTCAAGCCATCTCGACTGATTATTGGCAAGACTGAATGAATTACAGGCTTCTTGAGCTTCTCACGATGTCCTAAAATTCACATTAATAAGATTTAAAAGTAGGTTGTAATATTATATGAGAAGGAATTTTATATTTGGTGAGGGTTCTGCCACACATATTATATGAGGTAAGAAAGTAAGACAGATTCCCCCTTTGTCTGGGAAGTGCATAAAAGGAGTGTTCCTCAATTTCTTGCAATCTTATCATAAAGAAAGACATTTGTGATGCTTCTCTTTTTTTCATTATTGATTTTTAAGTAATCATGCTTCCCCTTAGCCTAGGTAAGATACATGATTTTGTTCAATAATGGTGTGAGATGTGCTTGCCAATGCCATGACAGAAAATAAAAAGATGGTTGACATGATGTTCCTGGTAGAAGTGTCCTAAAAGAATGATTCAAAGGAGGATGGAAGGTGGAAATTCAAGTGTTTGATCAAGATTAAGGTATCCATCACTGGGCTAGTGATTGTGCTCAATAAATTTATTTTATTACCTAGAGTGTCCTTGTCAAGTGGGGTTCTGTAATTAAAACTCTTGGCAGCATCCATGATACCCTAGTTTCCTCCTAGTTTGAGGAGTCTGTACTGTGGGTCATTTCCCCTTGGAAGCGGTGATCAGTCAACAAGGAGGGAGACTTGTCTTAGATTCTCACTATCGACTACGGAGTGGGTCTGGGTTGTGGTCTAGTTTTAGGTCACATTCCATAACCATAAATGTGGGATAAAAAGCACAAGATGGTCTAGACTAAGGTCATAGTCCATGAACACACATGTAAGCATATAAAAGCACAAGATGGTCTAGTTTAAGGTCATAGTACATTACCATAGATATGAAAATGAAAGGAGATATGTGGTCTAATTTTAGGTCATAGTCCAAGACCATAAATGGGGGTGGACTCATCATTGATGGACATCTCACTCGATGTGCAAGAGACATCCCCACTTGATTGGGTTTTGAGGATATAGCTCCTCTCTTTTTTTTATTGGAGCAAGAGTGTTCACTCTTTTTAGAGGTTGTTTAAGAAACCTCGGATGTTGAAAGGTTCTTATGCTCTTAGTAGGTTATTGTTTGTTGAAATTTTGACAAGGTTGTTTGGTTTTGAAGGATTGTAAATATCTAAAAAGATCGTTTCCATTTGAAAGGATTGTTAATCTTTGAAAAGATTGTTCAGTTTTGATTGGATTGTTAATCTCTAAAAAGATTGTATGATTTGAGAATGTATCTCTATATAGATTGTTTTATTGAAAGGAAAGACAATGCTTAAAAAGATTGTTTGATTTTGAAAGGATTTTTAATATCTAAAAAGATAGTTTGAATTTAGATTGTTAATCTTCAAAAAAATTGTTTGATTGAAAGGATTGATAATCTTCAAAAAACTCATTTTATTTTGAAAGGATTGTTAATCTCCAAAAAAGATTGTTTGGTTTAAGAGTGTTAATCTTTAAAAATATTGCTTGATTTGAGATAGTTAGTCTTTAAAATATTGTTCGGTTTTGAAATAGTTAATATTTATGAATATTGTTTGTATTTGAGATTGTTAATATTTAAAAAGATTATTTGATATGTGATTGTTAAATTTTATAATGACTGTTCAATATGAGATTATTAATTTTTAAAAGGATTATTTGACTTTACAATGTTAATCTTTAAAAAAACATTTGATTTAAATTGTTACTCCTTGAAAAGATTGTTTGATATGAGACAGTTAATTTTTACAAGATTGTTTAGAATCTGCACATGAAAAGGATAGAAACAATCTCAAACATTCTCAGCTGCCAAAATAGCATATGTGTATAAGACTTAAATGACCATATCGTTCTAGCCCATGAATTTAGGTCAATATTACATCCTCACTCAAACATTAAATGTATAGGAGAGGTGGGTCATTATCTTCTCTATGGATAGATGACATTCATCAAGGGGTAACCCAGATTTAGTGGATAAGGGTACTACTCACAACACCTTATGACTACGACATTCATACTCATTCGTGAGTGCTAGGAGACTAGGATGCTTTCAAGGCCTTTGGATGGCCAGTTTAGTGATATCGGTACTGACATCCCACACCATTTCTATGAATCCAACATGAAGTTGGCACCTATTCCATGATACATAGGTTTATGGGAGTGCAAAGTGCAAGTCATGGGTTTTAGCACTTTTGGAAGTAAGACCATAAAGCATGAAAATCATTTATACTCAGATAAAGAAACAATGGAAGTAGGTCTCTATAAAAATCAGATCTTCTTTCCAACCTACATCTGCTATCTATCCTATCTTTTTTTCTTTTTTTTTTGTAATTTTTTAAATGAAAATACAAGGGAAGCAAGCATGAAACCCTAAAAGGAAAGCAAGGCCAAAACCCTAAATCAATGAGGAATAGGGAAATAAAGAAAAGAAAATAGGATAGTATTACCATAACTAGCCCTAAAATAGAGAGGAGTAGTGCATGCGGACAACCTCAATCCACAAGCTAGGGGCTGGTGGCTCAGAGGGATGCACCATTCTACTCCTAGTCAATCAAAAATAAAAAAAAATAGTAAAATAAGTGAATTGAAATTAAAAAAAGGAAAAAATGAAACTATCCTAAAGATGCTCAATCTTCTTGAAATCGTAGTGGGAGTTTGACTCAGATAATCATGACATCCCCATCATAGTCAATAGTCAGTCGCACCCTACCCAAAAAAAGAGGAGAAGAGATATACATGTAAAACTCCACCCTTTGGCAAGTGAAACATTGTTCAATGGTTGCATACTATATAAAATATGGGTGTTTGGAGTTGCCACCATGTTTTATATAGAAAATGAGGAAAACATGATAAATCATTAAAACCACATAATTGTGAGTAGTCATCTAAGTCAGACAAATAAAAAAATAACATAAAGAAAACAAATCCATAGATTGGATCTGGCGACCATGTTACAAATGGGAAGGATTAGCACCCCAATCCCGCATGGGAAATCGGTACCAATATGATTTTGTGTCGAGAAGACACAAGTAATTTAGGATGATAAAAATAGATATGGAAATAAAATAAAATAAAACTACTTTTATAGGTGTGCAGGTTGGTGGATCTATCCTTGTCCTTCGTATCAAGGCCCTAAAGGTCCTATTTTTAGGCATATTGGGGTCCTAATCACCTCTAGACCTCCCATGGCAGAGATCCCTCATGGATGATTAGGACTAGGGCTGTAAATGGGTATGGGTAGACCTGCGAACCCGCAAATCCGGACCCTTAAAAAACCCATCACGGGTCTAATTTTTTATACCTGCATACCCTTGGACCCGTATACCCTTGGACCCACATATAAGTGGGTCCAATAATGGGTATGCTTGGACCCAAACCCGCTAGACCCAAGTACCCACTATACATAAGTAATTGCATATATAATATGTTATGTATATCATACTTTACTAGTCTAACTAACATTATTATTGAGATTATATCCTACTCTAACCACAATAAGGTTGAGACTAGTCATATATTAAGAATTAAGTATTCTAGTTACAATAATGAACATCATATGTAAACTTAAAATCAAAATTTCTACTAATTTACATTACTTGTTAAACATTATGATCATGATTACAAATATGTAAACAATTACTCAATTAATGTTAGTGTATAAAATATAGCATTGTCTAATATAAGTACTACATGTTAATATACTATATAATAATAATATCTTATTCTATTAAATATATATAACATAGTCATTTCTCTTACATAAAAATATGATGTTTTATAGAAACGCTTACCCGCATCCCCGCACCGCATACCCACTATTATTGTGGGTACGGGTATGGTGTGGGTCCATGTTTTATGTTATGTGGGTCTAGAATCGGAATCAGACCCGCTAAATTAGATGGGTATGGGTATGTGTATGGCTAGACCCACATCGTACCTGCACTATTTACACCCCTAATTAGGACCGATGTGTAGGATTAGAGGCTGATTAGAAAATGTAGGCTAATGGTGGGAATGGATTTTTTAGAAGGAGTTAATAACCATCTAGTTATAACAACAATAGAGAAGAGCAGTTATAGTAGTTGAATAAGATCATATGTACTAGTTTAACATATTTGATGCAGCAATTATGCAGTTTTGGTATTGCAGTTACAACACCTTATCATTTCTATATGGTCTAACATGGTTGGAGGTGTTAGAGGAAGGATCCTCTAATTGTGAGCAGTCTATAAATCAAAGAGGGAGGCAGTTCGATCGTACAGATTTAGGAGGTTTAAAAGGGGCCCAGAATGTGGTGGGTGTATGGCTAAATATAGGTGGATATTAGGATTTGGGGTTCTAGATAACACCTTCTAGAATAGATAGTAGATTACCCTAATATGCCACATAGGTGGGGTGTGTAGATCGAGGTGATCCTCTATGTGGCACATGGCAAATGGCTTAGATCTGTATGGTGTCCTGGTTGGTTGAAACTGGTTTCTTGATTTTCCAATAATTTCATAAATGCTCTGGAGAAAATTAATGAAAACTGTAGAGAAAGATGATTCAAAATTATCTCTTAGATTTATTTGGGAAAATAATTGAATACCCTTGTAAGAAATGAATATATTTATTTCAGATAATTCAACTAGGAAATTTATGAAAAAATTACTTGTGAAAGCAAAATTGATGAGCAAATTGCACTTTCGGTCTGAAAAGACAATTTCTTTACGAAAAGCCTCAAGCTGGGTGAAAGTGGGTGAATTACATATGCAAAACTATGGAAAATTGTAGAGATAATTATAAATGTGGAAATTGGTTGGATTGTGGAAAGGAATCCATCATTATCTAGAGAATTTGCATTAATTGTGAATCTCTATCGAGTGAGTGAAAATGGGGTGTCAACACTTCCCCTCTAAAGTTATAAACATAAATTTCTTAGTTGTTGACTTCAACCTTTGATGCTCTTTATCAAATGAATCTATAGAAATCTCATGGTTTTGATTGTATTTGTGATTGAATATCGCCAAAAGAGCAAGATTACCTAAAACAATACTCAAATTAAAACCACAATCATCATCATCTACATAACACACATAGAAATCACACATCAAAATTTTCTTCCAACAACACAAGTAACATTAACAGAATTAAATAGTTCTTACAGAAGTTCATCATGACATATTACAAATTTCACAAATTACAAGTCTTCACTTTACAAAATACCCATATGCCACATTCATATTATCTAAAAAAATTCAAAATTTAGACATTATGTATGGGCCATTACTATAGAACATGTGTGTAAAATCTTACAGCTCATATATCTACGTTTAGAGGCCATGCATTCATGTGAAAATCTAAATCTAGGAAACATATATAACAAAAACTTCCTACTCAGACAAGAGTGTACATGTTATAACCTCAATTTCTTGAATATGTAATGTAAAGTGTATTTCTCTTTTAATGAATAAATGAAATCCTTTTCTTTGATTTGTGAAGGATTTCGTGTGAAATGGCCTTGTGCTTGATTGATGGTGGGTTTTGTTGGCCATTGAGCCCAATTGAAAAGAAAAGAGAATTAAAAAGGAAAAGAAATTGATTAATAAAAGGGAAATATGAGTAATTGACAATTAAAAGATGATAAAGGCAAATAGATGTTCCCCAACATGGGAATCCGTTCCTTTAGGATTTCTTGAGGTCCAAGGGATCCAAAATAACAAGATAATTACAAAGGAAAAAGAAATATAAATTAATTTTGAATAAATTAATGAATAACTTGGGAGAGAAGGAAGTCTTCTCATTCATTGCAATTGGCTTCCCAAATTTCGTAAAAAGCTAGATAATGCCAAGGAAAACCTTCCCTTAAAATTTGAGAAAGAAAGGAGTTATGGTTTGGGAGAAATCGATTTTGCAAGTTATCTTCAATTTGGGAATTAATTCTGAATTAAAAGAAATATATATTTCATTTGTTTGAGCGTGAAGTATGAGGTCCGTTGGATCTTAATCCAACGATGGATGCTCATCGTCTAGTCCCAAGAAGACTGGGACTCTGCTGGATACAGGGAGAATTTCCCATCCTAATTTCTCGAGATCCAGTGTATGAGCAAGCCTGGGGATAGTCCCATTGGATTTGGGAGATGAAACCGCGGGGAATCATCCCCGGTTTGTTTGGCTTTGGTCGTGATTTTGGGAAACGCCCAAACCAGTAGGGACTGCCTCGACCCTATATATAGGGGAGGGTGCGTGACGGCACCAATGTCCCTCTTTGCTACACAAGCCTCTGTGGCAGAGTGCAAGGATCGATTTCACGCTTTCAATTGCACCAACGACCCTAACCTAGATCCTCGTCGACATAGCAGATCATGCCAGAATCCGGCAAGCAAGGGGGTGACCTTGGTGAGGCTCAGGTGGACAATTAAGGACGTCTTCATCTTCGAAGAAGGGAGGCGGAGCTCCCTAGATGATCGGTGTGAGCAACGGAAGAATAGAGCCCAAAGTCAACTCATAGGTTGACCATCGAAGCTGCCACCCTCGTGCGAGGTAGAAGACGAAGGTCGACTTGGTCTTTTACAAATCTGCCCCTCCGCGCCTTGTTATCTGGTAAGGACGATTCCATCCTTTGACTCTCTTTTTTTATTGTTGTGGGCGCGCGCGATCCGGGACGCTGGATCCTGAGTAGACCAGCGGACCACGGATCTGACGCCTCTCGTTTTTCTAAAAATAGCAAGTAAATTAAGAAAAAGGGTTTTCTTGTTAAAAATCATATCTTGAGCTAGGAAAGTCGTACGAAGATATTTGATACATGAAAAATGATCAGAAAAATACAAGGAATACATTAAAAATGGTTTGGACACCTAAATCTTCATGTTTTTGCAAAAGATCCTATTTTGATTAGAAAAGGTATTAGTTTGTGGTTAGAAACCCTAATTGTTGATAAAAGATATATTTAATCTTGCAATTAGGATAATTCGAGCATGGTTAGCTTGTTTAATGATTAAGATGGTTTTTAACCTATTTTGATGATAGAATTACAAGGTTTAGGGTTTTTAACTCAATATGTTGATTAATATGTTTAGAAACCCTAAATTAGAGGAAAAGAAAAGAAAAGTGCTCATAATCTGAAATTAGGGTTTCCTGTTGCTAAAAGATGAATTTAGAATCTTTTGTAAAATAAAAATGAAATAGTTAGGGTTTGTAAGTGATTTTGTGAAATTAGGGTTTAAAGTAATAAAGATGAAGTGGGACCGTAATTATGCCCAAAACCCTAAAAAGGGAAAATAACCTAGGAAACAACTAGGATTAATGGATCAAGATGGCATGATGAATAATAGAGAAATTGGATGCCTTTTTCAGGAACAATTGTGTGTGTGTGCTTGCTTGATTCCTGATTGATTGAGTTATTTCTACATTCAAGTCTGCTTAACAGGTATGTGGTTAATTATGAATAACTGCTTTAGTTTCTCGACGGATTCCCAGATGTTTAATCGCATTGAGTGCAACTAAACAGTTTGGATGTTCATATTGCAATTATAAAGTGACTATGATTATCACAATTTAATATAAATGTGTATTCCCGCACCTACATGCCACCCTGATGGAAGATGCCATAAAGGTCAGACCCAGGAGGGTAGACCAATGGGCACCATGAGAGGTGACCCCAGACACCAAGCTCGGGAATGAGAAGGTGGTCTATGATGCATGACTATGGAGCACCATGAGAGGTGACTCCCAGGCACCAAGCTCGGGATTGAGAAGGTGGCCTTAAGTCAATGGCAAGAGAGAAACCCTAAAGGGGGTAATTCCAGGGTTAGCTCAAAAGCGGTGGGGAATGTCACATGGAAAATGTAAATTGACTTGCTAAATATCTTGATTGCAATATTTAAATTGTTAGACTTAATTGTGAAATTTTGGTTGCCTCCACATAACAGCAATTGCTGACCGACGTTTTGTTTTTCGGCATTTTAGGTGTAATCCTAAAAGCATAAACAGTAAAGTGACACATCATGAAATTAAGAAATAAAGTGCAAGGAGGATTATATAGAATAATTCAAGTTGTGGATAGATAGATTTCCAAAGTTTTAAAAGGGTAAAAAAAATTTATTTTTCTACCAAATTTCAGTTTAGTTAGTAGAATTTCATAATTATAATTGATTATTTGTTGAACCTTTGATCATATTAATTGAATAATGGCTCTGACCTTTGGGTCTCCCTTAATTGGGGGTTACCGGGAGGCAGGGTCGTTACAGTACACTCATATTTGTAGAGGGTGTCATGCAAACTTCACCTAACTTTAAGATACCTTCACACAAAAATCACTT
Organism: Alisma plantago-aquatica; assembly: GCA_963693085.1. NCBI lineage: Eukaryota > Viridiplantae > Streptophyta > Magnoliopsida > Alismatales > Alismataceae > Alisma > Alisma plantago-aquatica. The sequence goes on from OY856410.1 coordinate 235,932,729, forward strand.
ACCTCTTGGTCTAAGGTCGGCTACCTCCTTGTTGATCTTCTCTGTCATTCTTGGGATGTTACTAATACTCACCTAGAAGGTGTGGAAAACCACACGGCTAGAACCCAAGTCCTAGTTATATGATATAACGTCGGAAACAACTATTACTTACCAGATAAGAAACAAGTAAAAGAAATATTTAAAGAACTATTGTGTATATATATGAGAGTATAAACTCATCCCTCCATACATATATCCTTGATTGACCTGAAAGACATATTACACATCACATCTATTTATATCATATAATTAATAGTCACATCAAGAGAACATCCATGTTTAGATCCAACTAAACCTAAACAAATATGAATTCGGCTAGTGTATATTTTACATTGCCTTGGGAAGATTGAGGCATACCACTCAATCAGCAATCTAGATGCTATCAAGCCCTCCTATAAATCCGTACAAGATCTATGGGTATCTAAATTTCCTAAATATCACCATATAACCTCATGTATGAGCAAGATAACCAAAGGTAGAGAGCCCACTAGCTGAGTCCACCAAGGATATATGCTTAAGAGTGGATCCAATGATCACCTACCTCTGGCCCATTTTAGGTACATGGTTCATGGTGCCAACATAGAGTAACAAACCATCATACTAATTTCCACCTTATCATCACATATCATATTTCATTTTACATCAAACCATTTAAAATTTTTCAAGTCCCAAACATCATTCAAAGACCATACAATATAACAACCCCAAGTGTCCCCATATTTTCATTAATACATGGTTTTTAGCATGTTCTAAGCATTTTAGGTTGCAAAAATATTTACTAGGTTCACAACTTCTCCTAGTGACCTACGTGAATAGATATATAGACTTAGGAGTCTACAACTTACATTTCTCTTTATTAGTTAAATTAGTTATTCAATGTATATATCAAATGGGATATAATCAAACCATAAATATAGAACAACAATGATATATTAGCAACTCTAGAGATATAAAATGTATGCTTATCAGAATATAACTTCTCAAAGTATGGTGTATCAACACACCTTTATTCACTTCGATTTTCTCCATATAACTCATTCCTTAATAGAAAAGGATATTAATAAATCCTTAGAAGTTCAACATCGGGTATTTCACTACTAGGTACTCATAGTAGGGCAATATAATAAGTAGTCAGAACCGTCCTTTTTCCATAAAGGCATCATGTTTATGGATTATACTAGCATAACATCAAGAGAAATGACTAAGAAAGATGTACATGGGTGTATATATGAAATATCAACATATAGTTGACATCCTACTTGCATGTAGGTATTACTCATGCAGTAGAAAGTGTTCTTTAAACTCATTTAATCACCAAAATCTAAACCTATACAAGGAAGTGGCAAACAACTTATCTTTTAACGTATAAAGACTACTTATGGTCCATAACTTGGATATTTAGTCCATATTCATGTCATCGACTTAAGTATAATTAGTTTAAAGATAAACTAAAAGTTTGTTTCTATACAGATGGCTCATACAAAAGTCGTGGCTATCCCTTTTTCCACCAGTGGTGGTGGACCACCCCATAAGGAGAATGGATCCTCTGATAATAGGAAGCGGAACCATGGCAGAGAGACCTCTAAGAAGAGAAAGAGGCCTGAAGAAGCTGTGCACGAGGCCCCAAACCCTGAACCTATGCCCGACATCAACCGAGAGCAAGGGGAAGGACCAGAATATGAGGATGAAAAACCACTAGAGGGGGGGTGAATAGGGTTTTAAGGTTATTTTAACAATTATTTAACTCAAACAACCACAAATGAAAAAGTAAGAAGGAGACAAGGGATTTAGAGTGGTTCCTACCTTAGCAAATACTAAGGCAGTCAATCCACTACCCGGTTGCTTACCCAACCGGGATTTGAAAGTATTAATTTTATTACCTTCACAAGGAATTACACAAAATACAATACTTTCTTACACCCCTTTGAACAACCTTCACTTTGAAGTAGATGCACCAACTCGAGGTAGCCTTCTTGAAGTAACTCCAAGCTCCCCCTTGAAGTAGCCTTCCTCTTAGAAGTAACCTCCCGTTGCACCAGCCTTCTTGAAGTAGTCCAAAGTCTCCTTCTTCACCAAGAAGATCACAACCCTCTCCAATCTGCAGCCTCCAACCTAGGAGTAGCAAGGAGAGTACAAACAATGAAAGTGAACAAGAAAGGAAAACAGAAATTACAACTTATCCTTTGAAGCACAAGGCTTGATTTGCCTATATCAAGCGTATAGATCTCCTAACCAAAATATATGGAAATGTGATTGTTGTGGATAGGAGATATTAGCCTATAGGACACGAATTTAGAGCAAGGTGAAGAGTAGCCAATTGCAAGTATTGCTCAATTGCTCAAAACAGGTTGCTAATGCAAGTGTATGCTCAAAGATTGCTCAAGTATGGAATCAAGTGAGTTTAGGTGTCCTAAGGCATGTCCTATTTATAGGAATGACCTACAAGTGCTTAAGGACGTTCTAGACACTTTCTAGAGGGTTCCAAGTGCTTAACTAGCCGTTAGGTATAAGTTAGTTGGATTAACAACGGCTAGTTAATTAATTCTGCAGTTGCTGTCAGAGTCCATCTCGGTCGAGAAATTGTCGACCGAGATACCTACTCGGTCAAAGTTTTGTCGACCGAAAGGCTCTCTGGATCAAGTATTTGCAACGTTCATCTCCAACTGCCAACCACCTTGTCAGCTGTGTCTAACGGCTACCTGGGTCTTTCTCGGTCGAGAAGTTTGTCGACCGAGAGTGTCTCAGTCGAGGATTTTGTCGACCGAGATTGACCCTGTTTCAATGTTTCAATTAGAGTACTAAGTGTGTATGTGAGTGTGCATATGTGACACTATTGAAGGGGATGATTTATCTAAGTGTAGTGATTGGCTAGGGAAAATCTAACGCTTGATTTACATGAAGTCTAAGTACTTGTACATTATATATTTGTACAAGTTTACAATTGATTACATTTCATGAAATTTATAAGCATTTAAGCATATGGATTCCCTAGTGCTTTTGTCATCCACCTTATTACTGACACTCAAGTAGCACGTTAGATAAACAAAAATGAAATGTTTTTCATAATCAAAACAAAGGGATTTATCATAATGTCCAATTTAGCCAACAATCTCCCCCTTTTTGAAAATGACAAACATTTCCAAAATATAAATTAAGGAAATATAAAACATGTAAGTTTCATACCTGAATATTACCTTTGTGAATTTCTTCTCTTGTTTATAAAATGTGTGCTTAGTATTCCCCATGAATGATAGAACATGAAATCCAATTCTTTAGGGAATATAGAAACTTTCAATGTAAAGCCAAGAGTTTATGAAACTCATTGATTGAGTTTTTGCACAAATACTAAGTTTTAAGATTTATGTTTATTTCTCCCCCTTTGTCATTTCAAAAGGATATCCGTTAAAACAAGAAAACTCCCCCTTAATTAGATGTCCCATCAAATCCAATGAAAAAGATGTCCATTTAAGAACCAAAAATGATGCAAACAAGAATATTTTTAAGAAGCACAAATATCAAAGAAAACATCTTCTAAAGGAGTGATGAGAAGTTTCTTTCTTATTTTGTTGAATTGGTCTTGTGGAAGCGGTTTTGTAAAAATATCAGCCAATTGATCTTCCGTATCAACATGATGAAGGGAAACATGATTCTTAGAGATATGATCCCTTAAAAAGTGATGGCGGATTTCAATATGTTTAGCTCGGCTGTGTAAAATAGGATTGTGTGCTAAGTTTATAGCGCTTGTGTTATCACAAAAAATAGGCTTAGATGAAAGAGTAAAACCATAATCGTTTAACACTTGTTGCATATAAAGCACTTGAGCACAACAAGATCCGGCTGCCATATATTCAGCTTCAGTTGTAGAGAGGGCAACCGTGTTTTGTTTCTTGCTAAACCAAGATACTAAAGCTCTTCCTAACAAGAAACAACCACCACTAGTGCTCTTGCGGTCAAGTCGACAACCAGCATAATCAGCATCAGTATAAGCTTTAAAATCCAAGGATTGTTCTTTTGGGTACCATAAGCCAAAACATGTGGTGCCGGCTAAGTATCGAAGAATTTGTTTAACTGCTTGAAAATGAGAATGCATGGGTTGTGATTGAAATCGAGCACAAAGATCAACGGAAAACATGATGTTCGGTCTAGAAGCGGTTAAGTAAAGCAAACTACCAATCATGGCTCTATATAAGGAATCATCAATAGGTTCCCCATTTTCATCCTTATCAATTTTAATAGAGGTAGCCATAGGAGTAGTAGCATGTTTGCACTGATCCATCCCAAAACGTTTTAAGAGTTCTTTAGTATACTTTTCTTGACTTATAAAAATCCCGGCAGGCGTTTGTTTAATTTGGAAACCAAGAAAGAAAGTTAGTTCACCCATGAGGCTCATTTCAAATTCTTTTTGCATAATGTCACTAAATTGTGTGCACAACGATTCATTTGAAGCTCCAAAAATAATATCATCAACATATATTTGAACAACTAGAAAATCAGATGTATATGTTTTGAAGAATAAAGTAGAATCTGAATTTCCAATAGAAAAACCATTATCAAAAAGATATGTCTTGAGCCTTTCATACCAGTTCCTAGGTGCTTGTTTTAAACCATAAAGTGCTTTCTTAAGTTTATAAACATGGCCACCTTTTTCTGGTATTTCAAAACCAGGTGGTTGGGCAACATATACTTCTTCTTGAATGATTCCGTTTAGAAATGCACTTTTTACATCCATTTGGTAGAGTTTGATATTTTTATGTGCAACAATATCTAGTAACATTCAAATAGCTTCAAGTCTTGCTACTGGTGCATATGTTTCATCAAAGTATATTCCCTCTTATTGATTATATCCTTGTGCTACTAGCCGAGCTTTATTCCTTATTACTTCTCCTGTCTCATTTAGCTTATTCCTAAAAACCCATTTAGTTCCAATGATGGTTTTATCGTGTGGTTTAGGAACTAAATCCCATACATCATTTTTAGTGAATTGATTTAATTCTTCTTGCATTGCTATTATCCAATAGTCATCTTTAAGAGCTTCAGAGACCTTCTTAGGTTCAATAATAGAAACAAAGGCCATGTTTGCAACATCCTTAAAAGAAGAACGAGTTTTGACTTTATCATTTGGATTTCCAATAATTAGTTCTTGAGGATGATCCTTAATGAGTCTAGGTATAGGTTGTGTTTCAGTGTTGTTATTGCTTGTAGTATTTTTCTCACTATCATTGGGTATGGATAAGTTGTCGAATTGATGAGTGAGATCAACTATTTCAGGATTTTCTAATTTTAGCTCTTCATGAAAAGAAATATGAATAGATTCCTCAACTTTTCTAGAAATAGTGTTGTAAACTCTAAAAGCTTTGCTAGAGGTATAATATCCCAAGAAGAATGTTTTATGTGATTTAGAATCAAACTTATCTCTATCCTCTTTAGTGTTCAAGATATAGCATGTGGATTCAAAGGTATGAAAATACTCAACTCTAGGTTTCTTAGTATGCAATATTTCATATGGTGTTTTCTTCAAATAAGAGTGAACAGTTACTCTATTTAACACATAGCATGTGGTGTTTATAGCTTCAGCCCAAGAAGTTTTAGGTGTGTCATGTTCGAGCATCATTGTCCTAGCCATTTCTTGTAGTGATCGATTTTTCCGTTCAACTATACCATTTTGTTGTGGAGTGCGTGGAGCAGAAAAATTGTGAGTATATCCTTGAGATGTGCAAAATTCTTCAAATAAATGATTCTCAAATTCTCCACCATGATCACTTCTAATGGTACATATTTTGTTTTGTAATAGATTTTCAATCTTTGAACAAAATTTTATAAAGACATGAATAGTATCATCTTTGGTTGCAAGAAAATGTACCCATGTATATCTACTATAATCATCAACAATAACAAAACAATATCTTTTGCCACCAATAGATTGTGTTCTCATAGTTCCAAATAAATCCATATGAATCAATTCTAAAGATCTATAGGTGCTAAGTACATGTTTGGGTTTAAAAGAGGTTTTTATTTGCTTACCCAAGGTACATGGCTCACAATTTTCAACTTGATCAAAAGATAAATTAGACAAACCACGAACAAGATCATATTTGACTAACTTTTTGATAACATGTGAACTAGCATGTCCTAACTTTTTATGCCATAGTTGGAAAGTATTTTCATTTGCAAGTAAGCATTTTCCTACTACTGATTTCATAGAGTTAGGTCTAAGAAGATAAAGATTTCCAACTCGTTTTCCTTCATAAACAACATTTGTAGTGTTTTCTATTAACAACTTGCAGCAATTTTTGTTAAATAAAACATCATATCCACTATCACATAATTGACTAACACTTATTAAATTATGGTGCAAACCATCAACGCGTAAAACATTCTTTATTTCAAGGTTTTTATCAATGTTACCTATTCCAACGATTTTACCTTTACCATTATCGCCAAAGGTGACTGTTCCACTCTTCTTTTCTTCAAAAGTTTGAAATACATCCTTGTTTCCGGTCATGTGTTTGGAACATCCACGGTCAACCACCCAATCCTGCATTAAAATGTAGGTTTTGGTACCCATATGATGGTCTGGTATGGTTAGAAGCATTTAATTACAGACTAGATAAAAAATCGGATTCAGAACTTCAGTCGGTCGATAAATGTTCGACCGACACCTCTTTCGGTCGAACAGTCGTCGATCGAAAAAGTTTCTGTATTACTCAGGTTGTTGCTGTAGATTTTAATTTGTTACAGGCATCTGGTCGGTCGACAAAAGTTCGACCGATTATAATGTCGGTCGACAACACTTTGACCGAATGAGTTTCTGTTTCAATACAGCAGTTCAGAAAATTACCATAACGCATGAGACCTTTTATTAAGTTGAGATTAAACAATATAATTTGCACAAATGAACATTTAATCATATCTCAACTGAATTTCATTTAAATCTACTAAGTTTGGGGTTTTGGGACCCAAACTAAGTCGGAATCCTTGGTCTTATAAGGGCATGAAAATGAATAATGTCCAAGACGTAGACAAAAATGACAAGTAATAGAGTCAACTTCATTTCTCTTTCTAGAAATTGTGTTCTTAGGTACAAACATAGTTTGAGTCTTGGATGCTTTAGTTCTTTTGGGTTGATTTTTCTTTGGAGCATATCCCAAACCTCTTCTTCCATTGAAACTAGAGGAAATTTTTAGAATATTATTAAGGATGTCTTTTCCTCTTAAGCCATTTAGGTTTCTTTGTAGCTTAGCAATGTCATCCATCTTCGTGTGTAGATCTTTTCTTGCTTGATCTAAATCAGATAATAGGGAGTCTCTTTCTTTTACAACATTGTCATAGTCTAGATGGTTACATAAAATTGGTTGGGTCTGAAAATCATTTAGTTTAGCTAACAATTCAATCTTTTCTTGAGAAAGAAGATCCATATTTGTTTCTAGAGTAAGTAACTTTCTATTGCAGTCATTTAAAGATGTTTTTAAAGACAGGTTCTCAAGATCAATGTTGTTCTTTTCAGAAGAGAGATCATTTAGTCTAGCATATAACTCAGCATTTGTTTTGGTAACCTTCTTTAGTTTCTTTTTGCAATCAACATACTTATCATGAGTTTCTTGCAGACTAGTAATTAACTCTTCTTTAGGAAGGTCAAGAAGGCTTACCTCTTTCAACATCTTCTCTTGCCATTAGACATTCCACCTTTTCTTCTCCTCCTTCACTTTCACTTGACTCGTCCCATGCAGCTTTATAAGCTTTTTCTCCCTTCTTTTTGTGTGAGCTTTTCTTTCCTCTCTTTGCTTTAGGGCATTCATTTTTTAGATGTCCTTTCTTTCCACACTCAAAACACCTAGGAGGAGATGAAGAAGAACTAGAAATTCTGTTAGATCTAAATCTTTTATATTTCTTACCATTGACAATCAAGGCTTCTTCTTCTTCTTCACTTGACTCATCACTTTCCGGTGTAATGTTTTTTGAAGCTTTTAGAGCCACATCCTTCTTTTTTCCTTGCTGTAGTTCATGTTCTCTTCTTTCTTCTTCTTCTAGAGTTGCTTCATGAGCTTCTAGGTTTCCAATGAGTTGTTCCATCCTCAGTCGGGTGAGGTCATTTGCTTCTTCAATGGATGTTACCTTGGGCTTATATTTGGGAGGAAGTGATCTAAGGATCTTTGACACCTGATCTTCCTCAACAATAACTTTACCTAAAGCATTCAAACCATTTACAATAGAAGAGAATTTTGCATACATATCACTAATAGATTCATTTGGATCCATACGGAACTGTTCAAACTTTTGTTTAAGCATTCCAATTTTAGAGTTCTTAACCTGAACAGTCCCTTCAAAGGTTATGGAAAGTCTATGCCAAATTTCATAGGCTGTTTCACAATTTGATATCCTATTAAATTCTCCTACTGAAATTGAACAATAGAGAATACTTACAGCCTTTGCATTCATTTGAGCCGACTTTACCGTATTTGTGTCCCACACTGCATACTAAACTTGAGGAAGCTCATAGGGGGTTGACACCATCCTCCATAGATCCCAACTAATCACTTGGAAATAAAATTGCATTCTTTTTTTCCAGTAGGTGTAGTTAGTTCCATCGAATGCCGGAGGTCTAGCCATAAGTGTCCCTTCAAGGTTGAGGTTGTTGAGCAACCCGTCACCCATTCATCAAGACTTGGTTAGAGTTCCTTGAAGCCTACTCTGATACCAATTGAAAAACCACTAGAGGGGGGGTGAATAAGGTTTTAAGGTTATTTTAACAATTATTTAACTCAAACAACCACAAATGAAAAAGTAAGAAGGAGACAAGGGATTTAGAGTGGTTCCTACCTTAGCAAATACTAAGGCAGTCAGTCCACTACCCGGTTTCTTACCCAACCGGGATTTGAAAGTATTAATTTTATTACCTTCACAAGGAATTACACAAAATACAATACTTTCTTACACCCCTTTGAACAGCCTTCACTTTGAAGTAGATGCACCAACTCGAGGTAGCCTTCTTGAAGTAACTCCAAGCTCCCCCTTGAAGTAGCCTTCCTCTTAGAAGTAACCTCCCGTTGCACCAGCCTTCTTGAAGTAGTCCAAAGTCTCCTTCTTCACCAAGAAGATCACAACCCTCTCCAATCTGCAGCCTCCAACCTAGGAGTAGCAAGGAGAGTACAAACAATGAAAGTGAACAAGAAAGGAAAATAGAAATTACAACTTATCCTTTGAAGCACAAGGCTTGATTTGCCTATATCAAGCGTATAGATCTCCTAACCAAAATATATGGAAATGTGATTGCTGTGGATAGGAGATATTAGCCTATAGGATACGAATTTAGAGCAAGGTGAAGAGTAGCCAATTGCAAGTATTGCTCAATTGCTCAAAACAGGTTGCTAATGCAAGTGTATGCTCAAAGATTGCTCAAGTATGGAATCAAGTGAGTTTAGGTGTCCTCAGGCATGTCCTATTTATAGAAATGACCTACAAGTGCTTAAGGACGTTCTAGACACTTTCTAGAGGGTTCCAAGTGCTTAACTAGCCGTTAGGTATAAGTTAGTTGGATTAACAACGGCTAGTTAATTAATTCTGCAGTTGCTGTCAGAGTCCATCTCGGCCGAGAAATTGCCGACCGAGATACCTACTCGGTCGAAGTTTTGTCGACCAACAGGCTCTCTGGATCAAGTATCTGCAACGTTCATCTCCAACTGCCAACCACCTTGTCAGTTGTGTCTAACGGCTACCTGGGTCTTTCTCGGTCGAGAAGTTTGTCGACCGAGAATGTCTCGGTCGAGGATTTTGTCGACCGAGATTGACCTTGTTTCAATGTTTCAATTAGAGTACTAAGTGTGTATGTGAGTGTGCATATGTGACACTATTGAAGGGGATGATTTATCTAAGTGTAGTGATTGGCTAGGGAAAATATAACGCTTGATTTACATGAAGTCTAAGTACTTGTACATTATATATTTGTACAAGTTTACAATTGATTACATTTCATGAAATTTATAAGCATTTAAGCATATGGATTCCCTAGTGCTTTTTTCATCCACCTTATTCCTGCAACACTCAAGTAGCACGTTAGATAAATAAAAATGAAATGTTTGTCATAATCAAAACAAAGGGATTTATCATAATGTCCAATTTAGCCAACAGAGGAATACCATGTGCATGAAGAGGAAGCCCGAATGGAGGAGGACTAGTCTGGTGGTCAAGAACCAGCCATGGTGGTTCACACAGTAGATGCAATTTGGATGGAACAAAAAAAGCAACTGACTGAAGCTATCCATGCCCTGGCCCTTAGGGACATAGCTAGGGCTGAGAATGGTGAGCCACTTCCAGTTCATCCTTGACTTGGAGCCACCATCCTGGACTTCGTCAAGCTGAATGTCAAGAAATTCTAGGGAGAAGACAAGTCTGAAGTGATCGACAAGGCCGTAGCTTGGCTGCTTGCAGTCAAGAATGGTTTCTGTATGCTCGAGGTACAGTCAAATAAGAAGGTTTTGTTTGCTACTCACCTTTTGGAAGGTGCAGCGAAGATATGATGGGAAAACCATATCACGGGAAGAGACTTAAGCGAGGAACCAATGGCGTGGACTGACTTCAAGACCATCTTCACCGCCAGATTCATCCCCATATCAACAAGGAAGGAGAAAGAAAGAGAGTTCACTAACATGACCCAAGGAAGCTCTTCAGTTGCAGACTTTGGTCGTAGGTTCCGCCTCCTGGAACGTTTCAGACACATGTTGGATGAAGAGAGGAGGGTGGACCACTTCGTAGAGCGCTTGAACCCTACCATCAAGCCGCATGTGATGGCTAGTAAGCCAAAGACCTTCGTTGAAGCCTACAACACCGCCTTGGACATGGAAAGGATGGTGATGCTTGCACAAAATCAATCCAAAGGGTACTTGGGTTTCACTCAAGGAGCTCAAGGGAAGAGGAATGAACACAAGAAGGGACAAGGACGCAACCACAACAAGAACAAGCATGGGCACAAAGGTAAGCCCCGTGGTCGCCTCCAGCAGTGTCGCACCTGTGGACGGACACATCCTAGAAAGTGTCGCTTTGAGAAGAAGGTGTGCTTCAGATGTCAACAAGGACACTTCATCGCCAACTGCCCTCATCCTGACCCAAGAGGACCTTTAGGGTCCCAGCTGGTGGTAGCACAACCAATAGTTGCAGCACCCCCAGTAGGAGCATCAGCCGGAGCACCTCCAGCTGGAAAGAGAAGGCAAGCTAGGGTGTTCGCCATTGACAATGCAGAAGCTCAGGTGAATGCTAATAGGCTGATCGAGGGTAATAACCCATAGAGTTTTCCTTTCAGTTCAGTAGATCATGTAATAGCTTTCTGATATGGTACAAACTATGTAGGCTTGCTGGAAGTCATGGGACAAAATGTAAAAGCACTCTTTGATTCTGGTTCTACTAATACTTTTATTTCGTGAAATCTGGCAACTATGCTTGGTTTGGATATCAAGGATTTGGGTTATGTTTTGTATGTCACAGCCCCGAGTGGTCGTATTTATACCTCTCTTTTGAAAACCCCGGTCTTGCCAGTAAAGTATATGAACCATGAGCTCCCCACTGACTTTATCCTTCTCGATATGAATGATTTTGATGTGATCATCGGTATGGATTGAATTTCCACCTACAGAGCCCAGATTGACTGTAGAGAGAAGAAGATCCTCATTAGGAAAACCGGCTATCCACACTTCACCATTCGAGGAAGGAAATATGTGACAACCAGCCTTTATGTGACCGCTTTGAAAGCTGAACGGATGCTATCCAAGGGTTGTCGAGCCTACCTAGCCATAGTTACCATGCTCGAGGTTATGGGGCAATCCTTAGAGGATATAGAGGTGGTTCGGGAGTTTGCAGATGTGTTTCTAGATGATCTACCAGGGATTCCCCCTGAGAGGGAGGTAGACTTCTCTATTGAGTTATCTCTTGGGACTAACCCTATATATAAGGCACCCTATAGAATGGCCCCTGCAAAGTTGCTTGAGTTGAAAACCCTGTTGCAAGAGTTGTTGGATAAAGAATTCATCCGACCCAGTACATCACCATGGGGAGCACCAGTTCTCTTTGTGAAAAAGAAGGATGGGTTGCGTCGGATGTGTATTGATTATCGGATGATCAATCAGGCAACCATTAAAAACAAGTATCCTTTGTCTAGAATAGATGACTTGTTTGACTAACTCAAATCAGCTCGAGTCTTTTTCAAGATCGATTTGAGATCAGGATACCACCAGGTGAGAGTGAAAGTGAGGATATATCCAAAATGGCTTTCAGAACCCGCTATGGCCACTATGAGTTTGTGGTCATGCTGTTTGGATTATCTAATGCACCTAGTGTCTTTATGAACCTCATGAATAGTGTGTTCCAACCTTTCCTTGACTCTTTTGTGATAGTGTTCATAGATGACATTTTGGCATACTCGGATGACCTAGCCCAACACCGTGACCACCTGGGTAGAGTCCTTGATATCCTGAGAAAGCATAAGTTTTTCGAAAAGTTCTCAAAATGTGAGTTTTGGTTGGACCGAGTCATGTTTCTTGGACACATCATCTCAGGAGGAACAATCGTCGTAGATCCAGCCAAAGTATCGGCAGTTCGAGACTGGCCGACACCGAAGAACCCCTCCGAGATTCACATCTTCTTGGGGTTGGCCGGATACTACCATCGCTTTATCAAGGATTTCTCGAAGACTGCTTTACCGCTAACCATGTTGACCCGGAAGGATGTGAAGTTCGTGTGGTCTGAAGTGTGTGAAGCTCGATTCCAAGAATTGAAGGAGAAGTTGACCACCGCCCTTGTGCTGACTCTACCTTCTGGCAATGAGGGTTTCATGATATTCACTGATGCTTCCAAGACGGGACTTGGCTGTGTGTTAGAACAAGATCGGCATGTGGTTGCATATGCTGCCCGACAACTCAAGCCAAATGAGGTGAATTACCCGACACATGACCTGGAGTTAGCTGCTATAATCCATGCCTTGAAGATATGGCGGCATTACCTATACGGTGCTACCTTCGAGATCTTCACTGACCATAAGAGTTTAAAATACCTGTTGACACAGAGAGACCTGAACCTACGACAGCGATGATGGATGGAGTACATGAAGGATTACGACTTCACCATCGCCTACCATCCTGGTAAGGCGAATGTCATAGCCGATGCTTTAAGTCGGAAGCAGCTTAAGTGTGCAGCTGTTCTGTCCAGTCAGTGGAAGAGTTTGGAGGAGCTTGTGGAGTGGACTCCACAACTACTAGAGGATCGAGTTCGGTTGGCTAATATCCAGATTCAATCTGAGTTGTTGAATGAGATCATAACAGCACAATTGACCAGTGAAGAGTTGGACAAGATGAAAGGTTTGATGTTGAAGCCACAAACTCGTCTATCTGTGGGAGTAGACAGAGGAATCAGGTTTGAGAATCGCATATGGGTTCATGCGGATTCACCAATAAAGGAGCGTATTCTGCAAGAAGCCCATGGATCCAAATATACAGTACACCCAGGAACTACTAAGATGTTCAAGGACCTGTAGCGGCTTTTCTGGTGGCAGGAATGAAGAAAGACATTGTGTCATGGGTGGCCAGTTGTCTTACGTGCCAGATGGTGAAGGTTGAACACCAACGACCCGGCGGACTTTTACAGTCGATAGAAATTCCAGAGTGGAAATGGGAGCAGATCACCATGGATTTTGTGCTGGGGCTACCCTGGACCAAGAGAGGTCATGATGCGATATGGGTCATGGTAGATCGTCTTACCAAGTTAGCACACTTCCTCGCCCTAAAGACCACTGCTAAGGTGACATACCTAGCTGAGTTGTACATCAGAGAGACAGTACATTTGCATGGCGTACCAGGATCGATTATCTCTAACAGAGACCCAAAGTTTACTTCCAAGTTGTGGAAGCAAGTTCAAGAGGAACTTGGTACCAGGTTAAATTTTAGTACTGCTTATCACCCCCAAACAGATGGTCAGTCAGAAAGGACGATCCAGACATTAGAAGATCTGTTCAGAGCTTGTGTGCTCGATTGGGGTGGCTCATGGGAGAAATACTTACCATTAGCAGAGTTTGCCTACAACAACAGCTACCAAGCCAGTATCGGGATGCCTCCGTATGAAGCTTTGTACGGAAGACTGTGTCAGTCACCACTTCACTGGGATGATGTGGGTGAGAGGACCCTATTGAGGTCAGATGAGCTCCAAGTGTATGTTGATAAAGTGGCTTTGATCAAGCAAAGGCTGAAGAGAGCCTAGGATCAACAGAAGTCATATGTTGATGTAAAGCAGACTGATATGCATTTCACTGTGGGAGATCATGTGTTTTTGAAAATCCGACCGCTCCGGGCTATAGCCAAGAACAGAGGAAAGTTGAGTCCCCGATACGTGGGTCCATTTGAGGTGTTAGAATGGATTGGTGAAGTTGCATATCGTTTGGCGTTACCCCCTCAGTATAGCATGATGCATGATGTGTTTCACGTGTCTAACCTGAAGCGATATGTGCAAGATCCAAGCCATGTGATGAGCATTGAACCTATTGAGCTTCAAGGGAAGCTGACTTATCCTAAGTCACCTTTGCGGATTCTAGATACTAAGGTGAAAGAGCTAAGATGCAAGAATATAGAGATGGAAAAGGTTCTTTGGAAGCACCATGGAGAGGATGAGGCCACATGGGAGCTGAAGGCAAATATGGAGAAAGCATACCCTGAATTGTTTGTTTGATTGCTTGAATTTTGAGGGCAAAATTCTTATAAGGAGGGGAGGATGTTATAACCTCAATTTCTTGAATATGTAATGTAAAGTGTATTTCTCTTTTAATGAATAAATGAAATCCTTTTCTTTGATTTGTGAATGATTTCATGTGAAATGGCCTTGCTTGATTGATGGTGGGCTTTGTTGGCCATTGAGCCCAATTGAAAAGAAAAGAGAATTAAAAAGGAAAAGAAATTGATTAATAAAAGGGAAATATGAGTAATTGACAATTAAAAGAAGATAAAGCCAAATAGATGTTCCCCAACATGGGAATCCGTGCCTTTAGGATTTCTTGAGGTCCAAGGGACCCAAAATAACAAGATAATCACAAATGAAAAAGAAATATAAATTAATTTTGAATAAATTAATGAATAACTTGGGAGAGAAGGAAGTCTTATCATCCATTGCAATTGGCTTCCCAAATTTCTTAAAAAGCTAGATAATGCCAAGGCAAACCTTCCCTTAAAATTTGAGAAAGAAAGGAGTTATGGTTTGGGAGAAATCGATTTTGCAAGTTATCTTCAATTTGGGAATTAATTCTGAATTAAAAGAAATAGATATTTCCTTTGTTTGAGCGTGAAGTATGAGGTCCGTTGGATCTTAATCCAATGATGGACACTCATCATCTAGTCCCAAGCGGACTGGGACTCTGCTGGATACATGGAGAATTTCCCATCCTAATTTCTCGAGATCCAGTGTATGAGCAAGTCTGGGGATAGTCCCATTGGATTTGGGAGATGAAACTGCGGGGAATCATCCCCGGTTTGTTTGGCTTTGGTCATGATTTTGGGAAATGCCCAAACCAGTAGGGACTGCCTCGACCCTATATATAGGGGAGGGTGCGTGAGGGCACCAACGTCCCTCTTGTTGGGTTTTCTGGAGAAAACATGCGCGCCAGAAGCAATAAAATCCACGCAACCCGAAACAGGATCTCGTCGACAACAACGTATTTGGAAAGAGTGTTTGCAGGATATACCTTATCGCGGAGCAAGTCCGGCGATGTCCGTTTGCACGATGGTGCAACACTGTTGACCTACACGGACGAAACTTCTCTCCCGTTCACTGTCGCAGGTTGATCCGGCGGCGCTCCTTTGCGGTAGTGATGTACGCCGCTCGTAGTGCGTGCAGGTGGTCGTCGACGTCCTCCGAACGCAGGCGTCAAGGCGTCTGTGTCTCTACTTCATCCACACGGATGGATGGAACTCCACGTCGTGCTTCCCAAGCCGGCGGGAAAGAGTCGTGTCTCTACGGCGGCGTGCTAGCGGTGCGTTTCTCTCCTTTCTTTCCTAAGGACGATGACGGCTAGGGTTTACGTGCTTGAGCATAAACTGAAAATGTCTCTCTATATCTTATATAGATATCGGCTGTCAATCCTCCTTTAAATACGATACGAAGGGAAATAGGGTTTCCTAAACCCATCGGTAAAAAAAACGTTGCGTTAATTAAAATGCTCATGGATTAATTAGAATATTTCGGAATTCATTAATTAACCAAATAATCGCATTAATTGATTAATTAATATCTGACTCCATGCAATCGCTTGGGTTGGCTCTACGGGCATACATATACCGACACCTCTTTTCTACACAAGCCTCTGCGGAAGAGTGCAAGGATCGATTTCACGCTTTCAATTGCGCCAACGACCCTAATCTAGATCCTCGTCGACATAGCAGATCCTACCGGAATCCGGCGAGCAAGGGGGTGACCTTGGCGAGGCTCGGGTGGACAATTAAGGACATCTTCATCTTCGAAGAAGGGAGGCAGAGCTCCCTAGACGATCCATGTGAGCAACGAAAGACTGGAGCCCGAAGTCAACTCATAGGTTGACCATCGAAGCTGCCACCCTCGCGCGAGGTAGAAGACGAAGGCCGACTTGGTCTTTTACAAATCTGCCCCTCCGCGCCTTGTTATCTGGTAAGGACGATTCCATCATTCGACTCTCTTTTTTTTATCATTGTGGGCGTGCGTGATCCGGGACGCTGGATCCTGATTAGACCAGCGGACCACGGATCTGACGCCTCTCGTTTTTCTAAAAATAGCAAGTAAATTAAGAAAAAGGGTTTTCTTGTTAAAAATCATATCTTGAGCTAGGAAAGTCGTATGAAGAAAGTTGATACATGAAAAATGATCATAATAATACAAGGAATACAATAAAAATGGTTTGGACACCTAAATCTACATATTTTTGCAAAAGTTCCTATTTTGATTAGAAAAGGTATTAGTTTGTGGTTAGAAACCCTAATTGTTGATAAAAGATATATTTAATCTTGCAATTAGGATAATTCGAGCATGGTTAACTTGTTTAATGATTAAGATGGTTTTTAACCTGTTTTGATGATAGAATTACAAGGTTTAGGGTTTTTAACTCAATATGTTGATTAATATGTTTAGAAACCCTAAATTAGAGGAAAAGAAAAGAAAAGTGCTCATAATCTGAAATTAGGGTTTCCTGTTGCTAAAAGATGAATTTAGAATCTTTTGTAAAATAAAAATGAAATGGTTAGGGTTTGTAAGTGATTTTGTGAAATTAGGGTTTAAAGTAATAAAGATTAAATGGAACCCTAATTATGCTCAAAACCCTAAAAAGGGCAAATAACCTAGGAAACAACTAGGATTAATGGATCAAGATGACATGATGAATAATAGAGAAATTGGATGCCTTTTTCAGGAACAATTGTGTGTGTGTGCTTGCTTGATTCCTGATTGATTGAGTTATTTCTACATTCAAGTCTGCTTAACAGGTATGTGGTTAATTATGAATAACCGCTTTAGTTTCCCGACGGATTCCCAGATGTTTAATCGCATTGAGTGCAACTAAACAGTTTGGATGTTCATATTGCAATTATAAAGTGACTATGATTATCACAATTTAATATAAATGTGTATTCCCGCACCTACATGCCACCCTAATGGAAGATGCCATAAAGGTCAGACCCAGGAGGGTAGACCAATGGGTACCATGAGAGGTGACCCCAGACACCAAGCTCGGGAATGAGAAGGTGGTCTATGATGCATGACTATGGAGCACCATGAGAGGTGACTCCCAGGCACCAAACTCGGGATTGAGAAAGTGGCCTTAAGTCAATGGCAAGAGAGAAACCCTAAAGGGGGTAATTCCAGGGTTAGCGCAAAAGCAGTGGGGAATGTCACATGGAAAATGTAAATTGACTTGCTAAATATCTTGATTGCAATATTTAAATTGTTAGACTTAATTGTGAAATTTTGGTTGCCTCCACATACCAGCAATTGTTGACCGATGTTTTGTTTGTCGGCATTTTAGGTGTAATCCTGAAAGCACAAACAGTAAAGTGACACATCGTGAAATTAAGAAATAAAGTGCAAGGAGGATTAGATAGAATAATTCAAGCTGTGGATAGATAGATTTCCAAAGTTTTAAAAGGGTAAACAAAGTTTTATTTTTCTACCAAATTTCAGTTTAGTTAGTAGAAATTCATAATTATAATTGATTATTTGTTGAACCTTTGATCCTGTTAATTGAATAATGGCTCTGACCTTTGGGTCTCCCTTAATTGGGGGTTACCGGGAGGCGGGGTCATTACAGTACACTCTTATTTGTGGAGGGTGTCATGCAAACTTCACCTAACTTTAAGATACCTTCACACAAAATCACTTACCTCTTGGTCTAAGGTCGGCTACCTCCTTGTTTATCTTCTCTGTCATTCTTGGGATGTTACTGACACTCACCTAGAAGGTGTGGAAAACCACACAGCTAGAACCCAAGTCCTAGTTATATGATATAATGTCAGAAACAACTATTACTTACCAGATAAGAAACAAGTAAAAGAAATATTTAAAGAACTATTGTGTATATATATGAGAGTATAAACTCATCCCTTCATACATATATCCTTGATTGACCTAAAAGACATGTTACACATCACATCTATTTAAATCATATAATTAATAGTCACATCAAGAGAACATCCATGTTTAGATCCAACTAAACATTTCTCTTTATTAGTTAAATTAGTTATTCAATGTATATATCAAATGGGATATAATCAAACCATAAATATAGAACAACAATGATATATTAGCAACTCTAGAGATATAAAATGTATGCTTATCAGAATATAACTTCTCAAAGTATGGTGTATCAACACACGTTTATTCACTTTGATTTTCTCCATATAACTCATTCCTTAATAGAAAAGGATATTAATAAATCCTTAGAAGTTCAACATCGGGTATTTTACTACTAGGTACTCATAGTAGGGCAATATAATAAGTAGTGAGAACCGTCCGTTTTCCATAAAGGCATCATGTTTATGGATTATACTAGAATAACATCAAGAGAAATGACTAAGAAACATGTACATGGGTGTATATATGAAATGTCAACATATAGTTGACATCCTACTTGCATGTAGGTATTACTCATGCAGTAGAAAGTGTTCTTTAAACTCATTTAATCACCAAAATCTAAACCTATACAAGGAAGTGGAAAACAACTTATCTTTTAACATATAAAGACTACTTATGGTCCATAACTTGGATATTTAGTCCATATTCATGTCATATAAGGTTCAAGCTTCACAAAGGTACCGTCTCTTAGCTTTTTTAGGTAGTCTCACAGCAAAATCATGATATGCACGTACAACAAAGGTAATGGTTGAATTAAAGGTCATATAAATCACTTAATGAGAGTAGAAGTAAGTCAGCTTGTGAAGAACAATGGTGAAGCTCTCAGCTTTACAAAAAATACTACAACCAAAGGCAAACTATCCAACATTTGATCTCCTTCCCTTAAACATGTTATACATTAGAAATCCATGTCTACAAGCAACTAAAGCAAGGTCAGAGAAAGAATAACAGGGTGTAAGACTCAACACTCAAAACTCTAGTGAAAAACAACCTAGAAAATGTCCATCAAAATCAAGAAGGTAGTAATTCTCAAGAAGAGGAAGGATCAAGGTTAAATAGAGTTTGTCTTAGAAGTCCCCAGAGATATTTTTGTTCGAGGACATAGAAGAGAATTAAGGCAAACAATGACAAACTTAGAAACCACTTAAAAGTAAAAAAAATATCATTAGTAGTCATTAATTGATATTGTCTTGCTCCGCTGTAACACTTAAGCATTTAGATCGCACAAGTAAGGTGAGAAGGGAGAATATGGGGGTATATATAGCCCCAGAGGAGATAATATGGTGGTCAAAGTTGTCCTGTCATAGGTCAAAGCACTTGTACATTTGTCAATTTATCATCTCATCAGTAAATAGACCCCAACTCTCTATCGATATACGAGGCAAGAAACTACATCAATGCACAACTTTTCTGTCATCAGTAGACATGAGCAATAAACTCATAGATTGCAATCATTGGTTCAAGCCCTTAGGAAAACCATTGAAAGGACCCCTATAGGTTTATTATTGGTAGAGCATTGTAATGCACGGGCCCACTGTCCAAGGCTCTAGTATAGATTTAGAATGACAATTGGCCCCATAGACCACTACTAGCCTTAACTACCACTTTTGTCCTCACTCACACACAAGCCAGGATAAACTTCATGACTAGTCACCCATCCTCATACTACTATAGGGTTAGAATGCTTAACCATAGAGTTTTTTAGTGATGGGCTCCCTAAAAAGTAGGTGCACCATGGTAATATGGGTAGTCCAATCATTCCTTTTAAGATCATTCTTATTTGAAGCCTCAATCCTAGGATGTTACACTCTCCCCCACTTAGACTCTTGACGTCCTTGTCAAGGCTCAAATATATGGTTTAATAATATTTTCCCCATTTCAATACAAAATTTGAATGGCCCACAGACACCCAACTCCCAATCATGGAATAGCAGTGCAAGGAAGTCTACATCATCACGAACAACCCTTTCCAACATGCTTGGACCACACGGCTTAAGACTGGCATGCCACATATCCATCTGAGCCCCACCTACTAAAGGGTTTGTGGCTCTGATACTAATAGATGGAGCATAATGTCCTAATTCCAAAATATATTATATTATATTATATTATATTTTTCTGACTCCGGGTTGATTTAATATGACTTTTTGCAATTTCTAACCAATCAAAAATCTCAGATAAGCCACATGTTATTTCTTATCCTCTTAGGGAGATGGGGCTCGTTGGTTGGACTTATCGAGCCTAGACACATGGTTTGGGTGCTTCCAAATGAAAATGTGGAGATAAGAAGTAGTCGAAAGACACATATGCCCATTGAGGTACGACCAGATAAAATCATGCCAAGGGTAACATTGTAGCTCTGTCGTATCATCGTCTTCCGCCTAGATCTTCTTTGCAATAGAGAAACATTGTGCCGCATGACAGGTGGGATGCTGGAGAACCAATACTCATCTCTCAATGCCAAAACAAGCTGGAAGAACCTCCTTTGCATCTGTGGGACACAGACAAACTCAAAGGCGCCCAACACTAGAATCAAAAGTGCAAAGGTTGTCATCCAAAGTCCCTTCTATTGTCAAAAGCAAAAGAGGAGCTTGGATTAGGGAAGAACTCAAAAATCAAGGAATGAAGTGCCTAGTCACCCATGAAAAAACAAGTTAGAGATGAAAAGGGTGCAAAGAAGATATTTGCATCCCCAAAATAGGAATGAAACCCTCGATTTTAGAAATGCACAGAAGAAATCTAAAATGGAGCAAAGAATCAATACATCGATCTGGGCTAAATCTATAAGAGAAAAAGCATCGTGGGATGAGTCGAGTAAATTCACAACATTTCCAGTGGCCTCCCATGTACATGATGCTGTGTATAGGTCCATGTAACTGGTAGTGGTACATGGGATTCAAAGGAACAGACTAAATGGGAAAATATGGCACCTTGAACACTGGTATGGATTCCTAGGGTACCGAAGATGGTCAGGGGTTTGATCTTATAGGGTGTTAGGGTTATGGTAGCAAGGAAACACCCGGAAAGAAAAATAGAGGAAGGAAAGTGGGTCAAAGATGTTGAGATAGAAAGGGTTACCAAACCCAAGAAAAAAGAGATGGGAAGGTGTGCAATAGATCCAGAAATGTGTAGCCGAAGAAAACTCAAAAAACCATCAATAATTGAGGGAGGTATGGGTGAGAGAAAATCATAGAGGGAGAGAAGGTTATTGCTCGGGAGAAAGGGAAAGGAAACCAAGTAAGAAGAAGCTACAGTGTTCGTGTGATAAAAAAAATTGAGAGTTCATATTGCGTACTGGTGTTATCTCAAATCAGAAATCAAGCATGACAAATTTAATGTGCCCACTTTAGGAAATACCACTATATTGATAAATATTTTGAATATCAAATAATCAAAGCATGTTTGTTCTTTCCTAATTTATTTGAGGGTCCAAACACTCAACTATTACTAATTAGGCACCTATCCTAATTAGGACATGAAGAATTCATTTTTGGCATCAACTTGCACCTTTGAGGTTGTTTACTATTTTATTAAATATTTTGGACCTTAAGTTATATTCTCTCTCCTAAATAAAACTAGGATGGATAAGATTGTTTAATTAATGTGAAAATTATCACATAGACTAATTTTGGTATATGAAATCCAAATTTGGGATCTATTTCCACTTTGGAAGTCATTCAATGATTAATGTAACATTTTTGGCCTTATCTCATATTTTCTTTTCTAAATGAAATTAGGATAGTTATGATTGTACAAATAATATGAAACTTGGAAACCAATCTAATTGGGACCCAAGGATCACGATTTTACCATTATATTTGGAATCTGAGATTTCTATTTATGAGTTCTAAAACAATTAGGATTTCATCTCATCACTGTTATATTATTATAGCATCGCATCATTACCTTCATTATTTATTATTTAGAGTTCTATTATCTTCACATTGTTTCCAAAAGAGTTATCTTATATTATTATGCACAAAGTTCCATATTTTTCTTATTAATCATATTAATCACATTAATTCAATATATATTTATATAATGGTATATCATTCATATTTATGAACATGGAAACACCAATTGCTACTACAAAACACATTATACCTCTTATTAAACATATTTTAGCCATTATTTTCATAATAATTAACATATAGGATCATTGTTGACACATTATGTGCATTGACTTACATGTTAGCACACATTATGTTAATGTGAGTGTAGTATCATATGTGGTTTTGATTATAGCACCTAATGTCACATTATGTGTTATATTCATTATCAAGACTATTAAGTTATGAGTCACAAGTGAGTTACTCATGTTATATGCATTACATACATTAAGGTATAACTATATCCTTGTTTGGCCAAATCTAAAGAATCAAGCATACCAATTTCTTATCCATGTGGTAAGGGTTTCTGTATTCAAGATGCTAGGTTTGGGTATGTTACAACACTCAACCCCTTAAAGAGGATTTCATCCCCAAAATCCAGCCATCCTTATACTACCAACCAGCTTCCCTCCACACCTTAAAAGGTTTAACTCAGTATGGCAAGATAAGCAACATCAAGGTACTAAGGTTATGAATCTTTTAGTTATGAATATTTTATGGGTTTATGTTGTTCGTAGATCACGCATCCAACTAACAAGACATACCCACCTAGAGTTGAGTGTTATCTCCTTGTGTTACTAACTCAACAACCCTCAGGTCCACATCAACATCCAAAAGGTCATCAGGTATAAAGGGTAGGTCAAGTAAACCTTGATTACCAGACATATCTTCCTAGTCATCACTCCAAAGAGATAGAGTTTAGGATATGTATTCCAACTAATTCTAAGGTTTAATTACCAATACTTCATTCATATCCTCATTGTGACTTGATTCTAGAAAGCATTGATAAAACTAGAGAAAGCTTGTACATATACTATTATAATGGAAAATAGGTTTTTCTTTGAAAAATCATATTACATGAAATAAAATGAGCTCAAAATCAATGCAATAAACCTAGTTAGGATCTCCTTATCATGCTACACTAACATCGTAATGTCAAACCTCATTATATTCAAAGATACTTCTCATAACTACCTACATCATTGTCTATGAGGAACTATAGTCTTATCTCAAAAGTGTTTACTATTCATGATTCTTATGAGTACCTCATATGATTCTAGATTGACCTTTCATCAAGTCATGAAAATTATAGGTCAATTCTAGGATAAGCATCTCAATTAGCAGATAACTATACATTGTAAGGTTCTAATTTAGGAGACAAAATTGAAATAATTAGAATTCAACTGCCATGGCTCTGATACCATCTTCTAAGGAGTGGGACTCGAGGGGATCCACATCCTACTAAATTTGAGGAATAAGCTCATCTTGTCCAAAGACACAAGAAAGGTATGTTGGAATAGGTGTAAATTTTTCATTTTTGGAATGAAGATATGAAAAATAGCCAAAGTATAGAAGCAGAACAATGTTTCATGACTATATTCAATTTATCAAGGTTACATAATATTCTCTCACTTGGGGTTTACATGAAATGAACAACATCAGGATCTAAGTAGAGGGATACCTAAACTATCTCAAGTCCATCTTCCCAAGAGTCAACTTCATAATCTACATCCATGTATGCTTGTTATGTCCATCATCTCCTACACCTAGGGTTGGAAGCATACCCCACAAGAGAAAATAAAAATGGAAATTATCAGCATAAAAGTCGGTATATGCATATTAATAGGGAATTCAAAAACATTAGGAAAAGGGCATCAACTATAACAAGGCTTCTTATAGAAGAGTAAAAGTAATATCCAAGTGGATATCAAAAGAATATGATTTGCAATATGATGACAAAAATCACTTACCTCCGAGTCTAAGGTCGGCTACCTCCTTGTTGATATTCTTTGTCATTCTTGGGATGTTACTGATGCTCACCTAGAAGGTGTGGAAAACCACAGGGTTAGAACCCAATTCCTAGTTATGTGATATAATGTCAAAGACAATTATTACTTACTAGATTAGAAACAAGTAAAATAAATAATTAAAGGACTATTAGTGTATATATAAGAGTATAAACTCATCCCTCCATACATCTATCCTTGATTGACCTACAAGAGATGTTAGACATCACATCTAATTAAAACAAATAATTAATAGTCACTTCAAGAGAACATCCATGTTTACAGCCAACTAAACCTAACAAAATATGACATTCAGTTAGTGTATATTTTACATTGCCTTGGGAAGATTGAGGAATACCAATCAATTAGCAAGCTATATGCTATCAAGTCCTCCTATAAATCCATACAAGATCTAGGGATAGCTAGATTTCCTAGATATCAACATATAACCTTAGGTATAAGCAAGATAACCAAAGGTAGAGAGCCCATTAGCTGAGTCCACCAAGGATATATGCTTAAGAGTGGATCCAATGATCTGCCTACCTCCAGCCCATTCTAGGTACATGGTTCATGGTGCCAACATAGAGTAACAAACTATCATACTAATTTCCAACTTATCATCACATCTCATATTTCATTTCATCAGACCATTTACATTTTTGGAGTCCCAAACATCATTTAAATACCATATTGTACAACAACCCCAAGTGTCCCCATATTTTCATTAATACATGGTTTTGAGCATGTTCTAAGCACTTTAGACTCCTACAAGATTTACTAGGTTCACTAATTCTCCTAGTGACCTAGGTGAATAGATATATAGAAATAGAGCATAATTTCTTATTTTTGTCTTTTGAGCTTGTACGCATGCTTCTAAAGCCACTCGGTTAGCTACTGCACCAGGTGCATTTCCCAGATAAAAGCCAGAATATGGCTCTTATGGGTGGCTTAAGAAAATATGTTCCAGAAAAAAACAACATCCAGTACCGGGCCAATAATTTGAGCGATCCGTCCTAGGTTTTTTTTTTAGGGTTATACAACTTACATTTCTCTTTATTAATTAAATTAGTTATTCTATGTCCATATAAAATGGGATATAATCAAACCATAAATATAGAACAACAATGTTATATTAGCAACTATAGAGATATAAAATGTATGCCTATCAGAATATAACTTCTCAAAGTATGGTGTATCAACATGCCTTTATTCACTTCGAGACTCTCCATATAACTCATCCCTTAATAGAAAAGGATATTAATTTATCCTTACAAATTCATCATCGGGTATTGCACTACTAGGTACTCATATTAGGGAAGTATAATAAGTAGTGAGAACCATCATTTTTTCATAAATGAGTCATGTTTATGGATTCTACTAGCATAAAATCAAGATAAATGGCTAAGAAACATATCCAAGGGTGTATTTATGAAATATCAAGATATAGTTGACATCCTACTTGCACGTAGGTATTACTCATGTAGTATAAAATGTTCTTTAAACTCATGTAATCACCAAAAGCTAAACCTATATAAGGAAGTGACAAACAAATTATCTTTTAACATATAAAGACTACTTGTGGTCCATAACTTGGACATTTAGTCCATATTCATGTCATATAAGGTTCAAGATTCACAAAGGTACCGTCTATTAGATTTTTTAGGCAGACTCATAGAAAAATCATGATATGCGTGTACAACATAGGTAATGCTTGAATCAAAGGTCATATCAATCACTCGGTGAGAGTAGAAGTAAGTCAGCTCGTGAAGAACAACAGTGATGCTCTGAGCTTTACAAAAAACACTACAACCAAAGGCAAACTATCTAAGATTTTATCTCCTTCCCTTAAACATGTTATACATCCAAAATTCAAGACCTAGAAGAAACTAAAGCAAGTTCAAAGAAATAAGAATAGGGTGTAAGACTCAACAGTCAATACCCTAGAGAAAAACCACCTAGAAAATGTCCATCGAAATCAAGAAGGTAGTGATTCTCAAGAGGTGAAAGGATCAAAGTTAAATAGAGTTTGTCTTAGAAGCCCCGAGAGATATTTTCATTCAAGAACATAGAAGAGAATGAAGGCAAACAATGACAAACTCAGACACCATTTAAAAGCAAAAATATGACTAGTTGTTAATTGATGTGGTCTTGCTCCTCTGTAACACTTAAGCATTTAGCTCGCACAAGTAAGGTGAGAAGGGAGGATATGGGGGTATATATATCCCCAGAGGAGATACTAAGGTTGTTGAAGTTGCCCTATCATAGGTCAAAGCACCTATAGATTCTTCTATTTATCATCTCATCAGTAGAAGACCCCAACTCTTAGTTGGTATACGAGGTAAGAAACTCATCAATGCACTACTTTTCTCTGTCATCAATAGACACGAGCAAGAAACTCATAGATAACAATCGTTTGTTCAAGCCCTTAGGAAAACCATTGAAAGGATCCCTCTAGGGTCATTATTGGTAGAGCATTGTAATGCATGGGCCCACTGTCCAAGGCTCTAGTATAGTTTTGGAATGACGATTGGCCCCATATACCACTATTGGCCTTAACTATCTAATTTGTCCTCACTCACACACAAGCCAGGATAAACTTCTTGACTGGTCACCCGTCCTCGTACTACTCTAGGGTGAGAACGCTTAACCATAAATTTCTTTAGTGATGGGCTCCCTAAAAAGCAGATGCACCATGGTGATATGGGTAGTCCAATTATTCCTTTTAAGATCATTCTTATTTGAAGCCTCAATCCTAGGATGTTGCATTCTCCCCCACTTAGACTCTTGATATCCATGTCAAGGCTCAATTATATGGTTTAATAATATTTCCCCCATTTCAATACAAATTCTGAATGGCCCACGGACACCCAACCCCCAATCATGGAATATTAGTGCAAGGGTGGCTACACCACCATGAACAACCCTTTCCAAAATGCTTGGACTGCACGGTTCAAGACTGGCATGTCACATGTCCACATGGGACCCGCCTACTAGAGAGTTTGTGGATATGATACCATTAGATGGATCATAATGTCATGATTCCAAAATATATTTTATTTTATTTTATTGACTCTGGACTGATTTAATATGATTTTTTGCAATTTCTGACCAACCAAAAATCTCGGATAAGCCACATGTTATTTCTTATCCTCTTAGGGAGATGGGGCTCACTGAGATGGACCTATAAAGCCTAGATACATGGCTTGGGTCCTCCCCGATGAAAACATGGACATAAGAAGCAGCCAAAAGACACATATGCCCATTGATGTGTGACCATATAAAATCAGAACCAAGGGTAACATGGTAGTTATTTAGTAGCATCGTCTTCTGCCTAGATCTTCTTTACAATAGAGCAACATTGTGCCACGTGACAGGTGGGATGTTGGAGAACCACAACTCATCTCTTAATGCCAAAATAAGCTGGAAGAACCTCCTTTGCATCTGTGGGACACAGATAAACTCAAACGCACCCAACACCAAAATCAAAAGTGCAAAGGTTGTCATCAAAAGTCCCTTCCATTTTCAAAAGGAAAGAGGAGCTTGGATCAAGGAAAAACTCCAAAATCAAGGAATGAAGTGCCCAATTCCCATGAAAAAACAAGTCAGAGATGAAAAGGGTGCAAATAAGAGATATGAATGCCCAAAATAGGAATGACACCCTCGATTTTAGAAACACACAGAAGAAAAATAAAAAGGAGTAAAGAATCAATACATCGATCTGGGCTAAATCTATAAGAGAAAAAGCATTATGGGGTGAGTTGAGTAAATTTGTAATGTTTCCCGTGGCCGACCAGGTACATGATGTTGTGTAGAGGTCCATGTAACTTGTGGTGGTACACGGGATTTGGAGGAACATACTAAATGGGAAAATATGGCACCCTGAATGCTGGTATGGATTCCTAGGGTGCCGAAGATGGTCAAGGTGTTGATCTTATATGATGTTAGGGTTTTGGTAGCAAGGAAACACCTGAAAAGAAAAATAGGGAAAGGAAAGTGGGTCAAAGATGTCAAGATAGCAAGGGTTACCAAACCCAAGGAAAAAAGGGATGGGAAAGTGTGAAATAGATCCAGAATGTGTAGCCAAAGAAAACTCAAACAACCATCAACAAGTGAGGGAGGTATGGGTGAGAGAAAATCAGACAGGGAAAGAAGGTTATTTCTCATGAGAAAGGGAAAGGAAACTAAGTAAGAAGATTTTGTAGTGGTCGTGCGATCAAAAATTTGACAGTTCATATTACGTCCAGGTGTTAGCTCAAATCAGAAATCAGGCATGACATATTTAATGTTCCCACTTTAGGAAAGAAAACTATTTGATAAATATTTTGAATATAAAATAATCAAAGCATTTCTCTTCTTTCCTATTTTATTTGAGGTTCCAAACATTTCTCAACTATTACTAATTAGGCATCTAGCCTAACTAGGACATGTAGAATTCGTTTTTGGCATCAGCTTGCACCTTTGAGGTCGTTTACTATTTTATTAAATATTTTGGACCTTAAGTTATATTCTCTCTCCTAAATAAAACTAGGATAGATAATATTGTTTAATTAATGTTAAAATTAACACAGACCAATTTTAGTATATGAAATCCAAACTTGGGATCTATTTCCACTTTTAAAGTCATTCAATGATTAACATAATATTTTTCCCTTATCTCATATTTTCTTTTCTAAATTAAATTAGGATAGTTTTGATTATTCAAATAATATGAAACTTGGTAGCCAAGCTAATTGGGAGCCAAGGCTCATGATTTTACTATTATATTTGGGGGTCTGAGATTGCTCTTTATGAGTTCTAAAACAATTAGGATTTTGACTCATCATTGTTATATTGTTATAACATCACATCATTAACATTATCATTTATTTTTTAGAATTCTATTATCTTTACATTGTTTCTAAAAGAGTTATCTTATATTATTATGCACAAAGTTCCATATTTTTCTTATTAATCCCATTAATTCGATATTTATTTAGGACAATATTTCATGACTATAGCAGCAGAACAATATTTCATGACGATATTCAATTTATCAAGGTTACATAATATTCTCTCACTTGGAGTTTACACGAAGTAGAAGGATATCTAAACTATCTGAAGTCCATATCCCCAAGAGTCAACTTCATAATCTACGTCCATGTATGCTTGTTATGTCCATCATGTCCTACACCTAGGGTTGGAAGCATGCCCCATAAGAGAAAATGAAAATGGAAATTATCAGCATAAATGCCAGTATGTGCATATTAATAGGGAACCAACAATATTAGGAAAAGGGCATCAACTATAACAAGGCTTCATATAGAAGAGGAAAAGTAATATCCAAATGGATATCAAAAGAATATGATTTGCAATATGATGATAATCAATAAATATACTTTCCATCAATGAAACATAAGAGGTGCCTCAAAATCACATATAAAGAACTTAGGGCACTTAGCCCATCATTAACAATAATCAACCAACATGCATGTGTGATAAGCACAACACTAGCACAATATAAAGTCAGTGGTGGCTAGGGTACATAACACATGACCTGATAGAGAGTGACATACTTGTATACTCCCAATAATATAATAACCAGTGGAAAGGTGCACCCTAGGCGGAAAGGTGCACCCATATATAAAATACAAGTGGAAAGGCACACTTGGAAGTGAATAAAACCCAACAAAACTAAAGGATTACATTACATTAGGGCTACTGAATCACAAAGCATGCAAAATGTAGAGGTAAGTGAAAGTTCAGTAATATCAATAGAATTAATAAGATTTTCATCACATAAATGACAATATGAAGCATAAACCACATAGGTGGGTGAAATCATTCATATTTACATTTTATGTTTTCACATGGTATAAAATGAACAAGTTATATATATAAGAGTCCAATAAGTATATCCAACAAAGTAAGATGATCACAAGATTATAATAAACATAAAATCTTTGACATGAAATAAATTCTCAAAAGAGAGAGAACTTGTGTAGGATAATTTGTCCATTGGACCAAGAGAGAGAGGGAATATAGGTGATTGCTCTATACGATGAATTGGGATGCAAAATACCTCAAATTGAGCCTACATAAGTCCAAAGTCAAAAATTATAGTTCCATCTCAGTCCACAAGCAACATATTAAAGACATGTATGAAGTTAAGGTTAGGTTTACATTAATTATATAAATCCTAAAAATCACCTTTTTATTATTAGTGAATTAGGATATCAAAACAACACCATTTTATATATTATATTAATTGAGTACATATCATATTTTACTTTTTT
The DNA here is from genome assembly GCA_963693085.1 of Alisma plantago-aquatica. Taxonomy (NCBI): domain Eukaryota; kingdom Viridiplantae; phylum Streptophyta; class Magnoliopsida; order Alismatales; family Alismataceae; genus Alisma; species Alisma plantago-aquatica. The sequence continues at coordinate 235,963,551 of OY856410.1, forward strand.
CTGTACTTTGTTAATTATAAAGTTTAGAAAAATCTTATCAACTAGAAAAATACTTGAAATATCACATATTTATTATGTTGGAATCAGGAAATGAAACAGATACCATTGGATGGATGTCATGATTCTAAAATATATTTTATTCCAAAATAGTTTTTTAGAACTTTTGACCGATCAAAAATCTTAGATAAGTTATTTCTTATCCTCTTAGGGAGATGGGGTCCGCTGAGCTGGCCTTATCGAGCCTAGCCACGTGGTTTGGGTCCTCCCAGATGAAAATATGGAGACAAGAAGTAGCAGAAAGACACATTTTCCCATTGAGGTGTGATCAAATAAAAAAAGAACCAAGGGTAACAATGTAACTCTATAGTATCATCGTATCTTTCCTAGATCTACAATTGGATCTATCATGTATGTGATGTTATGCACTCATCTCGATGTTTCGTATGCCATAAGAATAAGGAGTAGATATCAGTCATATCCCAATGAGAGTCACTAGATTTATGTAAGAAACATCCTTAAGTACTTGAGAAGGACTAAGGATCAGTTTCTTGTTTATGGCGGTGAGGAAAAGTTGGGTGTAAGGGGTTACACTGATGCAAGCTTCCAAACTGACAAAGATGATTATCAGTCGCAATCAGGATTTGTGTTTTGCCTCAACAATGGAGTTGTGATATGGAAGAGTTCTAAGAAAGAGACAATTTTTGATTCTACAATAGAGGTTGAGTATATTGTTGCATCCAATGGAGCAAAGGAAGTTATCTGGATCACAAAGTTCATTAGTGAACTTGGGGTGGTTCCAAGAATTAGCATCGAATAGAGTTTTATTGTGACAACAATGGGGCTATTGTACAAGCTAAGGAACCCAGATCACATCAGTATTCCAAGAACATACTATGATGGCTCCATCTCATATGAGAGATCATACAACAAGGAGATGTGAATATTTGCATAATACCGATTGAAAGCAATGTTGTTGGTCCACTGATGAAAGCACTTTCACAATTGAAGAATGATGGATATGTTAGATCACTTGGAATAAGATTCATGGTTGATTGGCTCTAAGTGCAAGTGGGAGTTTGTTGGTATATATGCCTAGAGGGCCAATCACATGATGATTGTAATAAGGCATGATGTAATTGAACTGATAATGATAATAAAAGGGCAATTCAGTTTATTCTTTTTTATTCAGTTATGAAATATTTATGTAACATAATAAATTTCTAAGGACTAATGTTTCTTGATGACATATATCTTTAGGTTGAGGACCTGAACAATGAGATCACATGTATGATAACAGTACATACATTCTTGTTATGTCCCTAGTTGGATGTTACTATGGAAGCAAAATAGACAATAGTAACACATAAGGCTATAACGTGTGTTGGTTGATGATAGAATCTAATTAGTCATATATGAGATATGAAACCAAGCACATAGGTACTTGTTAGATAACATTGTATTGCACAGACCCACCTTGAGAGTGATACATGGAGACCATGGAATGATAGTCAGAATCAACTCGCATAGTGATAGTGGTGATTGTGGTTCTTAGACCTGAAGTCACTACACTTATCACATTTTGTTCGATGTATTTTGACACCATCCAACGTGACCTTGAATAAGGATTTCCATAAAGGTGATGTTTGGGTATATTATGACACATGGGGATTGATTGTGGGTGATGTAGATGGGATTTGCCCCTCCTATAGGAGATTGATATCACGGATACTTGATAAGAAAGACTGAAAAATGCATGGCCATGCTCGTGTGAGTTAATATCTGATATTGAGCCCACGTGTATCTCAACAGTCTGCTCTAGTTCAAGAAATATGGATTGAATATTGAAGAGGATGATGCTTCCATGCCTCAAGTTCAATCTTGATATCATAGACAAAGGAACTATACGATCATTGTAACACAAACCCCTGATTGTAGGTTGAATTTGTTATCCAACTTTCATATTACTTGGGTAGCAATGATGTGCTTGTACATATCATGCATTGCTTGTGATGTCATTAATTGGTTATGGGCATTCACTTCCAACGTAATTTTGGACCTATAGGGTCGCATGCGTAGAACACACTACGAATAGGAGTTTACTCATCAATAAGGATTAACTTGTTGCAAAAGTGTTTAGATATTCAATTTATACAAGATTAGTTGAAAATTGGCTGAACTGGGAAATGGATCGACTAATTCAGAATATGAACTGACCGGTTCACATTCTAAATCGACCAATTCAGATTGTGAATCACTCAGTTCAATGATCAATAAGATTGGATCAAGGATTGATGTTGGCGTCATGATGTGCATTAATTGTCACATTAAATCCAATATGTTTGTGAATAGGAAATAATGTGAACTAACCAATTCAAGTGTTGAATTGATAGTTTCACATGCGAACCAACCAATTCAATAGTGAACTGACCAGTTCGTTGTTTGTAGATTTTAGAAAAATCATGAAATTAGGTCTCTGCGACTCCTAGTTGATCTGAAACCCCGACCCTGGCCCTTGTATAAATAAAGCAAGGCTTTTAGGAGACACAACAATAAGATCTGACAGTTGTTGTCCTCTCACAGTTTTGGTAACATGAGAGCCCAAGCAAGTCTTACCTATAAAAGGGAGAGACCACAAGGTAGATTAAGTTAATGCTAGCACGTTTATGTTTGAAGGTACAACTCCATCATGTTGGCTCTGGTAGGGCAATGTGGAGTTCCCAGTGGTCTGCATGGACTTCGTACAGGCGTGGAGGTCATTGTCTCCATGCTAGGAGGACAGCAACCACCGTTGTCCAAGGTGTTGCACCAGGGGGTTGTCAGCAATAGTTGACTGTGTGAATCTTGCAAAGAGTGCATATCACCAAGCAATATTAGTCACTAGACTTGCTCTAGGACCAGGTATAACTCTTACTACCTTCTTTCCTAGATACATCATTGTTGATACAATCTTCTAGAAAAGAATAGGGACAAATTTTTTTGTTTCCGCTCCCTTCTCTGTCGTCCCTATTCCCCAATTAATAGGAGGGAAAGAGGAGCTCAGATCAGGGAAGAACTCGAGAATCTGGGAACTAAGCGCCCAGTTTCCATGGAAAAATAAGTCAGAGATGATAAAGGTGCAAAGCTAAGATCAGAATACACAAAATAGGAATGACGCCTTGGATTTTAGAAATGCACAGTAGAAATCGAAAAAGGGGTGAAGCATCAATACCTCAATGTGTGCTAAATCTATAAGAAGGCAGGCATTATGGGGGTGAATGGAGTGAATTCACATCATTTCCAGTGGCCTCCTAGGTACATGACGTTGTGTATAGGTCCATGTAACTAGTAGTGGTATGTGGGATTAATAGGAACAAACTAAAGGGGAAAACACAATGACTTAAGCACAAGTATGGATTCCTAGGGCCCAAAGATGGTTAGGGGGTCAGATCTTATATGGTGTTTGGGTTCTGGTAACAACAAACAAACCAAAAAGAAAAGGGGGAAGGAAAGTAGGTCACAGTCGCTGAGACAACAAGGGTTACAAAACCCTAGGAAAAATGGGATGGGAAGGTGCAGAACAGATCTAGAAATGTGTAGATAAAGGAAATTCATAATATCATCAACAATTGAGGGACATATGGGCAAGAGAAAACTAGAGGGAAATAATGTTACTGCTTGCGATAAAGGGAAAGGAAACTGAGGAAGAAGAAGCTATAGTGATCGTGCGATCGAAAATCTAACTATTCATATTGTGTCTGAGTGTTAGCTCAAATCAAAAACTAAGTGTGACAGACTTAATGTACCCACTTTAGGAAAGATAACTATAATGATAAATATTTTGAATATGAAATAAGCAAAGCATTTTGGTTCTTTCCTAATTTATTCGAGGGTCTAAATATTGCTTAATTATTATCAAATTTGCACCTAGACTAATTAGGACATGCAAAATCTATTTTTGGCATCAGTTTGCATCTTTGAGGTTGTTTACTATTTTATTTAATATTTAGGACCTTAAATTATATTCTCTCTCCTAAACAAAACTAGGATGGAACAGATAGTTCAATTAATGTGAAAATTGACACATAGACTATTTTGGTATGTGGAATCCAAACTTGGGATCTATTTCCACTTTTGAAGTCATTAGATATTAACATAAAATTTTTGGTCTTATCGCATATTATCTTTACTAAATGAAATTAGGATAGCTATGATTGTTCAAATAATATGAAACTTGGCACCCAACCTAATTGGGACCCAAGGATCACTATTTACCATTATATTTTGGATTTGAGATTTCTTTTTATGAGTTCTACACAATTAGGATTTTGTCTCAACACCATTGTATTATTATAACATCACACCATTGCCATCATTATTTATTATTTAGAATTATATGGTCTTCACATAGTTGACAAAAGAGTTATCTTGTATTATTATGCACAAATTTCCATATTTTGCTTATTGATCATATTAAGCCCATTAATTCAATATTTATTTAGATAATGGTACATAATTCATATTTATCCACACAGAAACACCAATTGTTACTCCAAATCACATTACACCTCTTAATAAACATATTTTAGACATTATTTGCATATTAGTTAATAAAAAGGAGCATTGGTGACACAATACATGCATTCACTTACATGTTAGCACACATTATGTTAATGTGAGTGAATTATAATATGTGAGTTGATTATAGCACCAAATCTAGCATAATGTGTTATATTGATTATCAAGCCAATAATGTTATGGGTCATCACTGAGTTACTCATGTTATATGCACTACATACATTAAGTTAAAACTTTATCCTTGTTTGCCAAATGTAAAGAACAAAGCATACCAATCTCTTATCCATGTGGTAAGGGTTTCTAGAGTCAAGATACCAAGTTTGGGTATGTTACAAGCATAGCAACAAAACCATTATTGATATACATGACAAGAAAAACTTTGCCACATACTTTTCAATTTGGGCCACTGGTATAGATCTTTGAGGTTGTGGCACATCTTTGTTCCAGCTAGGTGCATCATGTACATCTAAGTGTGTGCTTCTTTTAACACTGTCTTTCTGAGCCCATAGACTTTAGGATCCACCATCATGTTATGGTAACACAAAGCCCCTTTCTGTGAGTTGTGAAACCCATCATGCTTTCCACTGTTTGGCTCTAGCCTAATGTTTTGAATCATAGTATCACTATGATATGTATACTTAGTTTGTTGTGTTAATGTGGTCTTGAACTATAGTTGAGATAATAGTCCCCTAAGTATGAAGACCTCCATCTATACGTTCATATACCATAGAGGCACCAACATATCCCTCATACACATATCATGGACTACATCTTTGTAGTTCCAGATGTAGATGATGATGATGGCCTTCTACTTAAATATTTGAATTCTATGTTTTCCTTCACTGAGTGGTACTCTATTGTGCAATTATAGTCATTTATTAGCTCGAATGACTTTATTTGACACATGTTTAGCTCCTACTTTGAGAGGAGGCATTTAAGATTCTTTTGATATGTGAAAATATGACATTTCTTTTCATATAGTTAATGTATATAGATCTTTAATACCAAGAGTACTATAGATAGATATAGATCATGGGTCATGTAGTTCTCCTTGTGCTTCTTAATTTCTCTTTAAGATAATGAAATCATGTGTTTGTCTTGCATCAGCACTCACCCAAGACCTTCCTTTGAAGTGTCATAGAAAATAATGTAACCATTCTCAAGCTCTAGAAGTACTAACACTAGTACAAACTTTAGCTTCTCCTTCAATAATCAAAAACTCTTTTGACATACCTCTATCCATACATAGGGTATGGCTTTCTTGGCAGCAAGGATATTATGGTAAAATCTTAATGGACCACTTGTAATACCCTACCAACTCAAGGAAACTCCATAACTCTATTTGCGTCCTTGTTTACTCGCATAGTAGGAATGGCTCCACTTTCTTGGGTTATACACAAATCCCTCAGCTAGATATTATGTGTCCAAGAAAAGAAACTTTATGTAACCAAAACTTGCACTTGCTAAGCTTTGCATATAACTATCACGAGGAATGGGACATTTTGGTCAAGGTTTGATCCATTACAAAAAGAATAAGAACAAAAAGAAATTGTAAAGAGTGGGACCCATAGGGGATCCACTCCCTACTAAAATTTGAAGAATAAAACATCCATTCCAAACACACTCAAAAGGTATGTTGGAATAGGTGTAAAATTTTCGAATCTCAATATTGGTATTTGAAACAACCAAAGCATAGAAACAGAAGAAAAGTAAGGACTATATTCAATTTTTACAAAAGTACATCATCATTTCTCGTAAAGGGTTTACATGGATATTACAATATAAGGATCAACTAGAGGGAAATCTAACCCATATCAAGTTTATCTCCAAGCATCAACATCCTTAAGCTAGGTCCATGTTAGCATGCCATGTCCTCCATGTCCTACATCTGGGGTTGGAAGCATAGTCCAACAACAGGAGAAAAATAGATGACATCACCAAAAAGGCTGGTATGGGCATTCTAAAATAGAATTGAACAATATGTGGGGAAAAGGACATCAAGTAAAGATTGCTTCCCATATAAAAATTAGGGACTACCCATTCGGTCATAAAAGAAAATTGATTTGCAAATAAGAGATAACAAAAGAAATTACTTTCCATAAATAAACAATAAAGTTGTGTCACATAAGCACATAGCATGAAATAAGGGCACATAACCCATCAGTAATACCTACATGCATGTGAGATAATCATTGCACTAGAACAGTATAAAGACAATCGTGGCAAAGCCTCATAAACATGAAACCCTATAGAGAATGGCACATAACCATACTCCCCAATATATAAAATGTGGGCCAAGCCTCATAAATTTGAAGTCGGTATGAGGAACATAACCTCCATCCCAAAAATATAATAAGGGTGCATAACCTAAAACCAATGCAATTACACTACTCTAGGGATAATGAGTCACATAACATGCTTAATAGACAGGCAAGTAAAAAGTATAGTCATATTAAATAAGATTTTTCACCACATAAATGACAATATAAGAAACTGCCACAAAAGTGGGGGGAAATATATTGTATCACCAAGTAGAGTTCCACTATGAAATAATATATAGGGTAGACCCCAAAAGAATGTCCCTCATAATAAATTGATCACAGGATCAGAAACAAATAAGGTATTTCACAATAAATATATTCTCAAAAGAAAGATATATTGTGTAGGCTATTATCCATAGGACCAAGAGAAAGATTAAAATAGGTGAATTGCTCAAAAAATTAATAGGGGATGCAAACATACCTCTCTTCAGAGTTTAAACAGTCTAAATTCAATCCTAGATCCAATCTTAGGTCTTCTGATGCACGTCGTTTAGCACACCAATCACTAGGAAAATTATCCTAGAGTTTATCCTTTTCTACTTTTCGATAAAAGCTAGTATAGAAGGGTCGATCCACAGAGACGGTGATGAAGATGGTTGAGTTTCAAATTTAATTACGAGAATGAGAATGTAAAATCTATTTCAAGAGTTTGTTAAAACTAAAACAAAAAAATAAAGTTACTGAATCAAAGATTAAAAATCAAAGAAGGAAATACCGAAGCTAAGGGATTTTACCACCCTAGTCGATGCAAAACAAGATCAAAGAAATGATAAGAAAGATAAAAGAAGGTATGTGAAACATTTATAAATGATTCGCAAAAGATGAACTCCCCGTGAATCCATTGGTCCTGACATTCAGGGATCCTAGTTCAATCATCCTAATGGGGACTTTTCTGAGGTCTCATCCAAATTCCCATAAAATCGATTTGCTTGTTCTAAATCTTGGGTTCAACGGTCGCATCCGCCAAGATTAACAAGCGTGAAAATGAGAGATCACTTTGTTAAAATCGTCGAGATCTAAATCAAAATCCATTTATCTAAACAATCATATAAATCTTCAATCTAGTCATTACATGGATAAAGGGTTGCTCCCCTCACCTCGGTAAGAAAACTACTCGCTAGTCATATTAAGGGATGGAGAAAATAAGGAAGGAAGGTAGAAAGCCATAGACCAGAAGTGACAGAATCTCCTAGGAGATCTTAGTTGGTGACAATGAAATAGCTTGTTCTCTTAGTTCCCCACTCTAAAGAAAAGAATAAGAAGAAGAAATGAGGTCTATAAACCAGAGAGAAAAAAATAATCTTTATTACATAAATGAAAGATTACACTAATGAATGGAAACGACAAAGTTCAACTATAAGGAACAACTACAAAATCTGAGATGCCTTTCTTAGTGGAGTCCCCCCTCCTTTTATAGGAGAAGAGGGGTGGAAACTCTACATACAAGAATTTCTATAAGACTCTTGGCCGGAGGCTGAAAACTTTTCTGGATCTGGTCAATAGAAGAAAAGAAACGGTTGATTGCTTTGCATTCTTTTTACAGTAATTTTCCGCAACAGCAATTTCGAGCGTATTTTTGGGCTAGTCATAAATTCGGGAGAAGTCCGAGATTATGTTTTTCCTGTATATAATTGAATTCTCTTTCCAACGCATACTTGCACATTAAATTCTGCCATGGAATGTAAGAGTTATACCAATTTTGGTGAAAGGTATATACTGAAGTCAGACACTGCGGGAATTTGTGCAAAATATCTTCTCAAGGAAAATTTGATCATTAAAGTGATTAGACCATTTTCCTACAAAAAATAGCCAAACACAATTAAAACTCCAAATTAAGGGAGAAAATCTAAACTAATACAATTAATTACAAAACTAAGAAAATAAATAACAAAACAATCCTAAAAAATATCTAAAAGATTAAATAAAAAAAGATAAATATACATTTATCAAAATACCCCGGACTTGAATCTTTGTTTGTCCTCAAACAAATAAAATCACAAATTATTCCAATTTATACTAACAACATGTCTATCCTCACCCTTGTAACATCACTTTATTCCTTACCTCCAAATTTGGCCAAGCAACCCAATCTCCTAAAACCACAAAACACAAAATTTTATATTCCCTATTAAAAAGAAATATCATATCTTGGTTCTAAATCAAGATTTTGTAGAAAAACATGCTTCATCTTGCTTTTGCTTTGACACTCTTATTTTTATTAATGTATTTTTTATGTGAGTTGTTGTACAAGAATAAGATGAAATTAGGAGGTGTGAAAACAAAGAAGGAAGTGATGATTTTTTTTATCCCTCCTCTATTCGACTTGGGATTTAGATTTGTGGAGTTGTGGCTACATTGGTCACAATTTTGTTTCATGTGAACTTTTGGCATCTTTTGATGGTACGCCCTTTTGTGGGGTATGGATTTTTTTTATGGGAAGCATGTCACCCCAGACTTGATTTTTTTCTGGTGGTGATTCTTTACTTCTTTTTTTAGAAAGAAAATAAGGGGGAAACAAAAGGTGTCATTGTGCTTATAACTTCGCACATTTATTTTCTCTATTTTTTTGGAAAGTGTCATTACATCAGAAAGAACATTCATGTCAATCACATTATACAAGATTTAGATCAAGTTAATCAACAGTTTAAAAATAGAGAAAATATGTGTTTGGTTTTGATTGATTCCATACGGCTTGCCAACTTTTCCAAGGAGTGATGCTATTTTGGGATCCTAGGTGACATGGTGGTTTCAGACATGGCAATTTGTAATAATTTTTGTAAAAGATTTACTAAATTCAAAGGGGTACAATGATAAACATCTATTCATATTGGCTGATTAGATAAAGGCTTACAACAAAAGAAATAAAAACATGGCCGACTAGATAATGGCCATGAACAAAGCAACTATATGCAAAACAAAAAAAAGGTAGAAATAATGCAAGAATAAAAAAGATAAGGGGTGGAATATAAACATATCGCCCACCTCCACCCCGGACTTAGATTTTTGCTCGTCCTGAGCAAAATCAAAACCCGAGATGGAGGGAAGAGAAGAGCGAGGATTTTCTAGGTGGCCCAGGTAGCTCAAAAAACGTCCAGCTGAAGGGGATGTGTATGAGGGCTGGGACCTTTATCTGTGGAGCTTCATAGTGTACCCGATGATAGTTCAGTCGTGGAAGATCAGTGGGGTGTTCATATTTTCTTTCACCTCACATTCCCTCCAAAAATATCCATATATCTTCCTTCGATAGCAAGAGAAGTGTTGAAGACGGATGTGGATTGGGGGAGGTTGGCAGGTACCCGACCAGTAATGCTAGTAGAGCATGATGAACTGAGTCGGGTGGAGGATCTAGTTTAGGTTTTCCACCATCATGATGACCTGCATATGGGAGAACTGATGCTAATACAAACAATTTAAAATCATTTACAAAAGTGTTTTGTTTCTCCTTGAAATTAATGCCATCAACATTGGGTTTGGTAAGTTTCATTGTTGATATAACATATGTCTCTAATGTTATTGTACATGGATTTCCCAAGTATTTAGGAGGGATGATGAGGTCTTCCTTGCAAATAACATAAGGGGGTGTGTGGGCTTCTTCCAATGGTGGTATCTCCCCTTCTAAACCAGCCATGTCTGGGATGGAAATTGGCTGTGACAGCTTGGGAAGAATCATAAAGGGGGTTAGATGCTCATTATCCAAAATAGACTCAAAAGAAGGGTATTGGTCTATGATATCATTCAGCTTTATGTTAAGGATGGGAGAAGTTGTTGGATCTTCATAATGACTCTCCTTCTTTGACATTTCGTATTTAAGTAAAAGAGTCTCTAAGGGAAAGATAGGGATACCAACATTCTCATCACACACAAAATATGGCTCTATGGTTTGTGTTATTTCTTCAGGATCTGACATATATGATACAAAATAAGGATCATCGTCATCGTTGTCATCAGGAAGAACCATCTTGCGTTGCTCAAGCTCTATAGGGGGAGTTTGTGATTGATCCTCTAGTAAGGTGGCTAACATGGCTTGACTGGATTCAAGTTTTGCTTGTCCCTCTGCTGCCATTTTTTCTAGGGCCTTAAGTATCTCTTCCAGTTCAAGATTAATTTTCATTTCACCATAGGATTTATACACCCCAAAATTTTGGTCATCCTCACCACACTCCCCATAGTGTCCTTGGCCATAATACTCCTCATATTGTTTTGGGTGGCATTGCTCCTCATAATAATCTCTAGAAGATGGTGGATTGTAATTTCCATTGCGTTCATCTTGGTAGGAAGATTCAATATTATAAGGTGTCACCAAATCATGAGGAAACATATTTGAACAATCTATATTTTGGGTTTGGGCTTCTAGCAGGGCGGTTAAAAAGGCTTGACTGGCTTTTAGTTTTGTTTCTCCTTCTACTGCTATCTTCTCTAGGGCCCTAAGTCTCTCTTCTTGTTGAAGATTACATTGGGTTTCATTAATATGCTCATAACCCCCAAGGTTTTGTTGGTTACACCCAATAAAATTTTGTTGATCATATCCCCCATTAGAATATGGATAGCAAGGTTCCCCATAATGGTTCTCAGAAAAATGTGGATTCACATTGTACCCACCAGGATGAAAGGGCTCGCAATTAAAAGGGATGCTATTATAAGAATGGGGTAGAGTCAGGCAGGCAAGAGATGCATGGTGGTAAAAACCACAATAATAACATTGTGCGGGATATTGGGATGCCCACTCCATTTTAAAAGAAAAGTTCCTAAAAGATATGTCAATCAACGAACGAGATAAGAAAGATTACGAGATAAGAGGTTAGTCAAAAATTACAAAGAGAACTAAAAATTATAAATGTAAGAAATTATGAAGTAAAGTAAAATTACTAAAAAAAGTAACTAGAAAGTAGTACTGCTAGAATGGGAACTCAGCAGAAAGAGGAGATACACTTCCAGAATTGTGCTCGGAAGGCAAAAAGAAATTACAAAAATCTAAAAGAAATTATAAAAAAGACTAAAGTTATGAAAGTTAGAGTATATGAATATGGATTATACAAGATATACAAGCAACCAGATCTGAAAAACAACTATGTCGTCCCCGGCAACATCGTCAAATTGATGCACGTCGTTTAGCACACCAATCACTAGGAAAATTATCCTAGAGTTTATCCTTTTCTACTTTCCAATAAAGGCTAGTATAGAAGGATCGATCCACAGAGACGGTGATGAAGATGGTTGAGTTTCAAATCTGATTACGAGAATGAGAATGTAAAATCTATTTCAAGAGTTTGTTAAAACTAAAACAAAAAGATAAAGTTCCGGAATCAAAGATTAACAATCAAAGAAGGATATACCAAAGCTAAGGGATTTTACCACCCTAGTCGATGCAAAACAAGATCAAAGAAATGATAAGAATATGTGAAACATTTATAAATGATTCACAAAAGATAAACTCCCCATGAATCCATTGGTCCTGGCATTCAGTGATCCTACTTCAATCATCCTAATGGGACTTTTCTGAGGTCTTATTCAAATTCCCATGAAATCGATTTGGTTGTTCTAAATCTTGGGTTCCACGGTCGCATCCGCCAAGATTAACAAGCGATGAAAATGAGAGATTACTTTGTTAAAATCGTCGAGATCCAAATCAAAATTTATTTTTCTAAAAAATCATATAAATCTTCAATCTAGTCATTACATGGCTAAAGGGTTTCTCCCCTCACATCGGTAAGAAAACTACTCGCTAGTCATACTAAGGGAAGGAAGGTAGAAAGCCATAGACCAGAAGTGACATAATCTCCTAGGAGATCTTAGCTGGTGACAATGAAATAGCTTGCTCTCTTAGTTCCCTACTCCAAAGAAAAGAATAAGAAGAAGAAATGAGATCTATAAACCAGAGAGAAAAGAATAAACTATATTACAGAAATGAAAGATTACACTAATGAATGGAAACAACAAAGTTCAGCTATAAGGAACGACTACAAAATCTGAGATGTCTTCCTTAGTGGAGTCCCCCCTCCTTTTATAGGGGAAGGAGGGATAGAAACCCTACATACAAGAATTTCTAGGAGACTCTTGGTTGGCGGCTGAAAACTTTTCTGGATCTGGTCAATAGAAGAAATGAAATGGTTGATTGCTTTGCATTCTTTTTGCTGTAATTTTCCGCAACAGAAATTTCGAGTGTAATTTTGGGCTAGTCATAAATTTGGAAGCAGTCCAAAAATCTGTTTTTCCTGTAGATAATTGAATTTTCTTTCTAACGCATACTTGCACATTAAATTCCACCTTGGAATGTGGAAGTTATACCAATTTTGGTGAAAGGTATATACTGAAGTCAGACACTGCGGGAATTTGTGCAAAATATCTTCTCAAGGAAAATTTGATCATTAAAGTGATTAGACCATTTTCCTACAAAAAATAGCCAAACACAATTAAAACTCCAAATAAAGGGAGAAAATCTAATCTAATGCAATTAATTACAAAACTAAGAAAATAAATAACAAAACAATCCTAAAAAATATCTAAAATATTAAATAAAAAAAGATATATATACATTTATCATCTCCAAAGTACCTATTAAGCATATATATGTAATTAGGGTTATATTTACATTAATTTTATAAACCCTAAAAATTGCCTTTTTACTATTAGTGAATTAGGTTATCAAAACAATGTCATATTATAGGTTATATTTTTCTAAGTTCATAACATATTTTACTTTATTTTTCTAGACTTTTAAATTATTAGTTATGAATTTTAGAAAAACTAAACATATTCATAAAATCCATAAAATCACCATTGTATAACACTAAATTTAGGCGATGAAACTAGCACCATTACTTTCTTATGCCAAATCATATTTTATTATAATTTTCTGAGTTACCAAATAAAAACTATTGAAAATTATCAACCACTTGGCAAGGCGGCTCCCGCTCCCGTGCGACTGAGAGGGCGACTAGGGCTTGTTGTCGTCGATCCTGGGGGAGGGGGCTCGACGGCCTGGGTGCGCCGCCCTACTCCCCCGGGGCCATCCCTGTCGTCTCTGTTGTCGGATCGGGTCTCTGCAGGTGCTTCACTGTTGTGCTCCTTTCCCTCTGCTTCGCGCCCCTCCTTCGGTGGCTGGGTGTTTGGATCCTAGATCCAGTTCGGATGGGATCGGAAGGGGAGCCGAAAGCTACGGTGTCTTCTTTAGTTGTTGCTAGCATTTCAGCAGGGGTGCTTGAGCTGACGTGAGGTACCCCACGGATTCCGGTCCTGCTGCTGACTTTGGCTTTTCCTCCCCATTTCCTGCGTTTCCTTGGAGTAGGTTTAGGCTTTGCTGTTTTTCAGGTCTCGCCGGGTATCAGCGTTGTTAGTACCTTTCTATAAGGTCTTTTTGTCCTTCCTTTGTGAAGGTGGTGGAGTTCTCTGGGTTCCTATTATAACCTCAATTTTTTGGTACAATTAGTGAGAAATGTGATTTCTCATATTAAAGATAATTGAATTTTTTTGAATAAATGGATTCCTTTCACAATAGCCTTTATTGGTTGCTTTGTGGGTTGTATTGGCTATTGGGCCCAATAACAAGGAAATTCAAATAGTAAATGGATAATTGAATTTTCGAGAAAAGAAATATATAGAAACCTCTAAAAGGCAAATCCAAAGAGGATTTCGTGCCTCTTGGGTTCCTTGGGTACCAAGGAGACCAAGGTTGCAAAAAGAAGGTAATTAGAAAAGAAAAGGTTGATTAAGTATTTCTTTATTAAGAAAGAAATTGAAAATGATGATAAAATGTGGAAAATGAGTGGAAAGAGGCATAAATGAGTTTTCTTGGTGATAATTCATATCCATGAGGTTTATAATGATAAAAGGAATACCCATGAGGAAAATAAAAGGGAAATAAAAAGAAATCCTCAAAAAGAGATATTTTAATAATCAAGATAATATGAAATAATGCATATAGATGCATCTAGAAGGATAATAAGTATCCTTAAAAAGTAATTTCGAAATCATAGAGTTTCTTGGGATTCAAGGAGTCCCAATAAAGAGGAAAGAAAGAGAAAATACTAAAAAGGCAAAATAAGAGGATAATGTGTTGCATTATTAATGAATTATGAGGAATTGTTAAAAAGAATGTAATTTTGATTAAAAGAAATAGAATTACGTATCAATGGATTAAAAAGCAAGGAAAGAGAGAATAAGTAAGAAGAAATTCGAATTCCTAGTTATTCAAGAAATAGGATATACCAAAGGAGAGAGAGAGAGAAGAATTGCTTCTCTTTGAAGGAAAACTATTTCTATTAGAAGAAGGACTTCGTTTCCTTAAGGAAAGTCCTCACAGGGCTTCGTTGGCTACACCTATAAAAGGGGTGAGACTTGGGGGTGAATCCAGAGAGATCTCACGTCTCCCACCCTCTTCCTTATCTTCTTCTTCCTTACGTTCTAAACCCTAATCAAGGAAAAATAGTACAATCAAAGCGCAACGAGGAGCCATGGAGGGTTCATGATGGAAGCTTAATACCCCACGTTGCTGAAGGGAAAGAGAGCCTTCGTCCCCAGGCCCTAGACGAGGTGCAGCAGCAGTCGATCGACCTGTAGGGCAGCCGCACGTCGCCAGTCTGAGGGGTGTGAAGGCGGCTCTGTTGGATGATATCAGGCGGCGCCCCAGGTGCGGGGAGGTCCGGCGAAGGTCTGGGACCCTTTTCCGGAGACCGACGAGGTCCAGGAGAGGGAGGAGAAGGCCGCAGCTGCAGCTAGGGTTGCTGCGGCGCAAGCAGCAGCTGGATCGTGAGGAAGAAGAAAGGCGGAGGCCTGATTGGACAGAATTGCCCTCCGCGGGCCAAAAGAACCGAGTTTTAAGTTGAGGGCAAAACCGTAATTTGGTTATATTTCTCAAACGATCCGCGTTGCATGAGCTGGATGACGTGGCGCCATCGGATTGGTCAAGTAAGTGTTTTAATGCAAAATTCATAGATAAATAACCGTAGCTCGGATTAAAACAAGTTATATATGAATTTTGATTAGGAGAACACAAGGAATCCAATAAAAATAGATTTATAGCCTGAATCTGATCATAGTTCGAAATATAGTGTAAATTACCATCTTTAATGAATTAAAGATTAAGAAACCCTATTTTGATATGATTAATGTGTTTAATAGGGTTTAATGGATCTTTAGAGTTTTCCTCAAAAAAAATGGATCTTTAGAGTTGATATTAATCTGTTAAATGTAAAAAGGAACATTGAGTTCAAAAAGGAAGAACTTTGCACGTGATTAGTCTAATTTAGGGTTTATGTGCTTAAAAATGCATGGAATTTGAAAAGAGCATAAAGTTATCATCTTTAATGATTCAATTAAGGAAAAACCCTTAGATTTGATGATAGATGGATAATTCAAGCTGATATTAACCTGTTGTTAATAAAAGTGAAAATAGGATTTAAAAAGATGATCTTTTTATATAGTTGGTTTAATTTAGGGTTCTATGTACATGAATATGCCTTAATGGGATTAGAAACCCTAATTTATGTTGATATGAATTCTAATGGTTTTAATTGTACAAATCGAAGAATAAAATAGAGATATGATGATTCGAAGATAAATTGAGTACCAAAGATCTTTAATGTGAATTATTTGGATAATTTGTGTTTCCTAGTGTATAAAAGTGGAAATAGTGATAAATAAGGTTCATATATGTGAGTTGAACTATAATGAAATATGATTTGTCAATTTGAAAGAAACCGAAGATGATAATTAGCCTTAATGTTTTGGATATGACCTAAAAGGATAAAGATAATAGTTTTAGTGTAAAAGAAACATATTAGACTTAATCGACATTCAATTGTGCCTATGATGCAGAAATTAAGGTTTGTGAACTAAAAGAGCATTAAAAGTGATAAATGCATAATGAAGGCTAAAACCCTAATAAAACTCTAAAGTTGGCCTAGAAATCATAAGGTGGAATCCAAGTTGATCTTGAGGATGTTTTGAATAAAACAATGACACTTGAATGTTATGCATTATTTTCAGGATATTGTTGATTGCTTGTTAATTGTGTTGAATGTTAATGCATGGACATCAAGTTACTATGGATCAGGTATGTGGTTATGATTATGAATAACCGCTATAGTTTCCCGATGGATTCCCAGATGTTTAATCACATTGAATGCAACTAAACTATTGGATGTTTATTTATTTCATGCCACTATAAAGTGACTATGATTATCACCATAAATGTGCATATATAACTGGCTAGATCCTGGTCCACCTCTGTTACTTTGAAAAGGCTAAAAAAGGGGTAATCCTAGAGCAAGGTCTAGGTTACCGTGAGTTAGAAACTGGGCTACCTACGTGTAGTGCCATGAGACTCATTAACATATCCCGAGTTAAGGAGTGGTCTACTTACGAGTAGTGCCATGTGGCTCAACCCTAGAAACGGGTTCACTTATAGGTGGATCATGAGGGGTTTAATGGGGACAACACAGAGGATTGGGTACTCTTGGATCGCGGAGTTATATCTAAAATGTAATATTGGTTGTTAAATAAGTAGTTGAATGATTACATTGTTATCATAGTTGCATGTTTATTGTTTCCCCCACATACCAGCTTCGGCTGATCGATGTTTTGTTTGTCGGCATTTTAGGTACAATGAAAAGAACAAACAGTAAAGTGGCACATGTGATACTAAATGAGAATTAAAGTGTAAAGGAGGATTAGATAGATTAGTAGTGGTGTGGATAGAAGTTTAGAGATCCAAGTTTTCAAAAGGTATGCACAAATTTATTTTCTTAGAGCTTTCAGTATAGTATGTTAAAATTTGATAATTATTCTTGGTTAATTGATGAACCTTTGATCCAGAAGTCATGGGTGCGGCTTCGACCTCTCGGTCTCCCTTAATTGGGGGTTATCGGAAGGTGGGGTCGTAACATTTGGTATTAGAGCCTAGGTTGCTCAGTTAACCATTAATAATTATTAAATTTTACAAACTCCATAGAACCCAAGGGAGTTATTAGAGGAGTATCTGAAAGATGAAGGTGTCTAGAAAGGGATCACGACCGGGGGCTGGCAAGATTTTCCTCCACACCGCTAGTCGGAATACGAGGACTCCCGGACCCATGTGACCTCCTGGCCAAAGTCTTAGGGTATGAATCGAAATAAGATACCTTTAGGACTTCTCATCTTATTCATCCCTTCTCATCACAAAATTCTGATAAGGACCTAAAGGATTAGGGTTCCCTTTCTTCTCCTCACCCTCTTGAGGTATGGGTAAGGTTGATAAGGTTTAAGGGATCCTCCACCACATTAAAGGAAATGCATGTAAATAAGATGTCATGGACATAAGCTTAATAGAGTAAGCGCAAATTAAAGAATAGATACATGCTTAGGTCGTATGACATAAGTTGTCATGTCCTCAGAAGAGACCTGAGGCTAGACCTTCTTGTCAGGAGGACAAGTTAGTCTTGGAGATAAAGATCTCCATTGCAAGTAGAGACCTAGCACATCCTCTAAGGATGATGCTAACCCTAACCCTAAGTGAAGGTTAGAGAGAGAGATGAGTTGGACCAGGTGTTTGAAGGGACATGCCTTTGGGGTTCCATACGATCCATGGGTGACCTAGCACCTTTGGCAACCCAACCCTGGGAAGGGTCGTGCATGTTAGGGTAAAGGATAGCTCCTTGGATGATGATGTTAGTGAAGGACCATAGAAACCCTATGGGCTTGGGCAAGTAGGGCATAGCTGGCACCTAGGGCATGTCATAGTGCTGACGATAGGATGAAACCTTGGATAAGGAATTATGATGGAGCATAAAGGGTTATGGATGATCTTGAGCAACCATAAGTTCAAACCTAGGCTTCACCATGTAGAGCATGCCTTTGAGGTTGATCCTTCATGAAGAAAGGACCTCTAATGGTGAGGTTGGATGTGGGGTTAGCTCTAGAGAGAGCAAGAAACCCAGCAAGGAGGTTGGAAGCCTAAAACCCTGAATAATGGATGATAGTGGTTGCCTCATAATCAATCCCTGAAAGTTGATGATATCTTGGTTGCCTTTAGAGGGACCAACCCTACAGAATGAAGATGAAGCATCTGGTGCCTATGTGCCTACGATATAGGTGTTTACCTTCTGAGGTAGGAAGAAGAGTTCCTTAGACTTAGAAAGGTTTTGTAGCAGGTTATGACACCTTGTACCTTGATGGTTGTCCTTAGGGAGGACCCAACCCTAAGTGTTGCTCAGGTTGAAGGATGACAAGAAGTTTATGTCATGCCTTTTGCATGTTTGGTTCATAGTTAAGAGTTAGAGTATACAGTTTGACACCTAAAAGTGAACTTAGGGTTCCTAGGCCTAAGAGGGGAAGTGGTATACCTAATGCTCATGATGAGAAGTTGAGTTCCTATAGAAGCGAGCATGGTAATCCTCATGTGTTTCATGAACCCCTCACAGCTAGGTTGATGATAAAGAAAGGTATGATCTTGATCCAACATTGAGGAAAGAGGACAAGTATGACCTAGCATGGTATAGTAAGTGATCTGCTTGTGCCTTAATGACTTGCTAGGGTTAAGTAGGCTCGTGTGGATGTAAACCCTAGACCTAAGAGCTTTTGTGACCTTAGAGATAGTTTTCCTCCCATCCTGGGAGAGGGACCCCTTTGGAAGGGTGTATATCAGTTTTGGTGGTTCAAGGTAACCTAAAGAGGTCTCATAGGATCTTGAGAAGCTAAGTGAAAGGTACATGGTATGAGCATGAATCTACAGACCCGTAGATATCCATCTCTAAGTGCATGCTGATGTGTTACCATGGAGGTAACTGGTATAGGGCTTGACCAAGGTAGGCAGGTTGCCATGATCCCGATGAAAGGATGAAATTCATCCCATGAATGCAGAAAGAGAGATGATGAAGGCTTGGGTAAGGTTCTAAGTGAACATGTACTATGATGGAGAATCCTAAGTCTATCCTAGGGTCAGGTAGGGATAAGACCGATGAAAGGAGGAGTTGTCTAATTCCCTAGTTGCACATGACCATAGGGTCGGGAGGTAATAACTATCATTGTCTGAGGGCCATGGGTTAGGAGATTGATCACCTTCATGAACTCATGGGACCCAAAGGGCAGATGATTAGGGCACTCTCTTGATGCATGAGGGAAGAGGGATGACCCCAAAAGAGTCGGTACCCTATAGACCTAGAGGAGATGACCAAGGATATAAACCTCAGTAGGTTCAAGACTAGTTGGATATCATGAAGAGACATATGTGGCACGTTGCAACTTAGATTTAAAGGTGTATTGGTAAGGTAGGATGTACCATCTCTACTCTTGGAACAGGAAGAACTCGGTATTTGGACTGCAGCCAAATGCTTATTTCCTCTTGTTATGGGGGTGAGAGATAGTACATTATGCATGTCATACACCAAGGATAAGAGATGATGTAGGTTGGAATGTTGCCAAGAGAAACGGGAATACAGAAGATATCTACCCTGGTAAAGTTAATGATACATGGATGGTTTGTAAGCACTAAGAGGAATGAGGTAGTCCCCTTATGAGGATATTTTTATCATGATCTATGTGGAACTTACGAGTTATACCAGGTTGAGTTTGATCACCACGATGATGAAATCATAGAGTGTTCTTAATGAAAATATACATAGAATTTGAGGTGAAATGCTAAGTGAAATACATGGAAGTGTATGTCTTCAACGCTACCTAATACCTAAGGATGTGAAGTGGTAATGGATGCTCTGGGTGAGATACATCTGACTTGTTTGACTAGAAGCTAGAAGAGGTTGATTGGCTAACCCTAAGTTCAAAAAGGAGAGGTGTTTGGATAACACTCAGATGTAACAAGATACATAGAAAAGTTAATGGTTGTTTGGTTAGCCAGTCTAGTCTTTAATGCAATGAAAGGATGGTGGTAGAACCTCAAGTGCACTTCTTTGGAAAAAAAAAAGAGGTGATGAAACCCCGACTAGAGTGGTTTAGGGTTTCGGAGGATCTGATCTTGAAAGAATCATGACATACAGGAAATCATGGTTGAAGATCACCATACACCATGGAAAATGGCAATAGCACTTTGGATGCTTAAGATGAAGTTGCATGTGGTTTATGGCCATGCAAGTCAGGAGGTAAAGGACGAACCCCAGTAACCCAGTGTATCGATATAGAGGACAAAAGAGTCCCTGAGAGGGAATGGGAGCTCAACACTATGGATGTTGTGATAGGTCGTCCCTGGGTCAAAGAAGGTCGAGATACAATATGGGTTATGGTAGGTCGCCTTACCTAGATAATATGAGAAATGAAGAGATCGGTTAAGGGAAAGATCCAGTTGAACTACCCATAAGAAAGATGGTTCAACAACACCATGAAGTGAGTTCAAAGGTTCTTGAGTTTGACCTAAAAGGTTCACTTCCATAAAGTGGAAGTAGGTACATGAAGAACTCAATGTTAGTATAGTTTATCACCCCTAACTATGGTTAGTATGATCCAGACTAAAGGGTCTGATGAGGGCATGTGTGCTCGTTCAGGGTGATATCTAGAGACAATTCTTGTCCTATGAAAGATGTAACAATGACCACCATAGCCAGTATCAGGTTTTATATGAAGCTCTGTAAGGGAGGTTGTGTCGGTCACCACTTCAGTAAGGTGATGTTGGTGAAAAGGGCCACATGATGGTTAGAAAAGGACCACATGATGGTTAGAAAAAGGGACCTCAGTGCTTGTAGATGAAGTCACTTTGATCGTGCAAGGGCTGAAAGGAGCCTAGAGACGATGAGAGTCATGAGCAGATGCAAAGTAGACTGACATACAAGTTACTGTAGAAGAATATGTGAGAATCCGACCCCTCTAAGCTGCAGCTGAGAAAGCTGAGTCCCCGATGCATGGGTCCATTAGAGATGGATGGGTGGAGAAGGTTAGGTTTGACCCTACCCCTCAGGATAGAGTAATGGGAGATGTTTTCCATGTGTCCAATTTAGAGAACTATGTGAGGTACCCCGACCATGTGCTGAGCAATGAACCTAGTGAGCCCCAAGGGAGGCTGAAATGGCCTGAGTCACCTGTGTAGTTCATAGATGCCAGGATGAAAGAACTCAGAGAAAAGAATATGTAATGATAAAGGTTCTTTGGAAATTCCATGAGTACGGCAAAGCCACATTGGGGCCAATGATGGACATGGAAAAGTCTTATCCTGAATTGGTTGTTTGCTTGTTTGAATTTTGAGGACAAAATTCCTATAAGAGGGGAAGGATGTTATAACCCCAATTTTTGGGTACAATTAGTGAGAAATGTGATTTCTCATATTAAAGATAATTGAATAAATAATGATATGATTTGTTTTGAATAAATGGATTCCTTTCACAATAGCCTTGATTGGTTGCTTTGTGGGCTGTATTGGCTATTGGGCCCAATAACAAGGAAATTCAAATAGTAAATGGATAATTGAAATTTCATGAAAAGAAATATATAGAAACCTATAAAAGGAAAATCCAAAGAGGATTTCGTGCCTCTTGGGTTCCTTGGGTACCAAGGAGACCAAGGTTGCAAAAAGAAGGTAATTAGAAAAGAAAAGTTTGATTAAGTATTTCTTTATTAAGAAAGAAATTGAAAATGATGATAAAATGTGGAAAATGAGTGGAAAGAGGCATAAATGAGTTTTCTTGGTGATAATTCGTATCCATGAGGTTTCTAATGATAAAAGGAATACCCATGAGGAAAATAAAAGAGAAATAAAAAGAAATCCTCAAAAAGAGATATTTTAATAATCAAGATAATATGAAATAATGCATATAGATGCATCTAGAAGGATAATAAGTATCCTTAAAAAGTAATTTCGAAATCATAGAGTTTCTTGGGATTCAAGGAGTCCCAATAAAGAGGAAAGAAAGAGAAAATAATAAAAAGGCAAAATAAGAGGATAATGTGTTGCATTATTAATGAATTATGAGGTATTGTTAAAAAGAATGTAATTTTGATTAAAAGAAATAGAATTTTGTATCAATGGATTAAAGCAAGGAAAGAGAGAATAAGTAAGAAGAAATTCGAATTCCTAGTTATTCAAGAAATAGGATATACCAAAGGGAGAGAGAGAAGAATTGCTTCTCTTTGAAGGAAAACGATTTCTATTAGAAGAAGGACTTCGTTTCCTTAAGGAAAGTCCTCACAGGGCTTTGTTGGCTTCACCTATAAAAGGGGTGAGACTTGGGGGCGAATCTAGAGAGATCTCACGTCTCCCACCCTCTTCCTTATCTTCTTCTTACTTCCTTACATTCTAAACCCTAATCAAGGAAAAATAGTACAATCAAAGCGCAACGAGGAGCCATGGAGGGTTTGTGATGGAAGCTTAATACCCCACGTTGCTGAAGGGAAAGAGAGCCTTCGTCCCCAGGCCCTAGACGAGGTGCAGCAGCGGCCGATCGACCTGCAGGGCAGCCGCACGTCGCCGGTCTGAGGGGCGTGAAGGCGGCTCTGTTGGCTGAGATCAGGCGGCGCCCCAGGTGCGGGGAGGTCCGGCGAAGGTCCGGGACCCTTTTCCAGAGACCGACGAGGTCCAGGAGAGGGAGGAGAAGGCCGTAGCTGCAGCTAGGGTTGTTGCGGCGCAAGCAGCAGCAGGATCATGAGGAAGAAGAAAGGTGGAGGCCTGATTGGATAGAATTGCCCTCCGCGGGACAAAAGAACCGAGTTTTAAGTCGAGGGCAAAACCGTAATTTGGTTATATTTCTCAAACGATCCGCGTTGCATGAGCTGGATGACGTGGCGCCATCGGATTGGTCAAGTAAGTGTTTTAATGCAAAATTCATAGATAAATAACCGTAGCTCGGATTAAAACAAGTTATATATGAATTTTGATCAAGAGAACACAAGGAATCCAATAAAAATAGATTTATAGCCTGAATCTGATCATAGTTCGAAATATAGTGTAAATTACCATCTTTAATGAATTAAAGATTAAGAAACCCTATTTTGATATGATTAATGTGTTTAATAGGGTTTAATGGATCTTTAGAGTTGATATTAATCTGTTAAATGTAAAAAGGAACATTGAGTTCAAAAAGGAAGAACTTTGCACATGATTAGTCTAATTTAGGGTTTATGTGCTTAAAAATGCATGGAATTTGAAAAGGGCATAAAGTTATCATCTTTAATGATTCAATTAAGGAAAAACCCTTAGATTTGATGATAGATGGATAATTCAAGCTGATATTAACCTATTGTTAATAAAAGTGAAAATAGGATTTAAAAAGATGATCTTTTTATATAGTTGGTTTAATTTAGGGTTCTATGTACATGAATATGCCTTAATGGGATTAGAAACCCTAATTTATGTTGATATGAATTCTAATGGTTTTAATTGTACAAATCGAAGAATAAAATAGAGATATGATGATTCGAATATAAATTGAGTACCAAAGATCTTTAATGTGAATTATTTGGATAATTTGTGTTTCCTAGTGTATAAAAGTGGAAATAGTGATAAATAAGGTTCATATATGTGAGTTGAACTATAATGAAATATGATTTGTCAATTTGAAAGAAACCGAAGATGATAATTAGCCTTAATGTTTTGGATATGACCTAAAAGGATAAAGATAATAGTTTTAGTGTAAAAGAAACATATTAGACTTAATCGACATTCAATTGTGCCTATGATGCAGAAATTAAGGTTTGTGAACTAAAAGAGCATTAAAGTGATAAATGCATAATGAAGGCTAAAACCCTAATAAAACTCTAAAGTTGGCCTAGAAATCATAAGATGGAATCCAAGTGATCTTGAGGATGTTTTGAATAAAATAATGACACTTGAATGTTATGCATTATTTTCAGGATATTGTTGATTGCTTGTTAATTGTGTTGAATGTTAATGCATGGACATCAAGTTACTATGGATCAGGTATGTGGTTACGATTATGAATAACCGCTATAGTTTCCCGATGGATTCCCAGATGTTTAATCGCATTGAATGCAACTAAACTGTTGGATGTTTATTTATTTCATGACACTATAAAGTGACTATGATTATCACCATAAATGTGCATATATAACTGGCTAGATCCGGGTCCACCTCTGTTACTTTGAAAAGGCTAAAAAGGGGTAATCCTAGAGTAAGGTCTAGGTTACCGTGAGTTAGAAACTGGGCTACCTACGTGTAGTGCCATGAGACTCTTTAGCATATCCCGAGTTAAGGAGTGGTCTACTTACGAGTAGTGCCATGTGGCTCAACCCTAGAAACTGGTTCACTTATAGGTGGATCATGAGGGGTTTAATGGGGACAACACAGAGGATTGGGTACTCTTGGATCGCGGAGTTATATCTAAAATGTAATATTGGTTGTTAAATAAGTAGTTGAATGATTACATTGTTATCATAGTTGCATGTTTATTGTTTCCCCCACATACCAGCTTCGGCTGACCGACGTTTTGTTTGTCGGCGTTTTAGGTACAATGAAAAGAACAAACAGTAAAGTGGCACATGTGATACTAAATGACAATTAAAGTGTAAAGGAGGATTAGATATATTAGTAGTGGTGTGGATAGAAGTTTAGAGATCCAAGTTTTCAAAAGGTATGCACAAATTTATTTTCTTACAGCTTTCAGTATAGTATGTTAAAATTTGATAATTATTCTTGGTTAATTGACGAACCTTTGATCCGGAAGTCATGGGTGCGGCTTCGACCTCTCGGTCTCCCTTAATTGGGGGTTATCGGGAGGTGGGGTCGTAACAGTTCCCCTAGTGATTTCAACCTTGATGGGGGTTTATCCCCCGTCCATTTTTTTGTAGCTTGGTTGTCTGTTTGTGCTCGATGTATTGGTGGAGGTCTGGTGGCTCCATGGGTGATGGTTATCTTGCTTATTCTGGTCATCTCGGTGGAGGTAGTGGTGTCTTTGTAGATGCTACACGGGATTGTGGTTTGATTCCGTTTGAAAGCTACTTTTACAAGCGTGAAAGGGAGGAATCCATGTTGAAGAGTCTTACTTGCATCCAATCCTATCTGTTAGAGATCACTCTCTGCCTTGTGTGGTTATAGAATATGTTTGATCTGCTTATCTCTGTAGATGCCGTATGTATTTTATCAATATAATGGCTTGTGGTTTACCCTCAAAAAAAATTTTAAAAGCTATTATTTTTTAGAAACCAGCAAATGAGAAATTAGGAAAAATCAACACAAGCAGGACCAGTTGAGGTGGCCCAATAGGGATTGGCCACCTGGTCCCAACCAAACCCTAGACGATGTGATCAAATATAATTAAATGATGAGAATATCCATAATTTCATGACAAATAAGTAAATGAAACTAAGGGCATAACTATCAAACATCAAATAGTTATCCCCTTCCTTTGCTCCTCTAAGCAATGAGGACTCAGAATCCTCAAGCCCAACTGTGATGAAATCAAACCTCAAATCATCAACAAACCAGCGTCAACCAATGATGCCAAAAATCTCCCCAAACATCTCTGACCTCAGCAAGCCAAATTAGATCAAAAGCGGGAACCAAAAACTCAAAAACATGCTATTGTCATACCAGTTAAGTGAGCAATTGCAAGAAAACTACAGGAAGTGAGAAAATGAGAATCACAGCCACCAATGTCGAAGAGCAATTGCAAGAAAACATGGGAGCAACAACGCATGAGAAAACAAGGGTTGCGAATAAGAGAAGAGACCATGAAACCCTAGTATTTATAGGGTTGATGGATTTGTAGAGAAACTAGGAAGAGCGGGGAGATAGAATTGTGGCCATAAGAGAAAGGGAAAGAGAGAAATCATGATCCAAAACATGAGAAGGATCGGCTGCTATAATGTGAACCTTCCCCTTTAGACCCAAGGAGGGAGACGGCCTAGAATAACATGATCATCATCCAACGACCCAGTGAAGTCTGTATCTCATGAAAAGGAAACCCAGTGTGATGTGATCTTTATGCAATTCTGAGATTTAAACACGTGATAGTGTGATAATTGCAAGAAATCTGGTAACTTTAGGAAATTGAAATCCAACTTTAATATATTGACATTTAAAAGTTGTTCATTCAACTATTTTATTTCCTATTTATTTTCAAGTATCAAACAAGGTGCAGATAAAGTCAAATTTTGCACCTAGGCTAAATATGGCACGTAGAATCTGATTTTTGCATCATTTATCACATTTAGAAACTTTTGATTTCTTATTTAATTCTTTAAGGTAAATCATATTTTCTCTTTCCGAATTCATTAGAAACATCTAAAAACTGTCAATTATTGTGAAACCTCACCCTTAAGAAAACTAAAACATATGGAACATGAACTGGCCATAAATTCCATATTTTGAGATTATTTATTGCCTTGTTTAATGTTTAGGATTTTTAACCACTTTCTCTCTCCTAAACTTCACTTAAATATTTAAGGTTATCCAAATTAGATGGAAATTGACACATAAGCTAATTTTAATATGTAGAGTACAAATTTGAGATTACTTTCCTCCTTTGAAGTCATTTAATGTTTTATTTGCTATTTTGAAGAAATACTCTTATTTCCTTTTCTAAAAATTACAAGAATAATTATTTTATACAAATAAGGTGAAAATTGACTCCCAAGTTATCTGGGACCCAAGGAATACGATTTTCACATTAGATTTCACTTTTGAGACTTCTTTGTATGAGTTATGTCACAATTAGTATTTGTGGCCCATTCTTATTTTAGTTATCACATTATTTCATCATTATCACTATTAGCCATCCAATTGTGTTTCACAACTTCATATTACAACCAAAAGGGTTATATATCATTATTGTGCATGAAATTTTATATTTTTATCAATTATGCACCAATATTCCCAATTATGGACGCCTATTTATCCTATGCATATTATTTCTCTTAATCTCATACCTTAATCAACATTATATCATGTGACATATTTTATTGGTCTCAATATTACTATGAGAGCATTAAGTCATATTTGTTTTCAAACCTATATGTTAAGGTGATTTATTCATGCATTAACATATTACAGTTTCAATTATTTATTTTTAGGTATAACCTCATTCTTGTTTGGCCAAACCTAAAGAACCAAGCTTTCCATCTTACAAGGCATATGATTAGGGAAAAGAGGCTAGGTTTCAGTTCGTTACAACACTCCACCCCTTAAAAGGATTTTGTCCTTGAAATCTAATCATCCAAACATCATCATTAAACTTCTCTCCACCCCTTAAAAGGTTTTACCTAATAAGTCAAACTAAACATCATCAGGGTATTATGGTTACTTATGCATATTTTAGTTGTGACTATTTTAGAGGTTTATGTTGTCCATGCAACCAACTAAAACGTCATAACCAACTAGGGTTGAGCTGTAGGTCCTTGTGTATCTAACCTAACAACCCTAAGATACACTTCAACAACCAATGGTCATAGAGCACAAAAGGGTTGGTCAACTAAACCTTTATTACAAGACATATCTTCCTAGTCATCACTCCATCATAATAACTAGGGTTTTAGGATCATGAATTCTAGGATTTCTCTCTTCATTGTGACTTAGTTCAAGAAAATCTCGATAAAATCCAGAAAACCTTTGTACATATAATAGTATACTGGAAAATGGTTTTTGGAGAAGAAATATATTTGACATAAAACAAATGATGGATCCAAACTCAACGGCAAAAACCTAGTCACAAATGTTTTTCCCATAATAAGATCTCCTTATCCTATCGATACCTCATCCTCCATCCTTATGCCAAAACCTCATAATATCCAAAGATACTTGTAACCATTACCTATATGGTAGGGTAAGACCATCTCATTACATTAGGGTTTACTAATCTTCATTCTAACGTGCACCTCATATTGACCTTTCATCATCTCATGAATAACATGGATCGATTCTAGGGTGAACATCTCACCTAGAGGGCAACTATCTAAGACAAGGGTTCTAATTAGGGAGACAAAATTGAAATAGTCAGATTCCAACTACCGTGGGCTCTGATACCATGTTGTAAAGAGTGGGACCCAGAGGGGATCCACTCCCTACTAAAATTTGAAGAATAAAATATCCATTCCAAACACACTCAAAAGGTATGTTGGAATAGGTGTAAAATTTTCAAATCTTAATATTGGTATTCAAAACAACCAAAGTGTAGCAGCAGAATAAAAGTAATGACTATATTCAATTTATACAAAAGTGCATCATCTCTTGTAAAGGGTTTACATGAATATTACAACATCAGGATCAAGTAGAGGGAAATTTAAACCATATCAAGTTTGTCTCCAAGCATCAACATCCTTAAGCTAGGTCCATGTCAGCATGGCATGTCCTTCATGTCCTACATCTGGGGTTGGAAGCATACCCCAGAAAGAGGACAAAAATATATGACATCAGCAAAAAGGTTGGTATGTGTATACTAAAATAGAATTGAGAAATATCTGGGGCAAAAGGACATCAAGTAAAGAATGCTTCTCATAGAAAAGGTAGTGACTACCCTGTCGAGCATAAAATAAAATTGATTAGAAAACAAGAGATAAAAAAAAGAATTACTTGCGATAAATAAACAATAAAGTTGGGCCACATAAGCACATATCATGAGATTAGGGCATGTAACACATCAATAATACTTGCATGCATGTGACATAATCATAGCACTAGAACAATATAAAGATAATGGATGCCAAGCCTCATAAATTTGAAACATGATAGAGAATAGCACATAACCAAACTCCCCAATATATAAAATGTAGGCCAAGCCTCATAAACTTGAAGTCTGAGTATGGGTCACATAACCTCCACCTCAAAAATATAATTAGGGCACATAACCCAAAACCAATGCAATTACACTACTCTAGGGATACTGAGTCACATAACATGCTTAAAAGATAGGCAAGTAAAAGTATAGTTAGATTAAACAAAATTTGTCACCACATAAATGACAATATAAGCAACCACCACAAAAGTGGGCAAAAATATCTTGTATCACAAAATAGAGTTCCACCATGCAACAATATACAGGATAGAGTCCAAAAGAATGTCGATCATAATAAATTGATCACAAGATCAGAAACAAATAAGGTATTCCACAAGAAATATGTTCTCAAAAGAAAGAGAAATTGTGTAAGCTATTGTCCATAGAACCAAGTGAAAGATGAAAATAGGGGAATTGCTCAAAAGGAATAATAGGGTATGCAAACATACCTCTCTTCATAGTCTAAACAATCCAAAGTCAATCCTAGATCCAAGCCTAGGGCTCCAAATCGCCTATTAAGCATATATATGTAATTAGGGTTACGTTTACATTAATTGTATAAACCCTAAAATTCTCCATTTTACTATTAGTGAGTTAGGTTATAAAAAGAATGTCATATTATAGGTTATATTTTTCTAAGTTCATAACATATTTTACTTTATTTTTCTTACTTTTAAATCATTAGTTATGATTTTTAGAAAAACTAAACCAATTAAGAACATCCTTAAAAATCACATATTTATAACATTAGATTTAGGTGATGAAACTAGTACCATTAGTTAGATAATAATTTTCTGATTCCAAATCATATTTTATTATAATTTTCTGACTTATCAATTAAAAGCTATTATTTTTTAGAAACTAGCCAATCAAAAATTAGGAAAAATCCACGCAAGCAGGACCCGCTGAGATGAACAAATAGGGATTGGCCACATGTGTCCCGAAACCAACCCCAGGTGCTATGATCAAAATAGAATTAAATGATGAGAATACCCATGATTTCATGATGACTAAACAAATGAAATAGAGGGCATAACTAGAAAACACTAAACAATTATCCCCTTCCTTTGCTCCTCCATGCAACGAGGACTCAGAACTCCTCTAGCCCGATGGTGGTGAAATCAAACTACAAATCTTCAATTAACCAGCATCAACTAATGATGTGAAAAATATCCCCAAACATCTCTGACCTCAGCAAGCCAAATCAGACGGAAAGTGGAAATTGAAAACTTGAAAACATGCTATTGACATACCAGTTAAGCGAGCCATTGGGGGGAAATGAAGCGAAGTGGGAAAATGAGAACTATTGTCACCAAATCTAAATTGATGCTCCAAACAACTTTTCACATGACTGAGTAAGAGTTCTGAGTATTCTCCAAGCATCATGGCAAGCAGAAGACCCATCCCAAATGAGTTTTCGTGGCCATGGTGGCTAGAGTGGGGGAAACACGCCCAAGGAAACAAGGGGTTGAACTAACACTGAGAACGGGTAGGAAGCAACTCAAACAAGCTCTAGCTTCAATTTCCTAGAGGTATGATGCCCTGGACTTTAGAAGAGGAGGGAGATAGGTGGAAATAGGGGAGCAATAGGGAATGAGAAAACAAGGGTTGTAGACATGAGAAAAGACCATGAAACTGTAGTATTTATAGGGTTGTTGGATTCACAGAGAAACCAAGAAGAGAGGGGAGATAGAATTGGTGCCACAGGAGAAAAGGAAAGAGAGAAATTGTGATCCAAAATAAGAGAAGAACTGACTGCTACAGTGTGAACCTTCCCCTTTAGACCCAAGGAGGAAGACAACCCAGAATAACATGATCATCATCAACGGCCGAGTGAAAGTCTGTATCTCACGAAAAGGAAACTCAGTGTGATGCAAACTTTATGAAATTTTGAGATTTAAACATGTGACAATGTGATAATTGCAAGAAATCTAGTAACTTTAGGAATTTGAAATCCAACTTTAATATATTGACATTTAAAACTTGTTCATTTAACTATTTTCTTTCCTGTTTATTTTCAGGCCTCAAACAAGGTTCAGATTTAGTCAAATTTTGTACCTAGGCTAAATATGGCACATAGAATCTGATTTTTTCATTAATTTTCACATTTAGAAACTTTTGATTTCTTATTTAATTCTTTAAGGAAAACCATATTTTCTCCTTCCAAATGCATTATAAACATCTAGAAATCATCAATTATTGTGAAACCCCACCCTTAAGCAAACTAAAACATATGGAACATGAATTGGACATAAATTCCATATTTTGATATTATTTATCACACTATTTAATGTATAGAACTTGTACCCACTTTCTCTCTCCTAAACTTCACTTAAATATTTAAAGTTGTCCAAATTAGATGAAAATTGACACATAGTCTAACTTTAATATGTAGATTATGAATTTGATATTATTTTTCCTCCTTTGAATTTGTTTAATATTTTATTTGTTATTTTGAATAAATACTCCTATTTCCTTTTCTAAAAATTACAAGAATAATTATTTTTATGCAAATAAGGTGAAAATCGATTCCCAAGTTATTTGGGACCCAAGGAACATGATTTTCGCATTAGATTTCACTTTTGAGACTTATTTTTATGAGTTATGTCACAATTAATATTTGTGGCCCATTATTTTTTTAGTTATCACATTATTTCATCATTATTACTATTAGTCATACAATTGTGTTCCATAACTTCATATTACAACCAAAATGGTTATATATCATTTTTTTATTTACGAGAGAACTGCCCCCACAGAAGCGCCACAATCATGACCCCCCCAGACAGCGTAAACTCTCAGGGCATGAGAGGGTGAGGTCGGTCACCCCCCTCCCACCCACGCCCAATCAAATTCTTGTTACTTTTCGCAGAGCGCCTTCAGCGTGATTCGAACCCAGGTCCTTCATCTGGACTTACCGAGCCATAACCAGCCAGGCTACTCTGGCCGGATAGGGTTATATATCATTATTGTGTATGAAATTATATATGTCTATCAATTATGAACCAATATTCCCAATTATGGACACCTAGTTATCTTATGCATATTATTTCTCTTAATCTCATACCTTAATCAACATTATCTCATGTGACATATTTTATTGGTCTAAAGATAACTATGAGAGCATTAATTCATATATGTTTTCAAACCTATATGTTAGGGTGGTTTATTCACGCATTAACATATTATGGTTTCAATATCTGTTTTAGGCATATCATCATTCTTGTTTGGCCAAACCTAAAGAACCAAGACTACCATCTTCCAAGGCATATGATTAGGATCAAAAGGATAGATTTTAGTTTGTTACAAAAATCCAAGTGTGTATGACATGAAAATAGGTCATTGATCATTTAGAGTTTTCAAATCATTTTCTAATTTAAATGACAACTCTAGAATTTTCCAATTGAAACTAGATTTTTAGGCTACTTAAATAAATCATGAGGATTCTAAATATCATATTAGTTTTTAGATGAGGATCATAACTATTTTTATTGTGTTTATAGGATAAACATACATTAATCATATAGGATCATTTAAAATAATTAGAGGCTCATATTATGAGGAAAGTCATTTATTATTTCTATTAAGCTCGTGCAACTTTTACCATATTTTTAAAGTTTTAATAGGTGTTTTGCCTTCTCTCTATTAATCAAAATTGAGACAGTTTTTAGATATTATAGAGTGTAATCTTTAGTTGTACATTGTAAGAAATGAGAAAAAAGAGTAAAAAAGAAGAAAAAACTACATACGGTATATGTACATGAGATCAATGTCACTATTGCAAAACTCCCATAGAGTTTTGGCTTCCTTCCTTTGATCTCTAAAGATCCTTTTGTTTATTTTTTTCCATAGCATGTATATGATCCAGGATGCAATGACCTTCTCTTCCTTCTTCAGAGAAATAATATCTTATAAAGCATGGTGATTCTGAGCGGAGTTCAGATTAAAGTAACACCAAATTTCCCTTGCAAAGCTGCAAATAAAAAGAATATGATCACTGCTTTCAACTTTAGAGAGACAAAAATAACATCTCAAAATCAACGGCAAACCTATCCTTTGGAGATAGTCACCTGTTGGAAGATTCTTCAGAAAGCATTTCTAGAGAACAAGGGAAACGTTCTTGGAATGTCATCCCTCCAGATCCAATTGCCCACTTTTTGTCATTTTCTTCTAGCCACATTCTAAGCATTCTTCAATTTGAAAATATATTTCCCACTGACTAGATAGTGATCCTTACTTTTAGAAGGCTTTGTTTGATCTGATAGAATTTCCATCAAAGTTTTTGATCCTCTAAAGTCCGTGCAAAACTAGGAGCATCATAAATACAAGCATTAATTTTGCAATTTATGCCTTTCCTGATCCTATGAATGAGTTGAGGATCAACCATGTTCAACAATTTTTTCCATCCTTTGAGCCAATGATCCTTCCAAAGGAGGAAGTGTCTCCATTACCTAGACAGACGTCAACTTCATTATGCAAGGTCTCTCTCCATCTAAGGATGTCTTTTCATAGCCGAGATGAGCTAGACTTGTCCTCCAAAGACCAAATAAATTCATCTTTGATACATTTTTCATGGAGCCATTTAACCCATAAGGTTTCTTTTTCAGTAGCTATGTAATGTAGGTTTTTCAGAAGACCACCCTTCGACCAGTCATCAACAAATTCCATACCCAGGACACCTTCTTCTTTTGGTCTAAAAATGAGGTCCAGGAGATAGAATGAAGATGCTTCTTCTCTTTAGAGTCGTTCCATAAGAAATGCCTCATGAGTTTCTCAATATGCTTAGTAACATATTTTATTAGAGGTAAAGTTGAGGTCTAGATTATACTGTAAGCACATAGTGTGGTGATAATAAGTTCAATTCAGCCATCCTAAGACAAAAGTATCCTTTCCAAGAATATAATCTCCACTTGATCTTATCGATGATAGGACCACGCATATCTTTAGTAAGTTGACCAGTGAATAAGGGCACCCCCAAGTATTTCACTAGAAGAGAATAAGAACTAATATCCAAGATATCATAAATGTTAGACTTGAGCATTCTTGCTGAGAAATATTTGACTTTTCTCATTATTCAACTTCAAGCAAGAAACTCTACAAAAAGTATCAAGGATCATCTTTAGATAGTTTGCATCTTGATCGTCATTTTTACATAAGAGAAAATTATCATCAGCTAATATTATATGAAAAGCTTCAACATTCTCAGAGGCACGAAGAGGTTTAAGATTTCCATTTTCACTTTAGACTTCATGATGAAAGATAAACCATGTGTTGCAATCACAAAAAGGTAGGAGGATAAGTGATCACCTTATATCACCCTATTAGAGGCATAGAACTGGTCAGTAGGGCTCCCACTGACCAGAACTTTGTAGGAGGTAGGAGAAAAGGTCTTATTGACCAAATGAATCCAAAATCTAGGAAAATTGGTCTTCTCAAGTAAAAAGAGAATATAGTCTCTTCTAATGGAATCTAAAGCTTTCACCAAATCTTCCTTAATACACATATTCTTTTGAGTGGAACAAGTAAAAGAACTGAGCACTTCATTAGCAAGAAGGATAGTGTCACCTATCTTCCTACCGAAAACAAAAGCTACTTGATTGTCATCCATAAGTGTGGGCACTGGGAAGAAAAAAATTTACCATATTATGTACATGAATTAGGTCAATCACACATTTAACCCTAATATGTCACTTATTTGTCAATATATACTAATGAATTATTAAGGAACTACTATTATTTATTGATTTTGAGGATTTCGAAAGGAAATTTTCTTTTTCAATACCTGGAATGATTCAGGTTGAATATCATCAAATTATTATGGTTTTTCTCAAAACCAGTAAGAACTCAGATCTGAATTGAGTTAGATATGTTATTTTTTTCAAAACCACAATAATTGAGGTTGCTTCCAGGAAACATGTGATGTTTCTTCTCTAAATATGCAAACAAAATCCTTAAATTTGAGTAAATTTTCCAAAACCTAGTAGCAATTCAAGCATGACTCTTCAACTCTGGTGTTTCTCGGTACCCACAATAGTTTGGTTCAAATGAGTGACTACTTTTTTGGATTTCCTAAGAGTCTCATGTTAAATATGTGTTTTTATTACAACACACACCCATTTGGGTCAAATATGTGATTCTTTTTTAAACCAACATCGTTCGTGTCATGTTTTAGTTGATCTGGTGAAGAAATAACATTTGGTTTGTCTTGAGATTAAACTTCTCAATGCAATACAATGTTTGGTTATATGCATGTGCTAATACTTGGTAAAGCAGTGCTTATATAACTTCCCCTACACAACTTTAATGTTATAATACATTAAATGTATCTATTATGATACTAGTTGGTTGGGGTATTTGTTAGTTAGACCAGGCTTATTTTTTCATCAACTCAATAAGAACTTTAGATAAATTTAAGCATGTTATAAATAAATTGTTACATGCTTGACATGAATTGAGCATAAGTTTTTGTGGGTTTGGGTATAAAATAACCCATTAAGGGGAAATGGCATGACTCTTTTGGGGTTCTAGAAATGGAAATGACTCATTTAACCTAATGTATCAAGAATTTTAGAAGGAAAAAATATGTGCTTGACAAATTGTACCTTAAGTTTTGTAGGTGTGAAAATAGAATTGTTCAAACTTGATTGAAAATATTTCATAATTTCAATATATGTTCATGTGTAAAATTACAACATATTTGGTCAGATCTTATTTTTTGTAGATTTTCAAAACAAATCACATGTTTGACATAATTAGACTCAAACTATTGTAGGTTTTGAAAGGAAAAGATAGTTGTTTGACTTTCTTTAAAAGATCAGATGAATTTGGTGACAATTTGTGTCATTTTTTCCATGTGTTGATACATGTTACAGTTATGGAGGAAGTATGCATGTCAAAAAAAAGGTAAAATTAAAACAAACAAGGGACCATTAGAAAGAAAAAGAAAAAAATTAAGTGGCTTGAATTAGAATGTACAATAGCTAAGGAAAAAAAGGACCCATGTATGCAAGTGTGAGAAAAAAGCTCCTTATTGAGGGATTTATTTTTATTATTATTTAACCAATAGGGCTATCTTTAGTTTTTGTTGAGAGGTAGTGTTTTAAGGAAACCAATGTTCTTTTCAAATATTGTTGCTCTTGTTGGATGCTATTGACTATATAACATGCAAGATTTAGAAATAATGCAAAGATGACAATTTTGAGGGTAGGACACTACAAGATCCAATAGAAAAATAAGCACATCAAAAGCAAGACAAATCAAGATTAGAACTTTTCTTAATGGTACATCCATGATGGACTCATAAAATATTTCCATGTCAATAGTGCAAGAGGATACCTACATTTTCTCCACTAGGATAGAATGTTCACATGGGTCAGGTGCACATCTTATCTAAATCAAACTTTGGCCTACATTTTCTCCACTAGGATAGAATGTTCACATGGGTTAGGTGTGCATCTTATCTAAATCAAACTTTGACAACACCTCAATCATTTAGAGATGATTTAT
Source organism: Alisma plantago-aquatica (assembly GCA_963693085.1). Classification (NCBI taxonomy): domain Eukaryota; kingdom Viridiplantae; phylum Streptophyta; class Magnoliopsida; order Alismatales; family Alismataceae; genus Alisma; species Alisma plantago-aquatica. The sequence continues at coordinate 236,000,569 of OY856410.1, forward strand.
GAACAACACATCAATAATTGAACACAATAGCAAGATAAGGAAGAAGAAAGTTTTCTCAAACTCCATCCATCGCCACAACAGTGAACAAGGGTTAAGGAAAAAGATCGTATGTAACCTAAATCATTATGGAGGCCTACTTAAGAAAATAAGATTATATTGTATCTTTCTTACACGTGATCAAACATTTTTGCATAGTAAGCATCAATGAATTTATTACACATTTACTATTTTTGTACTGACCACAAACATCTTGTATTTAAATCATTTAGCAACAGCTTGAATTTAGTTTCAACTGATCGATTATAGATTGAATATAACATATTCTCAGATCCAGTTTCAACTAGTGAAATAGAAGTACTTTGATACAATTTGGACTTCTCAAAAACAAGTTCTTGAGTGTGATTCAAATTCTTGAATATGTCGATTGAATGTCACTCAGTTATAGGTCCAACATGCTTCCAGTTAAATCAAAATGTTTAATTTTTTATCTTTCTAGTATAAAGAAATTGAAGACAAATAACCATTTTCGTGGGTCCTAAGTCTTGAGTTTTGAGGACCAGTGATAGATGCACACATCTAGTAATGAATAATGTGGCATGCATGAGGGTGTGTATGTGTGTATGATCCATTGTTGCCTCCTCCAGTCTATTTGGACAAGTTCTCTCAATCCTTACCAAATAAAGTACTGGTTATAACTCAGAAGTAGGCGATGAGGGACTAAAGAGTCCCTTTTCCACACATACTGCATCATACTCATACCCAAAAAAAAAGTGATGCAACTATAGCATTAATATGTTCCATATCTAAAAGTATCCCATAAAGTCTAAAAATAAAGTTCTTACCAAAAGTATAATCATATAAATTATTTAGTAAGGGTGGATTTTGGTTTGAACCACTCGATGTTATATGTTTTTAATAGAAAATACTGAATATATGCCTATAACTTTTTTTGTAAAGGTGTCTATTGGAAACAACATAACAGAGAATATGGAAGTGATCTATAGGGTAGATGCAATAAGTACCAGGCATATGTGTCATTATCATGATTGATTCCAGGGAATATCCCAATTCCCATATTTCATCCTCACGACATCAATCATTTAGCTAAGCATCTCCAAGGTACTACTAACACCCTATTCTAAGACTTGATCCCATTTAGAGAATAGTTCTCTTACTTACTAGATGTCCATGTCACTTATATGTTTCATCTGGATATATGTAGATGCACAAGAATATATTTTTTATTATAGTCATTAATTCACCAGATAACTTGTTAGTACCACATTTAAATGGACTTGGGGGGGTCTACACCTGTTTAGGTTAAATTATTACTATTTG